>JANVCC010000209.1:493981-515828 GCA_025345505.1 Todiramphus chloris collaris
TCCTTCCTTCCTTCCTTCCTTCCTTCCTTCCTTCCTTCCTTCCTTCCCTCCTTCCTTCCCATCCATTCCATTCCTCTTATTCATTCTATTCCTCCCATCCATTCATCAGTGCGTATTCTTGAAGAACACTGAGTAAATATCAAGTACCATGAAATTTATGAGGAGTAATCAGTAATGAGAACATCTTGTAGTCTAAGAAAAAACAGAGAACTTTGAAGCATGAAATTGTAGCAGGGCTGCAGAGTAACTTAGCTTCTCATAGATCATATCTCTGATCTATACTATTACACCATAGAAATGGAAGATGATCTGGGACTACAAGCACTCTAGGTCTCTCCTTGTCACTCCCGGGAATATTGTAAATACTATAAAAATAGTATAATTAATTAATTAATTAATAATTTAAAAAACCTTAAAAAATAAATGTAAATAAAAATTTTAGATTGAATTCAGAGATTTCTTTGACAGGTTGTTCTGTGATGAAAATTCATCTAGCCTGGACTTGGGTTAAAGAGAGTCCTCTCAACCCCAAACTAAAATGAGATACTAAAAGTAACTAATAGTTCTTTAAGAACACATGCTGAATTCAAATAATGATTTCCCCTTCTTTCTTCTTGTTTTGGAAATGTCATAGGTCTATGTAATTTGTTGGAAAACAGTAATTAGGATGGAAAAACCAAGGCACAGCAAGTTACTCAACCAGCCCAAGGTCACATGGGACTGGGTGAAAGAATAAAGCAAACCAAACAAAAAAGAAGTACAGATCTCATCTCCCCATCCTCTGCTGTAGCCACTAGAATATGATCCCATGCCCTAAATGTCCTCTCATGTGTATGCACTCTACTGCAAAGGGCATTTAAACTTTAATTCTCCTCTGGCTATCTTCAACAGCCTTTTTAAATATTTTTAAAATGCTTATCCAACTTTAGGTCTGTTTGAAATTATTTTCTGCCTTTTGAGAAGTCTTATTTGCATAGGAAGATTTGATAGCAGGAGGGACCTTCAGAACAAAAGGGGTGCTCAAAACGTTGGCATGTCCTTTACTGCAATTGGTGCAGTGGTACTGTGTAGAAGTGTATTTGTAATGCAACCTTTCCTATTAGCAACTGACCTTTCTTCCTGATCAGACCCTGTGCTTTTTAGCTTTTATATGAAGTGTGGAAAAGGAAAGAAGAATCCTTGAATGTCTTTTCAAGCAGAGAATTGGAAACTAGCAAAGGACTCTGTGATGATGATGAAAATCTAACAATACGTATTGTCAAAGAAAGGTGGCATACTATAGATTTCAGGAGAAAATCCAGTGTGAGAAGAGTAGAAAAGTGGTAAAGAGTCAAGAAAAATCAAAAGTTTGGTAACAAAAATAAAGAGAAAGTGCCACAGCTATGAAAAATGACATGAAGAATTTCAGGTATAGAAAGTAACTAAACTAAGATTTTACAATGAAAGACACTTTTCCTTGGCCAGAAAACTGCTCATAATTTATTACAAGATTATTCAGTGCAGGTGTGATTCTTATCATGCATCTCACCTATGTCTCTGGAAGTTTGCCCCAGCAGGAATGGGATGCTGAGACTAAAGATTCCAGCTAATTATTCCACCACAGTTTCAGTCAAGAAATCTGCCTTATAACCTGTATCATGCCCACACAATTTAATCAAGATTCATTGCAATTCAGCATTTTGTCCTTTGGGTAGAAAAGAAGCCCAACAGTTCAAGAAGCTTGGCATAACAGCAAAGGTGTGATATAGCAATATTTTATAGTACGACCTCTTTGCAGTGATTTGTGTGAATTAAGTCTAATCTAGCAGACTGTCTCAAAACCTGCCAGCTGCCCTGCTTGTGAAATGTAAGATTTACCACAGTGTCAGAAATAACATTTGTCAACTCATTTATCCACTCATGGAGTAGGGCCAGCATCAAATACTGCAGAATAAGATGAAATAGTTCTCACAGGAGACAGCTATATGATAATCTGCCTCAGTAATGCTCTCATCCTAAATCTTAATAGTACTGTTTGTCTTGATCTTTTATATCAAGGAATCATCTGCCTTTCTTCATCTTAGATGTTTCCTTCACCTTAGCTATTCTGTGTCTTGTTATTTTTAAGTATATACACTCCCTCCTTAACCCTGTCTACCTTCTTTGTCTTGAACGCTTCCCATAGAAACATGTTGCACGTTGAAATAGTGTATTGTAGGAGGAAAAAAAAAGGGATATCATAGAATGATAAAATGGATTTAGTTTGAAGGGACCTTAAAATCACCCAGTTCCAACCCCCCTGCCATGGACAGGGACACCTTTCACTAGAACAGGTTGCTCAAAGCCCCATCCAACCTGACGCTGAACACTGCCAGGGATGGGGCATCCACTGCTTCTCTGGGCAACGTACTCCAATGTCTCACCTCCCTCACAGTAAAGAATTTCTTCCTAATCTAAACCTACCCTCTTTCAGTTTGAAACCATTACCCGTTATGCTACCACTACAGTCCCTGATAAAGAGTCCTTCCCCATATTTCCTGTAGGTCCCCTTTAAGTACTTTAAGTACCAGCTTTCTGTACAAACTGAAGAGACAGCCTGTTTTACTAGGGGTTTAATATCTGACTGGTGAAGGTGGAAGGAGAGCTGGGAAGAGTAATGCAACAGATAAGCATTACGACTTGAGAGATATCTGGCAAAATACCTTGTTTGCATCACAGATGACCTTTTATTTTATCATGTGGCTGTCATTTTTAAAATTTTAGGGCAGGGTTTTATTGGAGCAGGAGTAAGTGGACAAAAAAAAAAGAAAGTAAATGTGGATGTTAAAGGCTGAGTGAAGGAAAAGGGAATGGGGTAAGCAATTTCACATTACTCTTAAATGGGAAGAAAGTCAGATGTCAGACAGAAAGCAATGTCCACAGCTGAGATGAGGGTGGCATTGGTGAGATACTGGAGTCCTTCACTCTCCTGTGGCTGCTGGCTTATCCCTTTGACCATTATGTTCCCAATTTACTTGACTGGGCCTAAGAGATCACACTGTTTCCCACAAATTCTTGTTTTTCTTATCCTGGAAGCAGGTGGGGTTACATAGAAGGAGAAAGGGGAGTAAATAACCCTGCTTGTATCATGATTCCTCTTTCACCTCTATAGTCTGATTAGTTTTTCTGTGCCAGCTCTATCATGTATGTGATGCTACAGGAAGTACTTTTATTAATGTAAATTTTGCATCTTTTCCCCAAGGATAATAATGACCCTCTAATTTTAACATTAATCTCTCTCCAACAATGTGAACAAAATATTGAATGATGGAGACTTTTTTTAATCTCCTCACGATGGCTTGCTGCCACAAGCTCCTCTGCAATGACAGCTGATCTCTGATTCTCGCTCCCAAATGACTGCAGGCTCATAGAAGAAAACACTGGTTTTTATTTTCCCCAAGGAAAAGACAAAGGTTGGCCCATGTGTTTAAAGGTACAGAGTTACCAATTACAACTAATTTTTTTTAATGAAGAAAATAGGCCTAATTCTTCTCTAAAACACATTAGTGCAATTCTTTAATTTCAATGGTTTCATGCAAGGGTAACAGTGATGAAAATAAGACTCAGTATATTTAACTTGGTGTAACAGCACACATGGGAATTATTTAAGCACAGACTGATGATATGACTAATGTTCCATCCTGACAGCCTGCTCTGGTGCCTCTCTCAACTTTGCTTCCAGTCTTAGAATTTGTGAAGCGCAACGGTATGAAAAGCAATGAAGAGATCCTGAAAATAAACTTAATCTCTGGGGTAGATCTCTACACCTTTCTGTGCCTCTGTTCACTTTCTGTCCCTTTGCCTGTTACAGCAGCAGCTGTTAATTTGTTTGTTTTGACTGCAAAAGTTAAAATTTTGGAAAAATTACAGAGCTCTGAAATCACAGAATCATTAAATCATTTAGGTTAGAAAAGACCTTTAAAATCATCAAGTCCAAGTGTCAACCCAGCACTGCCAAATCTACCAGTTTGGAAACACTTCCATGGTATTTCACTTTTGATATACGCGTATCTCCTTTCTCTACATTAGCAGATTTTTTATGACTTGACTGTTAGGTCATAAGGGCTTTATTAGAAAACAAGACAGCATATTCTGGGTGCTCTCAGCTTCAGTGAACCATGGGAGATGTGTTTTGGCAGTAAATGTGTGATGATGCAACTGGATTATAGTTATCATGAGGTACTCTGGAAAAATTCTGAAATTGAGGGTTTTCAATTATTGCACCTTTGAGCAGTTTTTGTGCTTCAATGTTGAAGTTGCATTGGAAAATAGGCATCACCTACCCCCAGTAAAAGTTTGTGGAAAATCCAATTTTCCATCCGCTCTTCTGACCAAACAGCTTAAATGCAACACTTTCAGCCAGCGCTCCTCGCTATGCCTTTTCACAGTGACTAGATCTCCAGTCTCAGCCACTGCTCTATAAATAACCACACAGTCCTAATAAAAAAGATATGGAAATGCACTGTAAAATCTGGAGGCATCCAGGCTTACCACTGACTCTCTGTGGATAGAGGGGTCCAGCTGCCTTGTCTGTGTGTAAACCCTAATCTTGAAACAGTGAATTTGCAAATGCAGTTGTATTTAAGTCTCAAAATGTCTGTGTTTTACAGAAGAGGCTGTGACTTTGAAGCTCATTTCCACATCACCAGGTTGGTGGATTGTTTTTTCATAAGTCAGGAGGAGCCAGGCAGTTATGTAAAACCTTTTGAATGCTTGTTTTGTATACCGAATCATTTTAGATACCAAAAAAGCCTGTCCATCCAGGTGAGCCAGATTCTCTAAAGTTAGGGGACATAGATCTCATCAGGAGCCCCCCTGATAACTTCCACCTCCCAGAGCTAGTCAAGTCAGGGCACAAATCACATGCTCATTTAGCGACCACCAAATTTTCCTTCCACCACCCTATTGTGTCTGTGTTTCATCCCCATTTCTCAGCACTTTTTGCCCTTCCTACAAATCATCCTAATTTACCAATAATAAAATAAAATCCTCTTTGAGCAATGCGCAGAAAGCCTTCCCAGCTCATACAGAGACACTTTGCTATTCACGGGAACAGAGGAGTTCAGTACATGTGTCTGTAAGTTCAAAACTCATAGTAATCTGCAATAATAAAATGTAAAAGTAAAATTTATTATTTCATCATTTAAATGCTGTGATCTATTGCTTTAATAAAGAAAAGAAGAAACCAAAAGGCTTTATATTTGGAGCAGTATCAAATGAGAGCTTTCTTCCTCTCTTTGAAATTAAGGATTTTTTTCTTTTTTGAAAGAACAGCCACTGTGTTTCTGTGTCATGCTGTCGTTTGCATGAATGACTCTGAACTTTAGGAAACTGAAATGTCTGTAAGTTAAGGATCAGCTGCTATGACGAGACTAATGATTTCATTAATAGTACAAGCTCTGCAAGGTCATGCCTGTGGCTCTGAAACCATGGAAAGATTTCCAAGAAAGATGGACAAATATAGGGTTGAAGCCACAGGCAGCCAGTGTACATGTTGAAGCAAGTGGATACTCTAGTTTGGTGAGGACTGTATCTAATTCCAGTGCCAATTACCTGCCCTGACAGAAGGTTCAGTGTGTGGATGAGGGGACAGGCAGCTCTCCCAGTAGAGTGTCTGTTGAGGTACTGTTGGTCAAACGGTGAGGTACCAATAGGATAAATTCAAGCATATGCTTATTTTTGTATTTAAAAAAAAATCCTTCTTTTTGCTTATTACTTAGTTTCCTTTGTTACGCTTTCTACTGATGAACTTAATAGGGTGGGTTGTTAAAAAGATCCCACTGTTGGTTCTTTTCACAGAATAGAAGTTTTCTCTGCACCATTATCTTGTCACTCCTTGTCTCTGTCAGGGTGTACTCCTAGGCAGAAATGTTTTGCCAAGACAGTCATTAAAGAAATCTGTAAGATAAATAAGAGATTTTCTTCATAAAATACTGGTATTTGGGATACACTAGGTGGGGGGCTGCACAACTTTGTGAAGTAAATCATGGTTCTAATTTTTTTCTTGAAATTTTAGAGACACACATCAAATATTGTATAGTCTACAATAAAAGCTAAAGGTGCATTTAATATAAGGCTAAAAGGTATGACCAGGGTAATCTTTTTTATTTCATAGTGCTTCTTTTATCTGTCTCTGCACTGAATCCAGTAACCCATGTCTGGCAAAATGTTTCTATCAAAAAAAATCCAAATTTGAATACATCAAAGTGTGATATCATGGCTGGATCTGTATTACAAGTGAGGAAGGTCTGGTGTTGAAGAAAGATAAAGGTAATATTCATGGACATCTGTGCTTGATTACCTGTTATGCAACGTGTTAGATGACCAACATGAAAGTATAGCTAAGAATAGAAAGAGGATTGCTTTTATTATTTGGAATCTGATAACCTCTTAACTCCCACAGTTGTGCCAGTTAGAGGCTCAGATGAAAATTGTCTGCAGAATTTGACAGATATTAGTCTTAGCCTCTACTTTCTCCGGATGAAGAACACACAGAAGGTCAAAACAAGCTTTGTTTGTATGTGGTTGCCCAACACGTATTTGGCAGGATACTTATTCTCTGCCCACCCATGCAAGGTGGGATCCTTCTCAACAGGAAGAAAGTCTTCACTTGGTTTCACTGCAGATATCATAGGACACTGGAGAGGGGCCTACTGCATCTGACACCAGCTGGTCTGGCTAAGTTCATAGCAGCAGTGTCCTCCACAGCTGCTTCTCAGCTCATGCCATGCCAAGAGCCTCTGTGCACCTGATGCTTTGCTATCAATTCAGTCACAGTTCTGGGAAACTTCATAGCTGTTGTCTGTAGCTTGTAATTGTACATATGCAGGATTCAAGAAATAAAGCTTTTCTTTTTTCTCTGTAGTCTGTTTGGTCTGGACCTGCAGATCCCGGCATTCCAGATCCTTGAAATTCCATCTGCAGAAATTGTGATGTTTCTTTATCATTTCATTTAGTTTCATTTAGCGTCTCTCATTTAGCACCTTTATAGTCAATTCTACCTCTTGCTGACTTCACAACACTCTCAACCATTTTCTGCCCAGTATTTTATTATATCAAGAGGAAACTCAGTATGTATTGACACAGTTACAGCAAAGCCATGAATCCATGAGAAAGTCTGAGTTCTTGGCCATGAAAGCATCTGAAGGAGAATCAGCATAAAAGCTTGGCATTTGGGGACCTGCCTGGTAATGCAGCATTTCTATCCGATACTTTATTCAGTTTTATTAACCTTGCCATACTCATCAAGGATGACGAAGCACATAGGAACTGAGTGACCAGAAATGTGTAAGAGTTAACAAAACGTTGAAAAAAAACCCAAATTACAAAAGGTCCATGTGTCATCCATTCTAATCTTGTCACTGTGGTTCTTACTAGCAATAAATCATGTAATCTTTTGGGTGGTCATCTTTTCCATAGAGATCCAGATGATGTTTCTCTCTTGTAAGAAACAAAGTGGCCTCAGAAAAAGTATTAGAATGTTCAGCTTTAATATCCTTTTGTCCATTTAGGATGCACTCACTGTAGTGACAGTCCCTGCAGCACCACAGTGCCCATTAACAACCTTGTCTTTCTTGCAGGCTTTCTGCAGCAACAGTCATAGTTATGGTCTGTTTCTAGTCTAGTGTTTAGAACATAGCACAGATGGTTATACATATGCTGTTAAATGTATCCTCTCTGGGGAATAATCCCTGGCTGCCAGGTCAAGGACTACAGAGTAGTTGCAGCTCACAATTTGGGACTGTCCCCTATACAGTGAACTTGCTGTATATTCATTCCATAATTCTTGGAACAAGTCCATCGGTCCCCATGGTCCCCATGATCCTAAGACACAATTTTCACTTATGCGTTTTTTCAGTTTGAAGTATCAAAACCAATCTGTGCTGTATCCCATGAGAATGGTATATATAGAGGATAAAACCAAAGCTAGTCTGTTTGGGTTTTTTTGACCTGGAATGTGGCATGATAATATGTAGTGATGCTGGAGGATGGGAAACCTACTGGAATAGTGATAGAGGACTATATGTTCAGTGACACAAATCCCAATCTTATCCTTATTAAGAGAAGTTTCTTTCAAGAATGCCACACCACTAAGCGTGTTTTGTTTCAGGGAGATTTTGTTGGTTCACTCTAGAGGAGATCCTACCTTCAGTTACTGTGTTAATTCTCAAGGAAACAGGACTTGGTATTGAACTTGATAGGTAATTCAACAGTGAACTTCAAAATCCTTGGCAATAGTGGACCCCATCACTAAGCACATTGCCAGTGGAGAATTCGCACAGCAACTTCCTTCTATTGCCTGAGGTCAAGCATTTCCTTCCTTGTCTGTCTTGGATGTCAAAGGGATTAACTTCAAGTGGGGAGACAAAGGAAACATCCATGGTACTTGCCTGAAGCTGGGACAAAGGTGATTATCCCAAGCCATGGCCTTGATGTCACTTCAAGAACAAGGTTTGAACCAGAAGTAGAATACCAAGGGAAATTCCATAAAATGTAGTCTTAGTCATATAAACTTCAATGTGAAGAGACAAAGTTCAAAAAGTCTTGACTGAAGTCCTTTTTTGAAGAGAAATCTCAAATATGGACATCTATATCTGTATTTTAAACAATGCCAACACCATCTGAGGACAGGGGCTCTTAGGAAAAAAGAGCAGAGAGAGATTAAGAAAGCAGTGGTGTAGACAGACACTGAAATAGATACAACCAAGCAGAACAATCACATCCTGGCTCACGGCTCACACATTGTGGCATGGGTGTTATGACCTGCAACCAGCAGCCATACAGACAGTTTAGCGTATCATCCAACCATCACTAAAGCGTGCCACATCTCCTTTAGGAGTTTAAATCTACTGGCTAATCAACGCCATTTTAAAAAATATGTTCTAAATTTCCAGTTTCAGTTTGTGTGGTTGAAGCTTGTAGTCATTAATTCTTGTTATGCTTTTCTCCACTAGATGAAAGAGCTCTATTTTCTCCTCATTAACGCAAACATTTT
This sequence comes from Todiramphus chloris collaris, assembly GCA_025345505.1. Lineage (NCBI taxonomy): Eukaryota > Metazoa > Chordata > Aves > Coraciiformes > Alcedinidae > Todiramphus > Todiramphus chloris. The sequence goes on from JANVCC010000209.1 coordinate 502,995, forward strand.
GTAATCAATTAATCTCTCAGTCATCTTATGATAAGCAGAGAAGATCCAGTTCTTCAGGTCTCCCACAGGAAGGCATGTACTCCAGCCCTCTTAATTATTTTTGTAACAACTTTTTGTATCTGTTCCAGTTTTCCTCAGTCTAGCGACCACATGTGAAAATGTTTCTCTCTCGTTTTTTTTCCTGTGACATATACAGAAGTTACAAATAAGAAAGTAAGTAATTAAGTAAGTAAGTAAATAAATAAAAGGTCTTTCTGTTCTCCCATCACTAGCTGGTTCAAAATCCTACTAATGTATATTATTGGTGGCATCCAATTTGAAGTACCCCGTGAGTAAATTCTGCATCACAATGGCTAAATGATTGTCAGAATCAGTGACATCTTGGGTTGGAATTCTACCTTTGTATGCTCTGGCCTTTATTGTTCTTCCTAGGCTGGCATTTGGATATAGTGAGATTTCCTTTTGCCTGTTTGTATGGGTACAGATAAGCCAGGGATATAAATTACTCTATATGACAGCCTCAGCCTCACTGTTATATATCAGTAAGGCAAGCTTCAGGGCGCCTGCAAATTATACCGTCAATTTAAAAGAGACAGTTAACAACAGTAAGAGGAATTATGCAGGAGTGAAAGGGAAGGGCAAGGCAACATATCTTTCCCCCTTTCTGCTTCATTAGAGTGTGTACATCCATGCATGACTGAGAGCTGTGGAAGCATGGCAGTCACCCCATGTTTCTCCATAGTTGTCCCCATAATAATAGTGACCTCCCTTCAGGAAATGTTCTTGTGCCTCTTTCTCCCTCTCCAGATATTTACCATGTCTTGCAAAAGTACAGTTATTAGCAAGGAAATAAGGCACTGTGTTGGTCAAAGTCAATAAATCAGTGTGGTTCACAGGAAAAGGAAAAAAAAATCCATGGATTAAACTAGGATTCCTTAATGTATAATAGGAATAGAAAATCTTGTATAGATTCAGGTCTTGTAATGAGAGAAGAAGGTATTCATTAGAAAGGTTATCAGGCACCACTGGGATGCATGTTTTTCAGAATATATGAGTTAGAACAATGGTTTTCTTTGATCCCATGTGAAATCAAAAACCAAATAAGTATAAAGCAAAGGTAACTTATTTAATCTCATTGTTCTTAATTTTTCTGAGAAAAATCCTGGAGTTTTATGCTTTCTTCTCATGCTGTCACAAATATATTCTAATGGCATTTTAGGTTTTACTGCAGTGCAGCATGAATTCTCCTGCCTACGTTTGTTCAGCAATAAATACAAAACAGGCCAGACCTGCAGCAAAAATGCTCCCAAAAACATTTCGCTCTTGTATTTACATTAGATTTTCATTCAAAGCAATCAAGCTCACAAGACTGAATCTAATTTTCTCACATCACTTGGAGATCATAATGCTCCAGTGTCCCCATTTTGAGGAAAACAAATTTGAAAGATTTTCTAGAACAGATCAACCCAAGTATTTAAAAGGTGCAATTGAGTAATGGAATAGTTAAGCCAGTTCAGCTGCAAACAAATATTCCATAAGCATATATAAGTTATAGACAGAGGGTAGGCTCACACAAGTGCATTGACAAATACAAATTGTTTTCTATGTAGACCAGTTTGCTGACATAGATTTATGGTAGATTTTAAATGTTTCTGTAGGGCTCTTTGCTTTCAAGGGAGAGATAAGAAATAGAGAAATGAAATCTCTTTATCACTTCTGTTTTCTCTCTGCATTCACCTCCAAACTTTTTCTTTACTTTAGGCCAGTAGCTACCTGTGTCACTGACATCAACTCCAGCTTGTCCCAGAGTACTAAAAGCAGAATAATTCTGCCTGTAAGACCTCTCACCCTCATGAGGCTGAAGCAGGTAGTACAATGCCAATGATTAGCCTTGGATATGTAATATCCTTAAAAAAGGGTCGTAGTCTTAACAGTTTGGGCTTTTTTCCACCTGTACTAGCTGGCACAATACAAGATACCATGTTTTCCTTGAAAACGTTGGCTCTCCTATACCACATTTAGAAGAAAAAACAGCACAATCAATAATTACCCTCCAGTTGAATTTGCTCCATCGTTTGAACATCTGATTATTGCCAGGTTTTCATCCATGTTTCATGAGAAAATTGCTCTTTGTTACACTCATTCATAAAAAAATAGCTATAGGATGCTTTTGAAAGTTGAGTTAGTTGAATTTCGTTTGTTTGCATCTAGAAGACATGGAAAGGAAATAAAAAGAAGCAGGAGGAATGCTAACTCCTATTTCTAGTTCCTGTTTCCTGTTGTATTTATGAAATAACAAAAGTTATTTACTTGCATTTTTGAAGCACGTTGAGAAGAGAAATTCTTGTTTGCTGGTTCAGAGCTTGAAATAGAGTTAAAAGTTATTTCTGCATTAAATCCTTGGTTTTGTGCCACACTTCCTGTGTGACTCTGGAAAGCTGCTGTACAATGTAGTAGAGGAATGGGTAATGACAGACTTGACTTGCATCAATATCAGAGAGGCCAACCTCCATCTTCCTGGAAAGCATGCTGCAGGGGAACTCAGCTGAGGTCTTTGACTTCTGCAGAGTTTATTGGGTAAATGATGATGATCTTCTAAAGGAGCCATGAAGAAACAGTCTGTAGCTAAAGAAAAAAGTTCATTTCTCAGATCAGGAGAATCAAATTAGGAAAGTCTACCTAGTTCTAATAGGAAATATTGCTCACTTTCTGTGTGAGTGAAACACAGGAAGCTTTTTGGTGCTACATCAGTCAGACCATGTTCAAGGCACAAGCTGTCCAGAAATAGCATTAGCCTCCAGCAAATAACAACTGGCACTGCAGAATAAATACCCATAGATAAACATGCATGCCTACACCTGTCAGGTGCTGTAAGGCTCTTGAAACACTCAAAAAAGGCTAGTTAGATGGTGTACCATAAATACTACTTCCTACAGTATTACTAATCATAATACCAATCCTCTAACTTCTAGACTGAGTTCTCACCATGTTGGACATCATCCATTTTATTAGTGGTTGCTCAGAAATTTCTTGCTCATTCCAATTTGCTCATCAGTCTACTTCTTTCCTAAGTATTGTATCATAGTGTTTGAGCATGACATCAGCAGAAGACTGGAGAGCGGATTCATGATCATTCTAATTTTTCACTTGGGTCATAATGATTGTACCAACATAAACACCCTTCAAATTCAAGACAGGTCATCCTTGTGTTATAAGTTTGGACAGTATCAAAAATGAAACAAAAATAATAATATCTGTTATAGACAGATAGTCATGTCTGGAAGTGTGTAAGAGATTGTGGATAGTCTCTGCCATTTCAAACAATGATTGTTTTCTCTTCATGAGAGAACACTTTCTGCTGCAGAGTGGAGTGTATTCAGGTAAGGTTTGAAGGGAATTATTTTGGGGCATCTTGTCTTTATCCATTTTTCCTCATAAACTTTGTGGAATTCGTTCCAAATAAGGAAGTGCCTGCAGCAAGTAACTGATTCCTAGGGAGTCTGAAAGAAGGATTAACAGTCAGGTGAAAAAAAACCTCAGTGGAAATCATCTCGTTGTTTCTTCAGATATGCTTGTGTGCTTAACTATTTCCTGCCTAGTGTCTACCTTCATGGTTAGTCTTCTCATCAGCAGAAAGGAAAAAACATAGAAGAGGATGCCCATAAGAAGAGAGCCAGAGCACACGTTGCCCTCTCTAGTTTTTGGGTGTCATTGCCAATAATAAGAGATTTGTTATAAAGCAGCAAGAGCTTTTCTGCAAAGCTGAAAAGAAAAAAAAAATATATATACATAAGGCAGTAAAAAGCAAAGACATAGTCTTAATATTTTTATTAGATTAGATACTTTTGTCTCCATATGAATAACGAATCAAAACAGAAGCAAGAATTAGGGAAGTTGGCAAGTCCCTTTAGCAACAATGGCAGCAGATACCTCACAAAACTGTATCCAAGTCAATGAAGTACAACTGTCTCTAATGGCCTGTGCTTGTTCAAGTTTCTTCAGAACTGAACATAAAGGGAAGAAAGGCTTGAAATTAACTTGAGTAAACTATAAAAACAGAGGGTGAAAGCCAAGCTTTAAAATGTAAGTGCATAAAGGGGAAACCATAATCTGGTAAATCTTCTCAACTGGGGTGAAATCCTCCTACTAGTCTCCCTTAGAGCTTCATCAGTAACTGGATTGTCCAGATCCCTTACATGCTTCTTGCAGCCTGAGCTGCTGCAGTACTGGTCCCCCACATCAGTAAGTCCCATCCATGGCTATCACGGGCAAATATGTAACAGATACTTTGGCTAAAACAGCCCTTAAGATTTAGTTTGTTCACTCATGCAGCCTACAAGCCACACAATACTACAGAACCACAGAATCATAGTCACAGAATGGTAGGGATTGGAAGGGACCTTTGGAGATCATCTAGTCCAACTCTCCTGACAAAACAGGTTCACCTAGAGCAGGTTGCACAGGAATGTCTCCAGGTGGGTTTTGAAAGTCTCCAGAGAAGGAGATTGCATAACTTCTCTGGGCAGCCTTTTCCAGGGCTCTGTCACCCGCACAATAAAGAAGTTTTTCCTTATGTTTAGGTGGAACTTTCTTTGTTCCACTTTGTGACCAGTGACGCTTGTCTTGTCACTGGGCACCACTATAAAGAAACAGACCCCATCCTCTTGACACCTGCCCTTCAGATATTTATAAATATTGATAAATACCTGAAGGGAAGTTATAGCAGGTAGGAGTTGGTCTGTTCTCCCCGGTGACAAGTGACAGAACTAGAGGACATGGCCTGAAGTTGAACCAGGGGAGGTTCAGGCTGGATATTAGGAAGCATTTCTTTCCAGAAAGGGTTGTCTGGCATTGGAATGGCCTGAGCAGGGAGGTGGTGGAGTCACCATCCAGGGAAGTGTTTAAGAGCTGGGTAGATGTTGTGCTTAGGGACATAGTTTAGTGGTTTTTGATAGGGCGAGGAGTAAGGCTGGACTTGATGATTGTGAAGATCTCTTCCAGACAAAACTGTTTTATGATTCTATGATTCTATAAGATCCTCTCGCAGCCTTCTCTTCTCCAGACCAAAGAGATGATGGTCTCTCAGCTTTTCCTCATAATAGAAATGTTCCAGTCCCTTAATCAACCTTGCAGCCTTCTGTTGAACTCTGTCCAGTGGTTCCATAACTCACTTGAACTGGGGAGTCCAGAACTGGGCACAATACCCCAGATGTGGCCTCACTTCCTTTGACCTGAAGGTCACACTCTTCCTAATGCACTCCAGGATACCATTGGCCTTCTTGGCCACAAAAGCAAGTTGCTGGCTCATGGTTAACTTATTGTTCAACACAGTTCCCAAGTCCTTCTCTGTGGAGCTGCTTTCCAGCAGGTCAACCCCTAACCAGCTCTGGTGCATGGGGTTATTCCTCCCCGGGTTCGGTACTCTACACTTGTCTTTGTTGAATTTCATGAGGTTCCCATCCCATCAAAGCCAATAAAAGCCTTGGAAGAGAGAAAAAAAAAAAAAGCCTAGATCTTTCAAATGTTAAAGGGCAAAGAAGGAGGCTGACAGAGGGCATGACTGCATTTACACAGGTGTGATTCTACTGAAAATAGTCTTCTCCCCATCTTTCTATGTCACTCCATGAGTTCATTTCTTTTACCTCCTACTATCATCTCCTTCTTTTAGACCATAAAAGCATAAGAGCAGTTATGAGTCTTTCAGCCTGAAACTATTTAATCTGAGGGGATGTCCTGAAGCTGGCATGGTTTTCCATTTAGGAATACATTACAGACATTTTCTTCAGCCTTCTCCAGTCTCTTACCTTTTGCATGGAGTTCCATAAATCGATTACCTATAAGTTGAAGAGTTTCTCTGTGGTTTTTTTTTTTTTCCCAACCTTAGTCATTTTACTTTCATTTGAAATTAAAACCAAATTCTGTTTAACACCCTTCACATCCTGCAGGGCTGGGATGAGAAACAAGTGGTAACTGCTGCTATGAATTCACCCACCACAGACATTGGTGCAAATGCAACAGCAGAAGCTTTTGGGGTGGCTGTACTGACAGGAGACATGTGGTTCTTGAGTAACACAGTTCCTTACATGTGTACTGGAGGTGGGGTTGTGAAGAACCTTTCCCAAGGCTACTTATCTCTCTACAATGTGCTGCCCTTGTCATCTGTTTGCTTACTCTGAAAGCAGAGTCTCTGTATATATTTTGTTCTGGAGAAGGGTCATATTGATAAAGATTCCTCTTTTAAGGACTGATAAACAGGAAAATCTTTAGTTAATAAGCTGAACTAATGTTAAGTAACACGCTGGAAAAATGCTTATAGAATTCCTGCATGAAAAGTTTCTTTCTGTCACAGCCAGTGAGGAAAGCAAGAGAGAAATGGGACAGTCAGTTCTTACAACTTCATAGTTACTTGGTCTGATACAGACCAGCTTGAAGAATGATCATTTTATCTGATACATAGCAACTGAAGATCATTTTATCTAAATTATTTGCTCCTCAAACCGAAGCAAAAAGTCCTGTCCAGTCTGGAAAAAAGGGTGAAATTTTCACACAATATATCCAGATTCCTTAAAGACATCAAAACATTGCTTAATTTATCCTGGTGCTATCTTTCACAGTGTGAAACTCTGTGAAAGGAATTCCTGTTAAGGAATTTTAGAAATGAAAAAATGTTAAAAAGAAAGTCAGCAGAACTCAGGCCTTGATCCTGCATCTGTTGGACTTAATAGCAAAACTGCATCCCCATGATAAAAGCTGATTCGTTTTTCTACCAGCATCACTGTCTTTCTGATTAGATTTACAGGGAAAGGTGAATTTTTGGGAATCCTCTAAAAAGCCTTGTAACATTTCAAGGCTAGAAGTGGGTGTCTGCTGAGAAAACCTCACCATTAAGATTGATACACTCTGAGAAACATTTATCTATGACGAAGTGCAATTAGATAACTGATTACTCAGATGTCAGCCACAACCAGGGGACATTGCAGGGATAAAACTGCCATCATACCAGGCATTCTACTGGCAGTGATGAGCTTCATGAAAAGTAAATGAAGAATCAAAAGGGGAAATAAAGATGTCCCAAAGAGACACGGATTTCTCATAGTCACAGAAAATATTGATGGCAGCACTGGTCTCCTAATCCTTCCTAATACTTTCTCTACTTTGAATGAATTAACTTTGCATTTGCTTTCAGTTTTTTCCTGCCAGCTTTATTATTAATTTATTAACATTTATCTATTATTGATATGTGTTTATTATTATTGATACTTCTTAATTTTTTAATTACATTTTGTCTGTGAAAATTTACAGTAGATCAACTTGAATACATGACAAAAAAATTGGTGAATGGAATAGTAAGCCCAAAGAAGTTAATATTAGAAAGCAACTATTAAAAAGGCATTTAACATGAAATCTTAAACTGCTTGAATTATTTATTTGTTACAGAATTCACTCACATAGCAATTCCTTTGATTAAATTTTTACTTTGCTTGGGTCCACACAGGAATACCAGTGTTTGTCCTGTAGTAATCCAACACAGCTCAAAGGTCCAGTTCCAGTACTGCAACGAGATGCTCATGATCAACTTATTAACTGGTTACTTTGCAAGATTATACACATACTTTTGAGGAAAAAAAAAACCCAAATCTGTTTATTAGTTATAAATTTTTCTCCTAGTTATATTCTAGAGGCTCTAAAACACAAGCCATGCTGATAATTGCATTTTTCCTTCCACAGTTTCTTTTGCTTCAGTTATATAACACCTTCAATTCCATTCCTTAAATTCTCGACCCCTGCACCAGTCCCAGGTACTGACAGAGTGGTTTTGTGTGAATGTGGAGATCCCTGAGAGGCTTTTTCCTGACAGTCTAGATTAAAAACGCATAGTTATACATATGGCTAAGTGAATCATGGAAGCAATGCTGCAAGCTCACTGAATAGTCCAGCAAGAGACAAGAATATACATCCTTCATTTTCAGCATTACGTTTCATGGTACTACCAGGGAGTCCAATACCCGATATGAGAGTGTTTTGTGTTATGGCCACTGGAAGGGGAGTCACCATTATCACTTATTTCAGTTCTAATAGATTTATTCTCCACCAGTATGGGCTGAATTGGATACATGGACCACATTTTGTTTCTTGCACTGGTAGTAAGTGTTGTAGGTAAGGTAGATGAGGTGGGATACTCTCAGGGTTTACTTCCGTGAGAGGTAAATTAATTTTGCCCATTTTGGCAAATTATTCAAGCACCAAAATGTTTTGTATGCATATGTGTTTAGAAGATGGCAGAACTGAAGCCTACATCCCAATCACATTCTTATTTCTTCCTTTCTGGAGTCAACCTTTTAAACAAGATAAAAGGTTCAATTCAGCCTTAGGCATGTGAACAGATAGCCTCTCACTCCTTCCCTCTTCTTCCCCAGTGACTTACTTTATTTGTTAAACTAGAATAAAATGCAAAACATAGAGAGTTGTCTATATGACGAAAAGGAGGTGAACAAAGCTAGGGGATTCTTTGAGCAGCCTCAAGCAACCTGTGTTGGGATATCTGAGCAACAGAAAGGCCTTGGCTAGGTAGGGCTTTGATCCTTGATGTTGTGACCCCATGACATTCCTATGCCTCTCAACCACATGCATTTTCTCTTAAATCCCGATACTTACTCCTTTTTCCTCTCTTGCACCTTTTCCTAAAACAAAACCCCACAATTGATTTTGTATAACCACCTCAAGAGCAATCAATAGTTCCTGAAATTTAATGCAGCACTTTGTTAAGCTCGCAAATGGAATAACGATTATGTGGGGCCAAATGCTGTGGACCCAGGGCTGGTTTGCCCCTTTCAGATATGGGCAGAGAAGGTTTCCCTTGCATGCTAATATGCTGTGTTTCAACAGGAGTCAATAGCTTCAAGCTTCATCTTGATTAGTATTTAAAAGCTTGTTGTCAGAAATTGTTGTCTGGCTCATTTTAACCCCTCAGACAAGTAAGGGAACTAAAACATGTATTTGGCAGACAGATTCCATTATACCTGTAAAAGCACATCATTCCTGGTCTCTGTGGTACTTTAAAATGCATTCCTTAATATAGTCTAATTTGCGTTTAATTCTAGAAAAAAATTACCTTGTTTCCACTGCTCACCCAAATCAGACCACAACTGCTCAGACGCCTGTATGAGGTAGACTGAGGTCTCCTCTCCTGCTCTTCAGAAGCCTTGCTCAAAAGGCAGCTCACTGCAAAACAGTGTCCCCTCTACAAGGTGCTGCAGGGCCAGCCGTGATGATGGAAGATATGGGCTGATAGGTAGCTTGAGGAGAGAGGTGCTGGCAAGCCTAAAGATGGCACAGAGGTTGAAACAGAGACTGAGTATGAAAAGTAAAAGTGGCAGGTCTTAAGCAAGCTTGCCCATGATTTATACTGAAGGTGTCCCTCATTGTGAAGCATCCAGTCCCTCTCCATGCGCATGCCATGCTCCTTCCTTGCATGCTCTGTTGAGCAATGAAGTCACTGACCTTTTCATTGTCCTCATGATGCTTCCAAGCATTGAATATAGGTTGTTTTCATCTGCCCAAATGCTGGCAGTCCTCTTCTTGTTATTAACCATTCTGGAGTTATATCAGTTTTATAAGTCCACTTCTGCAGGCACGGAATCAGTGGAAGAAGATAAAAGGTATCAGAAATTGCTCTTAGAGGTTACTGTGAATCAAAATTGACTAAAACCCTAGATTTCTGAACAGGAAAGAGATCCACACAGGGAATGCTCTTCCTAAGGTCAGGTGCAGCCTGATCTGGGCCACTGGACAATGGTTTTCTGACACCTAAAGATTTGTTCTCCAAGATTTATACCATCTTGGAATTCCTCATTGTCTAATGCTTAAAGTCCAAACACACTGTACACAAGAACAGCTTCTGAAGTTCCCAGATCCTGTTGGATTTTTCCTTGTTTCTAGCTTTCGATTTATCTCTGAGGAGGCATAAAAGGACAGAGAATAGATTTCTCATCTATTTTAAAGGAGACATTAAGGACAGAAGCAGTCATTAAAATATATTAACCCCACAAAGAGAGAAAAAAAGAGATAATACAGGGTAAAAGTAAAAAATGAGGCTCCAAACATGGTCCAGAGCAGTCATGCAAAGGTGAAAAAGAAAAATATTGCCATTATATAAACTAGAGCTATAAAAAATTACCAGGGAATGTACGTCCCCAGCAAAGCCAAAATTTTTGTTTTAGCATGGCTTTTTCACCAGGAGGTGGGGCTGTTAAGCACTGAATTTATTTGGTGCTGCACTGAAAAACTGTAGGTATAATGAAAACTGTCTTTCTCTTCCTTTACCCTCTGAAACTCGTTGTGAAAATGCAAGCGAAAAGCATGAACTTTCTAGATATTTTAAGCATTGATTTAGTATTCTGATGCAAAAATGGAAATAACTTTAAAATGATTTGGCAATGGTTTAAGTGAATTGCCTCTAGGAGCGAATTAAGTACCAATAGCTAATTAAAACATACATTAATTTGGGAAACTGGAAAGCTCAGGAGGTTTGCAATTATTACTACTCCCAAGTTTCTATTGAGTCCATTTCTAGGATAGCTCTGCAATTCAGTTACATGGATTAAGTCACAAAAAGAAATCACAGGACCCTAAAATTTTCCTAATAGTGTAATAAAAAAAGATAAACACATTTAAGGTCACTTGATCCTAATTCTGACAAGCTGCCACAAAGGATGAAAGCAGCTTTTCTAAACTAAAGAGCCTGAGCTGAGGGAAGTGCTTATTTCTGGTAGTTCCATGGCTCCTGCTTTCACCGTGTCTGACAGAGATGTCATAGACCCCTTGGGATAAGAAGTGCAGCCAAAGAAAAGAAACATATAGAACAGCAGGGAAATAGGTGCAGGCCTGAGCCCTTGTCTTATGCCCTAGCCAAGATGCCTCAATGGCAGGTCCACTTGCCTCTCTTTAGTGTCAGCTTTACCATGTAAATGTTGATGATGAACTTCTCCTATTAATAAGATATATGTGATGGGTGTCTAATTACTGGGACAGACTTGAGGTTAGCATGATTTAAAGGAATTCTTGCCCCCAGTGTGCTTTGTTGCAAGCTCTCACTTAATATGACAGGAAAAGTGCTGTCTGTGCTGATCTGCTTCCACTCCCTCAGAGAAAGCATTTCTAATAGACATCATCAGAGGTCGTCAGTCCTTTCCCTGTCCTCACAAACACTCTGGGTACAGCCCACCTTCAGACAGAGCTAAAGAAAAGACCTGAAGTACATGCAGTGGACCTTAACAAATCTCTGCTTAGTCATTTGAAGAGTCCTTGCCTGGTCACACGACTTAGGTGGATCCCCCAACACCTGGCACATCAGAGGTGGCCCTAACCCATTCACAATCCAAAGTCAGTCACGAGTTAACTAGCTTCAAGAAGACCATCAAGGCAGCCACACTTACCAGAGACAGCACTGTCATCAAGCAAGGGAGTCACAAGTTATTTCCGGCCACTGGTGCTACTGAGTTCAGGAGTAATGACTGATCATTGCCTCCTGTGGCAGTCACAGCTTCTGCCAGCTCATCCAAATGCTTACTCCCACTCACAACACAGCACTTCCCTCTCCTCCAAGATGACTCATGCTGTGTTCACTTCCATCCACGGCACAGTGCCTGACAGGCAGTAGGAATAACCAGAGCCAAACTGTGGCCTTGGGTGTCATGGCAAGTTCTATCTGCAGCATATGGAAGGCAATGATGTCTCAGCTGTTACTTGGTCTCTTATGTGGCTTCATCTGGGTATTGAGCAAGATGGAAACTCACGAACAAGAGGGGATTTGTGATAGTCAGCTGCCTTGTGTTGTGTTCTACCTTTGGAAAAATCGAAGATTTCAATCCCAAAAGAGTTTGAAGGCCATTTAGCATGTATTTGAGCTCCACTAGCTACAGGCCTCCAACTAGAGTCTGCACCACAGATCACAACCCTCTGAGCTCTGTTTTTCAGCCAGTTCTCAAACCACTTCACTTCCCACTCATCTAACTCATACTTCCTGAGCTTACCCACAAGGATGTTATGGTAGACAGTGTCAAAGACTTGCTGAAGTCGAGGTAGACAACATCTAGTGCTCTCCCTGCATCTACCCAGTCACGCCATCATAGAAGGCTATCAGATTAGGTCCTTAAATAGAAGGGCAAATATGTCCTTAAATGAAAGTTCCCTACAAAGTTTGTGGTGTTATCTTGGAGGGGTGGGGCATGAATTCAAAATATCTCACTTAGAGGATACCTGGTATAAGTGCTCTAAACATTGATTCATTGATTAATAGAGAAAATACATAGCCTGTTTCCACTTTCCCTTTTCAGATTGGATTTTTAAACGATTCAATCTTCCTGCAGCCTTTTAAATCTCAGAAGCTGTTTAGGTGTATATTTTGGTGTTATGCCTTTGGCTAAAACCGGCAGATGACACTAAAGTGCTAGCATTTCACTGACATACAAGAGTATCTTGGAAGACCTTGACCAGAAAAACACAGAGCTAGCTGTTCAGATATATTAAATTCCTATTGTAAAACATGAACATTGGACTTGTAGGACAGCAAAGCCATAAGCTTTTCTGAGGAGAAGAGATATTGCTTTGTGATATAAATGCTGCAGTTGGAAGCTTTACTGGGGACTCAGCGAAGCCAGAATTTCATCCTACACCACTGAACTCTTTTAAGTTGGAAATCTTGCATGTAGCACTTACTCAACTGACCATTGTGTGCTTTTTGCTCCTGGACTGAAACAGAGCAAAAAGAACCCTCAACCTATGCATTCCTTCATTATCACTAGTCACATACTTTCTCTTTTTTTTTTTTTTTTT
>JANVCC010000209.1:515928-547024 GCA_025345505.1 Todiramphus chloris collaris
ATCTTTTTTTTTTTTTTTTTTTTTTTTTTTTTTTCCCTTAGCTAGCAGTAACTTTCTACTCTTGAAACTTTACTTTACCTCTGGCTGAAATTTCACACTCATTTAATATTAAAATCTGACAAACTGGAAACATTAAAGCTGAATTATCAAGTAGTTTGAGGCTACAATTTAATCTACTATAAAACAGACTCATTCTAGTAGGGAATGTCTTGCGGTAGTTTTACTGTCTGTGCTTAATATACTTTTCTGTCTCTTAAAAGTTACTTGCAGCTTAAATAATTAACCACAATTTATGCCTGACATTACAATATTCTCCTTCGCATATGGATATGGCTGAACTGATTTGATTGTGAGATCCTCTAGGCAAAACTGTTAATTCTCTCAGTCATTTGTAAGACAGAAGAAATAACAGGTAAAAACAACAATGCAGTGAAATTCATTCAGATAAGGGGTATAAAAACGTATTTGCATCCTGATTCTGATTTTGTTCCATAATTTTTTTATGGTGGAAATAGAAGAAGAAAACACATGAACTGTCACATCAATAATCTTCATATGCAAATATTCATAACCTTTGTTCAACACAGAATTTGACCCCATCAGTGAGAAGTTATGGTATTGTAACTTCTAGAACCTTTGTCTTACCAATGAAATGTGATGGTAAAGGTCCATAAATTCCCAAATCTGGTGGTCATGTATCATTTCCTGCCAGGGTCTTTCAAGCACTGGCATTTCCAAACATAGATCATGAATCTGGGTGCAAGGTTTGATCAGGATGTTATTGTCTTTCTTGTGCCAAGAAGAACAGTTCTCTTTCAAGCAAATTCTGTCCCCAGCTTGAGGTTGACTGTAATGTCAGCGCTCATGAAAAAGCAAAGAAACAGCCTGGCTATAATGAGTTATGTTGTGTGCAGAAAGTGCGAATGGAAAGGTGGCAACCTTAGCCAAAAGAAAATAAAGGGACAAAGAGGATAGCGGATTTATTTTGAACATTCTGACAGGTTACCAGTAATGAAGAAAAAATGATGGACACTATAAAAGTAGCAGAAAATGTGCTTGTGACCAGAAGTCAAAGATCTGTTTGTTTTTCTTGTGCCAGACTGCTCCTGTGGTACTGCATTCTTTTATGATGATCATTTATTATTTCAAAAGTTTTTAAGTGTTCCCAGTATGGGAAACAGCACAATGCAGTGAGACCTGGCAAAAAGACACAGTCAGATCTTGATTCCAGTTTCTCAAGTTTCAAATGATCTCAGACTGGAGATTTCATCTGCAGCTCCTCTCTGAAGACAGCGCATCTCTGTTCATATCATCAATCTATTTCCTGCTTGTTCCTGTAGCATGGGCTATTTGAAGTGATAGCTTGCTTTAAAATCTTAATCTAAGCTGCAACACAATTCAGAGGTGTTTCTACTCCATTGGGATACATAACAACTACTGAACCCATAATGGTGAAATCAATCACAAATAAAATTAATGTAAATGCTCTCTTTAGCTTGAATGATTTCACTGATTATTTTGAAAACCAGCTACACACAGATCTTTAATCTCTAACTTTTCATCATTTCCATATAACTGGAATTTCTTTTGTTTCCTGTGAAACATAGTTGAGAATATCTCTCTAAAGAGAGGCAGAGAAATTTTGGGCTTGTTTAACCATGAAAAGTCCATCTCAGAAACTGTCCAGAGCTGAAACATTCACTGAAACAGAGCTTGCATTGTTTTGTGAAGAAATGGAAAATGGCTTTTATTTTTACAGCTGTTTCATGGCTGGTACATATGTCTGTATCGATAGCAGCAGATGTTACAGTCTGGTTCTATCTGTCAAGGATGAATAAATGTTTAGTGGATGATGGGCGCAAAGTTCATGTGTTGTAGATGTTACTACAACATGACCCAAAGAGCATTATAGATGGTGATATAGTGTTGGCTGTATTTATATATCTGCCCTTAGCTTCCCTAGGGCATAATTTAGGAAGATACCTGTTCACCCCATTCAAAAGTATTTCTATCTGTAAAAATAAACCCAAAAAATAAACAAGAATTTGGCCCTAGACAGGATTACATACAGACCATGCTTATTACTGAATAGATAAATCTGCTTTCAGTTTAGTTTTTCTCAGGTAGAGACAAAGAAGTCTTGTCCTCCATTCTTTGCAATCTTTGTCATATTTTCCCATTTACTTTAGTAGCTTTTTTTTCTTTACTTTTTTCTGTTTCAGAGTGACAGAATCCTTCCATTGTTTTAAAAGACCTGAAGACTATTAAACACTGTTGAAATGAAGAACAAAATTCAACAGGGGAAAAAAAAAAAGGAGAAGAAAAATCTGGGACGTTGGAGGTGCCTATTACCACCTTATGCAATATGGACTTGGTGTCTTATGCATAAAAGAGAAAACAAAGAGCCTTTGAAAAAGGCAAACATGAGGAGGAGGAATCAGTAGAAATCAGACTTGGCCAGCCTGAACAGCAAAACAGCTTTGTGGGTGTTCAGCCTTTCCTGCACCAAAAATGCAACCCACAAAATAGGCCTCAGTCCTTGCTCTCTCCTCAGCCCTATTACTTCTGTTTCATACACCCCTGCTCATGAACTGCAAACAGAAACACCAACTGTTTCATAAGAGTAGCACTTTGTATTAAGGGGGAAAAAAATAAAGAACCAGCAAAACTGCTCTTCTGAGTTGATATTCAGTTGTTCTACTTTGTAACAAGAGCAACGAAGACATCAGGAGATGTTTGATGGGTACCTTTCTGCTGGTAAGGTACCTGATCTACTAAAATTTTTCTTCACCTAACTGCTTATGTAGTTTGTTGTTGTGCAATTTAATTTGTGTATGTTCATGGAGTCCTCAAACCTGAATCTTTTACAATAGAGCCCTTTTGCATTTCCTTGGCTTTATAAAGGGGACTTAATATTTTATATCTGCATTGACTTTAAGGACTTCTGCCTTATCAGTGTACAGAAAGAAAGCTTAATGACTCTGAAAATCTACCTCCATCCACTGCATCTGATTTACTTCAGTCTCAAGGAGATCTCTTGTCATTTGTGTGTTACTGTTCTCCAAAGGATACATAGCTGTAGCGTTTTCAGTGGAAAAGCTCTGAATTACTAGGAAAGCCTCAAGTCATCTGTCAGTTGAGATGATTGCTGAGGCATTTTCACACCTACTTAATTGCAGTGTAGTTCATTTGAGATCACGTTCCTGAATCACATGGAGTCTACATGTGAGCACATTAGACTGCCTGACCCAGCTTTCAATGATTTAGAAAGGCATAACGTGTGATCAGCGTTCTGGATTTTAGAACATAAACTTTTACTCACATGTGACAGGCCACAGAACTTGTGAAGCAGAACCTGTAAACTTTGTCATAAGCGCTGTCTGGATGAGGCATTTCTTTTTTTCTTACCAAGTAATTGTTTTCATCCAGCTTGCAGGTATCTTCCTGTTAATTTGAGTTCCTTGGTCAGTTCACCTGTATACCTGAGCACTACAGTGCTCAGAGAAGCACAGTGGAGGTAGTTCTTGTACTTTACACCCAGTTAGGTATCCTCTCCACTTGGGGAATACAGAAGTGAAGGATATTGCACTTAGAGACAGCATGAGATCATAGGAGTTGCCTGCTTATTACTGTTTCTCAGACCAAAAGATTATTCTATTCTATTCTTGTGCTGCTCTTTGATAGCCAGGCTTTCAGCCTTACTCTTTGGTTTCTAATTTCTTTTTCTGTTGTTCCACATGCTTATGCTGAGTTTTAGTAACGTCTGAAGCAGAGTAAGATGTACTTTATACCTTCTTTGCAATGTTCCCTAGCTTTTTCTGCCCTTGAATTCTTTAGTTATTTTTTTCTTTCAATATTCCCCTTGCTTTTTCTGTCCTTAAAATTAATTCTTAGTTTTTTGGTTTTTTTTCTTTCCTTAGGGGAATGTCCTGTTCTGAATTTTTCCCAAGAAGCAAAGAAGGAATTTTCTATTCTTCTGTGTTGTTTCTTTTTTTTCTTTAAATAAAGGCAGGACATATAAGGAATTAAAGCAGAGCAGTGTTTTGACACTAGGTAGATACAGACAATAGAAGCACTTTACTGGTAACAGAAGAGCAGCAAAGAACCCATGGTATGGATGGAGCTGTTCTGGAAATGCTTTGTTTTTTGCCAGTAAAGGAATATCATCCACAAGGAAGGTACAAATTTGTTTGGCTGGTTGTTTTTTTTTCCTGTATCATTGTATTTCAAATTGTTGATCTTCTGGTATTGCTCAGGAAAATACACAAACTGAAAAAATCTCCACATAGAGATTGGATTTCTGTGAAAACAAGATGAAAATAATTTTACTTAACAAAATGATAATGAAATATAAGTAAATAAAAATCATGCCATGCAGATATGACATAGCAAATACATGTACCGCTGTGACCTATAAGAAATGTGTATAAATCAGTGTGAATGCAAAATGAAAAAAAAAAAGAAAAAAAATCCTGAGAGGGATTTTTTCTGCACTTATTTTAGTGCAGAAATCTTACCTGATTTACTGAAGTTGAACTAATTTTCAAGAAGTATTTGAGTATCTCAGATAGGAAGCTTTACAGTTCCATTTTTCAAGGACAGACGAACATATTTGGAGTGCCAGAACCATCTTTTATTACTTCAATCAATATTATGAACATTTTAATCCATAGAAAAGTAATTGTATATGATTACACTGTTTTATTACAATCTAAATAAAGCCAAGATCATATTTATGTCTCCTTGGCAATTAAGTGGTTTCTCCTAACTTTTAGCCTGTCTAAAGCATTGACTTAGGTCTTACACATCTGATATTATATGATCCTAGAAATTCCTTAGTCTAACTGGTTGGCCTGTTATGTGCTAGTTGGCCCAGCATATAACTGCCTTATGTGTTACTCATATATGCTAGTGTTATGCTCTCACCCATTCTGTCTGCAATGATTGTGATATGCTGTTTCCCATACTATTTTACACATAATACTATATTTTAGCCTAAGAATTAGGATTAAATTATAGATACACATAGGACCTTCCACTGGCGCAGCTCTTTCCGTGAGTAATCACATCTGTCAGACCCAGAATACCCATTTCAGCCAAAACTTTTCACATGTTTCAAAATCTTCTAAGTTACTTACTTCAGGGCTAATTTAGCCTACTTAGATTAGCCAGGAGTTAACAGACGACAAAGTCTTAAGTTTGCTGAAACAAACACATCACCTGAGCTTCAGAAATGAGCTGAAAAATTGCCATGACAGAATGCCAGAGAATCTTCAAAGACAGAAGGTGTTGTGGGATCATGAGATCCTGTCCTGCCTATGTGGCTGATCAGAGACTGGGTTTGCTAGAGCTGATTGAATGGATACAGAGAAACTGAGAAAAGTTAAGTAAATGGTTCTAATTCACACAATTGTAAGGTAAATGCAGGAGCATGTTATAATTTAGATATCATATTGCATATACCTAAGGCTAAGCCAATGCTCTGAATGTCCATCAGTTGAGAGCTGTCAAAGCCAGGGTTATGAAGATACAACATGCATGCGCTAAAAAGGACAACTACTAGTATAGCTTACCCTGCCTATGGAAATTCTTTGTGCTGTTGGACCAAAGTGCAACAATGCTAGCAGAGCCAGCTGTGTACAAACATGAACTTCACTGTTGTAATACACAGTTCTACTAGAGCTGCTTACCTTTGGAGGGACTTGGTTTCCCTAGAAGGGCTTACAATCTCCATGGCCTCTGAGTTCAGGGACAGTAATTTTTTCTGTCCAGTAAATGATCTGTAGGTCAGGTATAAGGCTCCTCTGAGCCATACTTGTGTTCTGTGAATCCCAAAGCAGATCAAGACCATAGAGCTCACCTAGAACCTTAGGCACATTCAGAGAAAAAGCTTAAAAGAGAATCAAATACCACTTTTTACTGTCATATTGAGATACTGATTTGTACAAGAATGATTTTCAAGTTAAGATAGGATAAATGGCAAAATAATTGTTATACACTTCGTGTACATATATAGATAAAGTGCAGTAATAATAGATGTTGAAGGCGGCAAAATCTACTTTTCCACAGGATCTGTAAATAACAGTGAAATCTGTGCACTGATTGCATGAAAACAGTTATTTGTTGAGCCATCATTCTGCATAAAGATGACTGGATGTGAGGAAGATTTCATGCCTATGACTTATATATTTTAGAAATTAATCCTGTCTTTGTCTTTATCTTAACGCAATAAGAAAGATATGAGAAAAGATATGGCACCAATAGTTTCCTAATGACATGCAATGAAATCTCGATGCAATATTCTCAAGAAAGATAAAGAGGAAGTAAAGGAGAAGCAGACTTCAGCAGACAAAAGCCATGATTACAGTTATCATTTGATTACTAATGGGTACTCCTAACATTAGAATTCTAATATTTCTCCTATGTTTCAGGAATGCACAGTGCTGTCCTTTCCTGACCTGTGCCACAGATTTCCCAGGGAATAACACAGAAATGAAGTGCCTCAGCCAGAAGAGATTCCAGATTTGCTGTCATGGTTCCCTTTGGACATGGCATCTTCAAAGATTTCTAGACCAATCACAGAATTTCCCAGATTGGAAAAGACCTTTAAGATCATCTAGTCCAAATATTAACCTAACACTGACAAGACCTTGACTAAACCAGATCCCTCAGCACTATGTCTATGCTACTCTTAAATACTTTCAGGGATGGGGACTCAACCACTGCCCTGGGCAAGATGTTCCAGTTCCTGATAACCTGTTCAGTAAAGAAATTCTTCTTCATATCCAAACTAAACTTCCCTTGGTGCAACTTTAGGTCATTTCCTCTTGCTCTATCACTTGTTACTTGGTTGAACAGACCAACTCTCACTTCTCTACAACCTCCTTTCAGGTAGTTGTAGAGAGCAGTAAGGTCTCCCTTCAGACTCCTTTTCTCCAAGCTAAACAACCCCAATTCTCTCAACTGCTCCTCATAAGGCTTGTGCTCTACACCCCTCATCAGCTTTGTTGATCTTCTTTGGACAAGTTTTAGTGCCTCATTGTCCTTCTTGTAGTGAGGGTCCCAAAACTGAACCCAGTATTCAATTCAATCAAGTATCAATCAACACCCCCAGGTCCCTCTCTGCAGAGCAGCCTTCCAGCCACTCCTCCCCAAGACTGTAGCACTGCCAGGGGATGTTGTAGCCAAAGTGCAGACCCCAACATCTGGCCTTATTAAAACTCATTGGCCTTGGCCCATCCATATAGTCTGTCCATATCCCTCTGCAAGAGTCTCCCTACCTGTGGTTAGAGCTCATTATGATAGATCTGAGCAAAACATATTTATATTTGACTAACACTGGTGTCTTGTGACTCATTTAAATATAAATTGCCTGTAACAAATGGACATGCAGTTCTTTACATTCCCCATGAGTAGAACTGCTACCTAAGAGAGAGATTTTGGATACAGTGTGTGGCACTGACTGCCAGCCTGCAATAAAAATGTTAGGCTGGAAAACACAGAAAGAGGCTGAAACGAAGATTAGAGATATGAGAATTTTTTTTTTTGCACTGAATGATTTCGAAAGTGGAATTTACTTTGTTTAAAGGAAAAAAGTTAGCATCAGATTTGGTACCCAGAAGTACTAATAGTACCAATGGGGTGGGTATTTCTGACGCCGCAGTTCTCCTTAATGTAGGAGAAAAAAGTTAATAAGAAACAGTGGTTAGAAGCTGATACCAGACATTATAATTTTAGATTCAGCTTTAACTGCTAGCCCTGATAAGGGAATGATCAGGAAAAAAAAAGGCTGTTTCCATTTTATTAAGTTTCTGGACTAATTTTTTGTTTGGAAAGTGATGGTCTGTGCATTCCATGGTGAAAAGCTAGTGCTCAGGACATCAGTTCAGATCAGTTCTTTGTCCTTAAAATTCACAGGTCTGTGAAATGAAGCTTAGATCCTTTGAAATACATCCAGAGGAAAGAGAAGCCAAACTAAGGAGACATAGGCCAAGTATGGATGTGGAAATGGAGAGGAGTGATGTACCCCATGTCAAGCTGTGGGTGGCAAAATCAAAAATAAAACCAGGCTTCCTGATTCTCAGTGTGTTTCTATATTTGTTTGGCCACAGAAGTGACTATTATAGTAACTAGGGCTTGCCAGAAAAGTAGTTTTCTTTTTTTAAAACCATTGATTTTTTTAGAAATAGCAAGCAAACACCTGAAGACTTTCAAAAGCTCTGGCTGAAACTCAAAAGTTCTGTTATCATGAGATTTGCATCTTGCAGTCACTGCTTTTAGCAATTTTTTATATATATTTATTTATTCTTTTCCCGATCAGGTTGCCCACTTTACCTGCTGTGATGTTGTTCTATTCTTATGGAGCTACTTCAGTATGTCAGGAGACACACAGTCAGAGGTATCATACGGAAGATGTGTACTGGTCAGTGAGCTTGAATATAGAAGAATAAAGGAAGGGAAGCAAATCAACTATGACATCAGGGACACACCTAGCACAGTTTTAATCAAAATTGTGGCTTCCAGTCACCAATATTCAGATTTCTTCTGAATAAGTTAATTTTTTAATAGTAATTTTTTTTAAAGCCACAATAATTTTTTTTCCATGCAGAGCAGATATTTAAAAATGTATGAAAGTGACAAAAAAATTCCTTTTTTTCAGTTTCAACAGAATAAAATTTAATCAGCTATTCTAATGACAACCAGTAATAATAAAGAATCATAATTTCAGTTGTATTATCATCCAAAAGCCCAGATGTTTATCTGACAGTTGTCTGAATATTTTTGATGGGCATATTTTCATTACACAAAGACTCATAAAAAAAACATGTCTTTAGCTTTGAACGTTACTAGTTAATGACTTGCTTTGAAATTATTGTTTCTTGTCCTAGTATTGTTTGATAATTACCATGTAGCCAAGAAAAGGATGAACAAAAATAGGTATTTAAAAGAAACTTTCATTAAAATTTTCAGCATAGTTTAAAGAATGGAGGATACTTCTTGTTTTATGCAAATTGACTGAGGTATTTCAATTCAAGGTATCACTGTGAGCAAACTCTTTTAATTGCCAAGCCCTTATATTATTACATAAAATCACAATTTTTTTTAAAAAAAGTAAAAATTATATATTATACATTATACTATAATTATATAACACATATATTATACATGCATGTTCCATAATATATTTCTAAATAGTATTAAAGGTACATAAATATATTATGCCTATAATAGCTAAAGATTTATATATTAATTATATAATATTTTCATATGGTATGTTTATTAAATGATATTCACATGACTCATTAGCAGGCCATTAATGAAACATATCTTCATAAATTTATTTGTTGCTACTGTCAGATGGGTAGCTTATTAAATCTGGAAAAAAATTACACTCGTGTTCCTGTATAAAGAATGTTATTAATGATTAGATTGATTTAAGTTTCCATAACAACATACTGCTGCACAGGATCAGGTGAAAATATACAATGGTAAGGTGTTTTAGGAATTGAATTCAGTGTGAAATAGGAGCAATGTACCAATAGAAAGTGTCTTGAACCCATGTAGGAATTAATAGGCAAGGTGCAACCCTTCTGCTTCATGTGGCTGTGCACAAGCATCTCCGCTTACAGGAGAGACTCTGGGCATCTGTTCCCTTTTCCACCTGAGACGATCCTGCGACAGGGACCCAGCATTAACTTGCTTTGGGACGTTATGTAACAAAGAATGTTTAACTGGCAATTTGTGATATTATAGTTTAAAACTAGAAGTGAAGTTCTCCTGGAGAGACAAACTGTCAGGATAAGGGGAGCTACCTTCCTCTCTGACACCATTTCACATGAGGTCCTTTTCATGTCAACTCTAATTCTGGGACTTTTCAGCATTTTGATTCTGGTAAGATAGGAAGGAGACTAAACTGCAGAAAAATGCAAATATCTGCGGAAGCATCTGTATTTCTTTCAGATCCTTGTCTGTCCTTTGTTACCTGGATGTCTTATTAGATTTGTTCCACCTGTTTCATCCTTTTTTCTTAAATACCCCCTCTTCTCCAACACCTTCCTTCCATAGTATATTAGCTAGCAGCTTCTTGTGGTGGATGTAGGTGTAGAAGAAATTAACAGAGAAGGGAGTAAGGAGGCTGAAATTAGTTCAGAGAAGAATTGCTTTTGTGACAGCAGATATTATGGTTCACATCTCATGGTCCTAATTTGCAATTAGTAATAGACCTCTTATATCACCTGAAATTCATTTAGGTCACCTTCCTGTTTCTGTGATGCTTCCCCTCTGACAGTTTTTCTCTCTCATCTTTGATACAGAACATATACTTCGATGTATATATTTCAGGGGTAGAGTTGTCAGGGGCCATCACAGAGACAGCCACATTTGAAATGGGAAATGAGAGGTCACCACAGCAGTGAGGCTAAGCTCAATTGATGTGGTTCAGGAACATGCACATCCTAACACCATTAGAAAAAGGAGAGGACACCAAAGTATGGATAACCTTCTTCAGTGGATCTCCATCTGGTATATATCATGTTTCTGTACTGTATCCATCCACCACAAAGAGACTACTATCTTGACTGAGAGCTGAATAAACAATCTTCGTAATATCAAAGTACAATAACTGTGGTCTTTTGGATTAATTCAGGGTTGTATTACATTCACAAATTAATTTGTGAAAGATTCTTTAAACTGTTATCCAAAGACTTCAGGTTTATGTAGTGTTAAAACTAAACTAGTTACCTTTTCTTAAAAAAAAATAAAAAAAATTAAAAAAAGGTTATTTTTAGCTAAAATAAAACAAACAAACAAAAAAAAAAAACCACAAAAAACTTTCCATGAAAATTTAGTTTCTTACACATGAATAAGATAAAATTGAGGTTATTATTCACCAAATGACCGTTTTGTAATAAAGATGGGTTTATTCAAACACTCTTCTTGTGAGTATTGAACAGTTTTTATATATTATTTGCTCTGACAGTTCAGGCCCATGGGATTCTTTCTTACCTGATATGGACCTTAAATAGACATTTACCTATTATGACAGTTCATTGGTCTGGAAGAGAGAGAAGGTTATGGTATCCTTTTTACAGCAGCACATCACTACAGGAATACCTTTTGGTACCAATCTGGTCTTGCAGATTATTAAAACCAGTGGTTTGAGAAATTGGAGGGTGAAGGAAAAGTTTTTATGAATCGTGAATCTTTTCTGTTTCTCAGGGTAGGACTCATTTTACCTAAGTTTATTTATCTAAGTCAGGTGTTCAGCCTCCTTACAGAATCTGTGGAGGAGAGAAACATTAAACAATTCACCTTGTCTCTTTCAAAGCTGTTTTAGGATGAGATCAGTAATTTTTTAGGATGTACCTAAACAAATCTACAAATCTACAAATAATGGGACAACCAAAAAGAATAGATTAGACTAGATGTTTACTTTTCCAGCTAGACATATACCAGTCCATACCATGATTTTCATCTATGTTTTGGACATCCCTGCATTTAGTAAAGAGCACCAAATTGAATTAAAAGCCAATATCAGATCATTGCATGCAAAACTGTGATGTTGGGAAGGTACTGACCTTCAAAAGCATAATGTACCTCAGCTCTGAAAAAAATTACTTGTTTACCTTAATTTGAAAAATGCTATTGCTTCCACATTTTCTGGTGCTGTTTCCCAACTCAAGAACAGTGCTGAGACTCAGTGAAGGCCTGATTTCATAGCTTTAAATACAGTATGTCTTACCTAGTTGTAAAATTATCATTTATTTGCTAATTAGGATATGTGCCAGTGTACTGCATGAAGATAATGTTCCAGTAGTCAAATTAAAACATATCTGAATGTGTCCTTTTTGTATCAGCTTTTTACACTTCTGTAGTAAATATTATTCATAGGATTCATTCAGGTTTTTTTTCTCTAATTAAGTAACAGCAGAGCAGTGAATGAAAGGAGAAAGTACTGTTGTATGATCTTTCATTTTTAAAGTAGCCCATGAGCTAGAAACAATTCAGAACTACTGAAAATAAAGACTCACAGAAATTATGCTCATGGAAATTTTCATTTAAAAATATGAATTGTGGATTTTTTTTCCTTATTGAAGTACTGCAATTGCAGTAAAACTGAGGGAATAAACATAATCTAATGGGTGATCTTGTATAACTTTATGGTCTTTTCATAACAAAAATATTACAAAAATATTACATGAATTTTCATGTATAAAAAGAATGTGATGATTATTATGAAGCAAATTGAATAAGCTAGATATGTTCAATATACTTGAAGCATAAAAACTCCAGAGGACTGGAAAATGGTTAGTATGAAACCAACAGATCTTTCAAGGGAGACTCCAGGAACTGTCGAGGAATACTGAAGTGTCCAGTAGAACCTCTAACAAAGAGTAGAATTAATGGATGCATGGATAAGTAGTGGGTATGTGCCAACATAGCCTTTGGAAAAGAATTCATACCTACTGGGTACTTTGAAGAATCAATAAATATGTGGTTTTATCAATGTATTTATTTGGACTTCCATATAAAAAGCCAAAGAAAGGCATTGAGGAGACTCACCAAATACTGTTACCAAAATCAAGCTGCTGTGGTATAAAATGGAAGTTCCTTCTACGGTGGAATAATTTGTTGATTGCTAGGAAAAGGGGGATAGCATTAATCCATCAGACTTGCAGTATAGGTAGGTCAGCAGTGGAGTTCCCCAGTGTCTGTCCTGGGAAAGGGGTGTGAATAACGAGTCCACTAACTTTGATGATGATACTTAGTAATTTATGGTAGATAAATTACTGGATGATATTACAACACTGACTAAGCAATAAAATGACAGATGACATTCAACGTAGGTAAATTTAAAGTGGTGCTCAAGGAGTAATGCAGTCCAAACTTCATTGGTTCTGAGAAAACTGTTATCACCCAGGAGCAAGACCTGTGGTTACAGTACATTCTTCTGTGAAAACATTAGCTTAATGATAAGGAGTGTCAACAAAGTAAACTGGATATGCAGAATTACAGAAAAAAAATAAAACTAAGAACATCATTATTCCACTGTTCAGGTCCACAGTGTGTCCACAACTTCTGTAAGGTATGATATTCTAACATGTCTCCATCTTTTATCTAAAAAAAAAATAAAGAAGAGAAATAGAGAGTTTCAGGAGATCAAGAAGGGTTAACAGGTTATCAAAGGTCTGGAACAGGTTCTGCACTCATATGTAGGGTAAACTTTTTTAACCTGAAAACAGACAGTCCAGGAGTATATTAATGAGACCTATAAACCATAATAAAATACAGGTGTTCTGAAGAAGACGGATGGGGATCAGATGTTTACTGATTTTTTCCAGGACAAAACCAAACCACCTATTGGAAATGAACTTAACAGAAACTAACAAGTGGCAAATTGAAAATAAATTTTTAAAAAGCAGTTTTTGTACAGGATGAGCAACCTGCCCAGGCTACTGTTTACAAGGACAGCAGTGGTTCTAGAAGTCACTGAGTCATAAACTGCTGGAGGCAAGGAGAGTATTTGGGGAAGTATTAGTATTTGCTGCCTGGCACCACCTCCCAGATAGTCTCTGTTGGTCACTGGCAGAGATAGAACAGTGGAATAATTGTATCTCAGTTCTGACACAATATGCCTATTTTTATATGGTTATCATCAGATCCAACCTCCTGCATGCTGTAGTTAAGTGTAGAGCACAAAGAGGTCATTTCTTACTTTGGAGGCAATGCATTAGAGTGATTTAAAAATAGATGAAGTATCCAAGGAGCTTACTTGAAAAGATTTTAGAATACACTGAGAAGCTTCAAAACTTATCAACATGTATGACCGTTTTGATGGTGTTAAATCATTATGCTTCCTTTGCAATAGTTTCTTCCCATTCACTAAAAAAAAATAAAATCTGTTACTTAACAAAGCAGAAATACTGAAAATAATGAGTTCCATACAAATGAAATAGGTTTCTGCAGTGTTCTCTGAAGTGAATAAGGTTTGGTGCATTATGTTACTGCATGCCAGCTGTGCTTCTGCAGTTGCTAGTAAGGACTCAATTCAGTCAACCAAATATAAGTACTTAGCACTATTTGAAATGTCGCATGGTATCTGAGACATCCTCAAGGGTTTGGAAGATACAACACAAAAGTTAAGCCAGACCCTTCTGGAGTAGGAGCTTGAAATCAGATAAAGCCTGTGGCACAGCAAATGGCACTAGACAGCAATGTTTAACTGCAAAGCAATTGTCTGTGTACCTGCACCTCAGTCATCCTTTGTGAGGTGATTTGACTTAGCCCAAAATATCAGCAAATATCCCTTTTTACTTCATGAATTAAGAACATGTACATGGACAGTTACTTATGTTCTGTTTTCTCCATTTCTTTTAAGCTGCCACACTGGTCATAAGTCCAAATAAAAAAATAAAAAATAAAAAAAAATTAAGTCCAAGCTTATTGTCCACTACCAACCAACTTTGTCACTCTTTCTTTTTTGCTATTTTTCTAAGTACCATCTGATTCTATTTCTGTAATGTGATAGAATGTGCACAATCCATTTGTTAGGCAAAAGGGTTATAGTTCTTTATCGGTTCTTTAATGAAGCATACAGGCACAAATGTTAATTTTTTATTTATAAATAGACATGTATGTCAGTAGAATAAGAGCTTCAAAGAATCAAACAGTAATGAGAACTTGTCTTTAATTAAGCATTTCACCAAATGGGATAGCAGGGAGAAGAATCTTAGGGAGCCATAATTAAATTTAATAAGACTGAACATCTGAACTCTACTCCACCCAGGCGGCAGCAGCAAAATGCAACTGTGTCACTGCCAACAAAGAAGGTGTAAAAATGAAACATAATCATTATTCTTTAAAAGAGAACCACATTTTATTGTCTTTTTTTTTTTTTCCCCCTCACTACCTCTGCCACTAAAGCATTTTTGGATGACATACGAAGATGCTAACAACATATAACTATTGTAGGCCCAGTCAAGGAGGTGACACATTTTCCCTTCTGAAAAAAAAACATGTTTCACAGAGAAAATCTTCAGAGTAACCAGTTGCTGGGCATCTTACCTTTCTGCATCATGTACACTACATGGTTTAATTGGTCCAGTGGAGATTGGATGGAAATCTCTCATAACTACATTACCAATGCAAGGGAACTTTCTTTTCCTAAAATTGTGACTGTCCACTGAACAGGGTGGCAGCCATTTCAGAAGGTACACCAGTTTTCCTGCCCACACAGCATCTGCAGGTCCAGGGCATCAGAATCTTCCCAATGAGAAATGACATGAGAAATTGAACTACTGTTTCCAATGACATCTGCAACTTTAGTGACATTTTTCTAACCCCATACTCATACTGCATCCACCTGAGATGACTCACCTAAGGACTGATCTGAGAGGAGCTGTGTGGGTAGGAATGGGAAAAATCCTTCTTGGTTCCTATGTGTTAGTTCACTTCCCTCTGTGAAGATGGATATCAAAATTCACAAGCCATTTCCCATTGCTGTCAAGGTATGTGCAAGGACAAACTAATGGCATACATAGTGGGACATTCGAATGTGACTTGAAGAGCATACTCTGGAGTAGGCTGAGGTTAGATAAAGTACCGTATTATCCTCCAATAAGTTCTATATGCCTTAGAGTACAGTGACAGTAATGCATTCACTGTCCTATTTTCTTAATCCTCTTGCTTGTGGAGCTGTGGCGTGGGTGGAAATCAAGATTAAAAAGATAGAAGTCTAGATAAGTGTGCACAGCTAAGCCCTGAAAATATTAATTTTTGTCTTTGAACTGTGCTCGTCATGGTGGTGAGTAAATTAATGCAGGATTAGAAACATTTTTTTATACAAGAAATGATACAGGGCCAAACTGAAGAACTCTATTCCCTGTTAATTAAACCATACTGTTCATATTGTTCAAAAATACTGATTTAAGGAGCAGAACAGAAAATTAGAAAATATTTTTGTCTACTTGTTTAATTTTAATTAACTGGAGACATACTAATTTGACAAGTATTTCACAACATGGAACTTGTAAAGGGAGAGTTGAAGGTTATGTAGGCTATATTTTAAGTACAACTGCATTAAAAAAAAATCTTAAATACATACTCCAGCTTTACAACATAAGACATCTAAACCACTTTAGGCTTTTTATCAAGCAAATGTTTTTGCTTGTCACAAAATTATTGGCTAAATATTTCTGAACTTCACCACTGCACACTTGAACAAACATAACTGATCATTTTGTGTCAGTCTGAATTCTAGAAACAGCACCTATGCAGTGGTATACAGCTCACCTAACATCAACGTTCTAGAGAGGATCATCCCATGCTAAGATGGGTATCTAACATAGAATATAGAGGATGTCTAAGTGATTAACCAAAGATTTAGGCATTTGACTGTCATCTGAAATAAACTGAAAAAATAAAAATTCAGGTGAATCCCACTTTTTAGGTTACTGATCCCAATTTTGTTCAGGAAAATAACTTTCTACATGATGTTTGCTTGCTGAAGAACCAAAGTAGGACTGATTCATTTCACATTAGATTTTTCTGCAGAATTCAGTGGGTTTGGATGTCTTTGAAAGTGACATTGTATATGTTTATGTTCTGCAAATCTAAGCTCCTGTTTTTATATTATACTGGGATATCAGTCTCTCCCAAGTAATAAATATACCTTATGAATAACAGAAAACATAAAATTGAAGGTGAGGCATCAGACAAAATAAATAGTTGAGTATAACACCTTTGTATCTTCAGTATCTAGATGAGAAATATGAAGATAGTAGGATGCCTTGGTATCTTCAATATCTAGGTAAGAAATATGAAGATAAATATTTTCTTCTAATTTATATCTTACATTTAACATTAACAGCCTTTCCTTCCATATGTTGCTTCTACTAAGTATACCTTTTGCTCTCCTTTCCTTCAATAATGGTACTTAAAATCATGAATTACTCCCCATACTAGGACTTCACTTACCTACGATTTTAAAGAATCTTTACAAATAGGTTGGCCTACTTGGTTCTGGAAGGATCAGTTTCTCTTCTGTGGGTTGCAGCCCCATGACTGAGAACTCACTGTAGGAAAAAAAATATCCTCATGATCTCATGTCTGAGAGAAAGAGAGACAGCAGAAGAAAAGCAGTGTCTTAGTCTGATAATCTCACACAGACCTATAAGAAAGAGCAGGTTGTGGGCTTCATAAAATATCCAACTGGTAGTTGAATGTGGTGAAGAGAAGAACAGAAATATGAAGTGCTAAGTTACCTGAGACTGATGCTGCTAAAATATGACTTGCTTGTGGACTTTGAAACATTTTCCAGACTGACATTTCTGCTTTCCAATGGCACAATCAAATCAAGTGAACATTTTGAGGTTTCAGTATTGGGAAGGAATCATACTGTTGTACTCTTGGAAGCCACCACATCTTGAGTACTTCAGGGTGAACTGCTTGCCCTTTTAGTGCTATAAGCTGCTCCCTAAGCAATGACATCCCTGAACTTTTCTGTAGGGCATTTAACTTTTTAAATACAATTCTTTGAGCAGTGATGTAGGAAGGGATCTTTGTAAAAAAATGACACAGTCTTCATCTGTACACAAAGTTTACTTTCAACAGAATTTCCAGATAATTTTGCTCTTTAAGGAATCACTTTTAATTAAACACAACAGTACACACAATTATTTTCACAATGAGCACTAAATTTAACTCTTTTTTTTTTAATACCTACGACCAGTAGCGCAGGCAATAATACAAAACTGTGCAAAAACTATTAACATTAAGTGATGTCTAATCTTGGAGAACAACAGATGGAAAGTATGAGGTATGACTAAAGATTTGATCAAGGTCTGATAGCTATTACAGGAGGTGAAGTCTTCAAACCTTTCTCACAATCTTTTGAAGTAGAATCTCTTGATCAAGTCAGTCAGTGCATCCAGGGAGCTGGAAAAGCCATGTCTCTTGACAATAGACCAGAACTGGGAAAGTGAAAATAGAGTGGGAGGTTCAGAAGATGAGAAGAGCTGCAGGGGAACTGTGATAGGAAAAAGAGGAGGCTTGGCAGCTTAGCCTTATCACAGTACAAGCTGTAACTATTTTTCTGCTAATAGGAACAACAGAGTTGTGTTAGAGAGCAATATCAGGGATATATGAGGAACTGTCATTTTCTTCAGCTTCTGAATCTCAATTTCCCAGAGGTTTTCAGATAACCTTCTTAGGCTCCCAGGATGTCCCTCACAAAATATCCCTGTCTTATTTTTCATATATTGCATTAGTGGAAGTCTCTTGTAGTGACAGCCTTTACACTTGGTGACAGATGACAGATGGACAGTATAGAGTTTGTGTATACTTGCTTCTTGTTTTTTTTTAAAGAAGCCTATTCTTTACTAAAATATTCCAGATCAGCTTTTCTAAATTCGTGCACATGTTTATGCTCTGATTCAAAAAAAAGATTTTTTTTTTCTGTCATGACCATAACTAAATGTTGAAAATGGTTTAAACTAGGTCAGAGTAAGAACACATCAGCATAGTCTAGAATGAATGTGCTATTATGAGTGAATGTTAGTGTTATCCAACATTACATTTTCTATGTAAACAAGCTGTGAATTTCTCAGGGGAGTTCTGCTTGGATACCTAAGCACTGCACCTGAGAATGTTAGGGCTACATCTATATTAGTAAGATATGTCTATATATATGTCACGTCCATAATTCTAGAGTAGTTTACTTCCAGAATCAGACCCCCTTCCTGACCAACAAACACCCTTGAGACATGTAGTCATACTCACCTGGCCTTCAGAGAGCTGCTGTATAATAAAGTGGCCTCTCTTCATTTCCTACAACTCTTCAGAGAATTTACTAAAGAAATTCAGGTGGAAGGCTGATAGTGATCTGGAGCCTTTGTAGAACCATGAAAGCATTGACTCTACAATGTTCACTTCCTTGACTTTCACTGGTAGCAAGGGGAGTCACAGGTGAAGAGAGAGTGATGCATAGTCACTGAAGAAAATGTATTAGTGTTGCAGTGCACATAACACTGGAAGAGGACAGTACATAGATGCAGAAAAGACCTGTGTGAGACCTGGAGAAGCAGAGCAGCAGTACCAGTGCTGACAGCAGGAGCACAAAGGCAGAGCAAGAAGGAAAGACAACTAGGAAATAAAAGGATGTGAAGAAGGAGCTGGAAGAGGCAATTTTTACATTGTGACTTCCCTTCAACAGAACTGGCAAACAGAGAGTTATATTTTGATAACTAGATCAGAATTATATCAAATGCAACAAGTAAACTCCTCATTCAACTTTGCTACCTGGGGAGAGAGAGGATGACATCAAATAACTAACCTTCCACAGGTAACAGTCAAGAGCAGACAACTTTGGCTTGAAAAAAGGATTATGCAATGTATCAGGACAAAGAAGAGAGAGATTTGCCAATAACAAAATTGACAATCATTGATTATAAGAATGATTGGAATAAGGAGCAAAGAAGATGAAAGAAAATATGTAAACAACATTGTTATCTGATATTAGCTTATCTGCGTTCTATTATTTCACATGAAATACCTGCTGAAAGTAATCCAATTTACAGAACAGTTTCAAAAAGAAGCAGTGGATTCCTGTATTGTTCAAAGAACAAAATCATCTTCAAAAGGAAGGCAGTAAGCCTTCACAAAGATGAGAAAGACAGACGGTGATATATAGAGTGCACAAGAGTGAGGAAGGAAGAAAGAAAGAGTGATCTTTATGGCTTAGAAGTTTCTTTCAGCTCCAGACATAACTCATGAAAAGAACAAAGATGTTCCTGAGAGAAATGGAGGTCCATATTTGATATATTGTATAACAAGTTGCAGTTGAAAGGAATTTCAAGCAGATACTTTCAATGTTAAACTTAAATCCCTTGGGGGGAAAAAAAAAAAAAAAAAAAAAAAGAAAGGCATTTTATTCATTGTAATGGGCAGGATTGTACACACAAAACCTTTCAAGCAGCACAAATATTTGAGCGGCTGCCATGAAGATCTTTTATGGTATCTCAGAATGAAAGCATATTTCTGGAATCACATTATCTCTGAGTCTCTGATGTGCTGGTTTGGGCTGGGACAGAGTTAATTTTCTACACAGTAGCTAGTATGGGGCTATGTTTTGCTTTTGTGCTGGAAAGAGTGTTGATAATACAGGGATGTTTTGGTTGTTGCTGAGCAGTGTCTTACACAGTCAAGGCCTTTTCTGCTCCTCATACCACCCCACCAGAGAGTAAGCTGGGGGTGCACAAAAAAGCAGGAGGAGACACAGCCAAGACAGCTGACCCCAACTGACCAAAGGGGTATTTCAGACTGTATGACATCAGCAATATAAGCTAGGGGAAGATTGGCAGAGGGGCTGCTGCTCAAGTACTAGCTGGGAATCGGTCATTTGGTGATGAGCAATTGTTTTCATTTGCATCACTTGTCTTTCACTTCTCTCTCTCTGTTATTTTCCTTTTCAGTGCATTTATTTATTATTATTATTGTTGATTATTAGCATAATATTTTATTGCAATTGTTAAATTGTTCTTATCCTAACTTACTCGTTTTCTTACATTTACCCTTCCAGTTCTTCTCATCTTGCTGAGAGGGGAGTGGGTGAGCAGCTGTGTGGTGCTTAGTTGCCAGCTGGGGTTAAACCATGACATCTGACCAGAATAAAACTTGAGCTTTTCCCTTCTAACCTTCTGCACAACAGGCTTTCAAATCTTCCCCATCATCCTCACTCCTTTACCATTTCCCTTTCTCCTTCACTGAGCAGGTAACTGCTAGAATGTTTGAGAGGCTAAAACTATATTCTCCATTCCCATAGAATTCATGTTAGTTGGAACAGAGATTTTAGCAAATCAGATAATGTCAGGGCAATGCTTGTAAAGGGCTTTTTAAATATAAGTCTCTTACTGCGGTCAAATTTGCCCCAGGAAACTCAACTGTGTTCTGTCATTGAACGATGAGACCAAATTGCTTCCTGGTGCTTCACCTCAGTTTCCAATTTTAAGCTTCTGAAAATAGACTAATTATTTCATGCATTTTTGTATTGCCTTACCAACATTTTAAACTGGGATGGGTTTAACTACATGGAATACTCCATTATCCAGCACCTCTCTGAAAGGCAGGTGGATATGAGTAAACATCTCAAGGATGTTTATGCAGGTAAAATTCCTAGTTACTCTAATTCCCTGACCAGAAAGAATCACGACATTATTATAGCTCTGTTTCATCAATTTTCATACAAAAGAAATTAAAAATAAATAAATCAATAAAAATTAAACAGTCCACCAGCAAAGAAATTTAATGCTGCTCTGGAATATTTCCATGAGCCAGAGCTGGATTAAACCATAGATTTTGACCAGAACAATAAACCTGAGGCATATATGTCTTAGGATTGTGACAATACCACAATTTCAGCTCTTGTTAAGGGAAAAGCAAAGTTCTTATATTCTCTGTTTTAGTGAAAAGCTTGAGAATAGGAACAGGTTGTACCCCATACGATGAAGTTAGTACAATTTTATGGAGAGTCCATTTCTCCAGGAGAAGACAAAAAGCAGTAAAGGGAGAAACACCCTTGCCTGGTGTCAGTTAGACCACCACCATTTGGAGGACAGTGGTTTGGGACAACCCACTACTCAATTGAAATGGAAGCCTTGGGGAAAGCCAATGCAGCAGTCAGATTTCCAGCAGTCAGCCCTGTTGTGAGTAGACACGCCTGCTTTCATGGCACCATGCCTCACTTCAGTAGTAGAGGGAAAAAACATGTTGCTTAAGCATATAGCATAGCAGTGGCACTGTTAGAGTTAGATAACAGTTGGACTTTATGATCTCAAAGGTCTTTTCCAACCATAGTGGTTCTGTGATCAGTGGGCACACACTGTGTTTCAGGAGAATCCTCATGTCCAAACTGCCTGTATCAAGGACTGCTCAGTGTCCCACCTGGCATGTGAGATAGATTCTCCTTCCTCTGAGACAGGACAAATGCTGACCGTTTGGTTTATGTCTCAGGATGTAGACAGGATGTCTCTGGAGTGCAGACCAGAATCTCAGAAGTCAGACTCTTTGTGGTCTATGATGTAGCCTTCTTGACACAGGTGACAAGTGTTGGCCCCAGCCAAATCCCAAAGATCGATTGCTCTTGGTACTCTCAAATATGAGCTAAGCATGTAGAGCACAGCACTTCGAGACATTCATTGCAACTATATCCTTAGAGAATGGTACTTTAAACAGTGCCATGTCAGAGCTACTGCAGGGAAGGAATGGAAACACTGAATAAGCCCTTTGGTTTCTTTTCACCTGTGATGAATCCTAAATATGGTGTTAGCATGACGAAAAATCAGAACCCAGGAGCTCAAAAAAATGTCAAAGTTCTCTAAAATGAGAACAAATAAGCAGGTGATCTCCCTCAGCAGAATGAAAACATTAATTATGGCAGCCTACCAAATGTCAGTCTCTAACAACACTGAAATAAATCCTTCCAAAGTCTTTTGATTTTTTTTTCTTCTTTTCATTGTAATGGTAAAGTTACAAGGCTGCTACAAAGCTACATCGAGGAATAAGGACCAGAAACACTGAATAGGGTAAGGCTCTGGCACACTCCAATTCAGGTAATTTCAGCATTTGCCAATCCACAAGGTATCACATCAATGTCAAATATTAAATCTGAGAGAACTGAAGAAGATATCAATATATCATTAGATTTCAAAGTGCTTAGTAGAATGAAGGGAAGAGTTTAGTACAAGTGCTCAGGGAGACAAACCATCTTTTCTGAAACAAATGTGTGTAAGCAAAAACAGGAATAGAGTTCATATCTCAAAGGACTTGTGAAAATGGGGCAGGCATTTACCTGGCTTCAGAGTGGAAACCTGAAAATGAGGATAATTCATAGAAGCAGCAGAAACCCATTGGAGCACCAGAATGCCAAAATAAGACTTGGAGGAATAGTGCAGGAAATACCCTACATATTCCAGTGATGAATAATATTTTGCAACTTTTTAATGATAAAGCCTGACTAAAAATCTTGTTATATGAAGAAAATAAACAGTAATTTTGAGGAAATAATTTTACCTGAATATGAATTATATTCATGCATATCAAAATAACGAAACCAGCCATCCTGCCTTGCGTGGCTTAGACCAGGAGGAGATGAGAAAACAGGCATCAGAAACAGTTCAGCGTTAGAGACATCAGTTCTTATCCCAGTACAAAGAATACCTCAGCTCTGTATCAGAGAAAAGAGCAATATGGCAACTGAGAAAAGGTACATTAATATTGTAACGTGACCAGTCATAAAATTACTGTGGTAATGCAAATTCAAAGTAGAATACTAAACAAAGGAAGAAGGCTAAAATTTTTGCTGGTTCTGTTAACGTACATCCAATTTCAAATAGAACTTCT
Organism: Todiramphus chloris collaris; assembly: GCA_025345505.1. Classification (NCBI taxonomy): domain Eukaryota; kingdom Metazoa; phylum Chordata; class Aves; order Coraciiformes; family Alcedinidae; genus Todiramphus; species Todiramphus chloris. The sequence continues at coordinate 539,323 of JANVCC010000209.1, forward strand.
GGATGCATCGTCTTCCCAGCAGTAATTCTGAGAGTCCATTCAGGCAGAAACAGGAAAGTGACAGAAAAAGGGAAAACACTGAGCTCAAACAACGTGTTATGCAATTTTGCAATGCAGCTGTTAACTGGCTACCACAAAAGTTCTACTTGTCTTCCAGGGGTCCTGTAGGTACTCTTCACTCAGTGCAGTGTCTACTTGGAATAAAGACCCAAACTAAATTAACAGAAAAAAGTCCTTTTAACATCATTAATGAGTTCACAAGTTGGATGAGCAGAAGTGTTTCTGCTGAAGGACAAGGAAGGATTTGCATAGATTAAAGAACTAAAATGAGATGACTGCCAAAGTCTCGCATGGAAGAAGCATCACTCAAGGCAAAACTGGGGTGCTTGGAACCACAGACAGACATTGGCAAGGTGTAGTCATTGGAAGCTGTTTCATTATCAGGGCGATTGCCTCACTCCATGCTGAGCAGGTCATATGGAATCGGACCTGTAGTAAAGAGCATTTGTGTGGACTGTAAGAAGCTCTTCCAGAGTTGCAGATGACAACACGGGTGTTTGGAATTGAAAACAGTAGAGGCGAGATGTGTCACACCACATCTGTTTTCTTGTTCCTCTGCTAGGAACAGCAGAGTAGCAAAGCTAAAACTGCACTAGAACAAAATCACTTTCTCAGTTACTGTAGTATGATATTCAGGACCCTCACTCACCTCTGAAGAACTATATCCTGATGCTGGACAAAGAATGGGCGATGAAGCAGAGTCATACCTAAAGATAAAAAAATTCAAACCTTTCTATCAACATCTCTCTGAGCTTCCTGAGTTTGAGCACTGTCTGAGTTTTTTAGATAATGCCTGGACAACGAGGAAATATGGATATTGTTACTTTCACACAATTCAGTCTGTAGCAAGGATGTGGAAAACAGCAATGCCAACTTCAACTGCTTCTGTGTAAACAGGCAAGCAGCACTGCATGGTGATACAGTGAGACAAAGTCTAGGGAGCCATGACATGTGGCTTTTCTGTCAGGTCTACTCTTACTGGCAGAAGGAAGTTACCATTCGCATGAAAAGGAATATGCGTGGTCAAAGTCACATCTTCTTGGCTATTCAACACCACCTGTTCATGCTGCTGAAGTGAAAAAAATACAGGTTGATAAGAGATCTTTGTCAATATGTAAGTGTTCTCCCCAAAACAATGAGGAGGACAACATCAAACTTTATTTGTGTGCGAAGTCTAGCCCTTCCAGCAACTTTCATGATTGTCTCCAGCTTTCATATAAGCTATGAAAATCAGGGAAAGCAGAAGGAAGATGTAATATCCAGGCACTGTGCACCAGCACCCTGCAGACCACAGAACAAAGCAGAGGCAAATATTTTGACTAATTACTTCTTTCACTGCTTCAGTATTGCAAACTGTTACTGTGGTTTCTGCAAAGTAAGCAATTTGTCTGACAGTGTCAGAACAGCCCTCACAGAGGGAGCAGTGGGGCTTTTCTACCAGTCCTGCTATCCCAGCCTGTTTTGTTCCAGACAGCAAACTGCAGTTTACTGCCAGGCGGTTTGTACAATTTACCCAGCAAAGAGAATTCGCTCACAGCACATCACCACCTTCCCGCAGCCAGCCAAATGTCAACGCTGAACTAGCAGTTGAAATGATTAAGACTGTTAAAGGAAGTTGTATACATTGAACAAAATCTATACCTGGACGTAGAAACACTATCACAAAAGACATTAACAACAACTTTGAACGATATCTGATGTCAAGATGTTGTTATATATTGGTGTCTGTAACTCCATCGGTAACAGAAATAACAACGGGAAAAGTGCAGGACAAAAGAAAGTTACACAGAGAAAAGCTGAAGACTCTTCGGATGTACATTGTGGAGGACTTCAAGAACAGCCTATTATCTCAGAAGAAAATGCAGCATGCAAGAGAATTCTGTAACAAGGCTGTGAAGGGGGATTTAATTCACTCAAGTCCTCACTATTGCAAATACCGCTAGAAGACAGACGTGGAGATAGTAAAATCTGCACCACATTCAACTTCAGTTACAGAACATGAGCAAACCCATGAGGGGTTCATAATAGATATGAGAAGGCACTTAAAATATTTATTTTACATTTGGTTGAAAGCAAGTCTCCTCAGAATCAGAAAGGTTCTTCTTGACACCAATGTCAAACTGTCTCCGCTATACAGAAAAGATTTTGGGCAGTGCTGAGGTGTGAAAGGACAGCCTTTCCAGGAACTTCCCTAGCTGCCAAGAAAGTTCAAAGTGAAATAACAAAAATAGGAGTTGATGCTAATGGTTGGTAATATACACACACTACAAACTTTGTTATCTGAAGTGCAGATGAGGAGCAATGCACTGGGATAGAGTTTTCATAACTGGAAGACAATCTGCAATTATTGGGGAGGACGCAGAGAAGTATTCAGTGTATTGCAACAATATTTGGAGAGCAAAGGTTGAATGATGCACTGACTTGGCAGTGTTTCCACACTCTCTCAGCTTGAATATCAAGCAGATGGAATGTAAAATATTTCAATTAGTGACAGCTACCATTAAAGTGACTAAACATTTGGTGAAAAATAAAACAAAAAAAAACTAAAAAAAAAAAAAAAGACAATTTTTTTTACAATGACTGTGCTTTAAAAGAAAAATGACTTCTTACATTATTTGAGTTATACGGGTTCTTTTTAAAATGTTTTTATGTTTGTGTCTTGTAAGCTGGGATTGTGAAAAATACCCATCACATAGTGGTTGTCATGCCAGGTTCCTATGAGTCCACTGATATGTTTGTCACCAAACTTTGACTGGAGCCATGTCAAGCAACTCTGGGACTCCTAGAGAGGCAATTGAAAGTGACAGGATGACTGACAGCTCTGACAAGTGATTGTAGAATACACCACATTTGTACTCTGCTGTGGGAAAGTGACCTAAAGCTTCCTGTTAATTCTAAATACTCCTTAGCAGCATGTGCTCCTCCACAGTGTATTACAATATTGTCAAAAAGGTTAGCAGAAAGCAGAGCTACCTCCAGTGCATGTCCAAGGAACAGAGCTGAGAGACAATGGTCACTGCACAGAGCATAAACACCAGCTAGCTTTCTCCCTTCTGTTCATGTAATGTTTCACTCTCTTCCTCAATACATTGCCCACTTTTTCTCTAAAGTCAGGATCAAAAAAAATCCTTCTTTTGTGTTCTCCGTATGAACGATCTCAGGCAGAAAAATTGAACATCAATGAGCAATAAAAAGGAAAACCTCACAGATGAGGAAGAAGCACAGACATAAAGAAAGATAAGTTAAAAATTCTAACAAAGGCTAAAAGTGTCATTTTAAGATTCTCCTCTTTTTCTCTGTTTTTTGGATCAAAATCAAGCTTACATAAGACTGTGGGGGTGTTTGTTTATGTGTGGAGGTGTATTTAACTTCATGCTAAGCTGTTTCCAAAGAAATCACCTAAATTTGATATCTGGAACCTTTGATTTGATGGTCTTCATATCTGCTTGTTTTTTCTCTTGCAGTCTTTCCACAGGGAAGTTTTCACTGGCATCACTAAGCTTTGATTTAAGCTATTAAGTCATATTTTGCTCTCTAATCTACCTACTGACATTTCATTCTTTCTATGGAGATAAAACCTCTTTTATTGTCAAGTGGATATGAAAGCATTTTCTGCCTTAAGGTGTTTGTCTGTTACACAAGAGAAGGAATGGGAAGAAATGAAGATGCTCTTACGGACATGAGCATTTGATCTGTTAAAAAAATGTAACTAAATGCCAGTGCTAAGCACTTCCTTTACTGTATTATGCCTAGCACAAGTTAAACATACAGTTAACACAGAGCTCCACTGTTTTATACCTAAGGGGAAAGGAGGTCTGGCTTGAGGTCTGCTCTCAAGATGAGATTGAAAATCAGAGCTATCGTAGAACTGTTAGTCTAAATCGAGATGCCATGCTGGGAGCTACCTGGAGGGAGAAAGACTGGCAGGAGGATGGCAGGTAGCTGAGGTAGATCTGAGGTGGGGACTGGGTTGGCTCCCAAGTGATTCAAGTGTTTCACTGGCATCACTGACAAAAAGGTACCTTCTGATTTAGGAGCTGTGACAAACAATCACACCATATGTAACAGTAACAAAAAATATTAAAATGCTAATGTAAAGCATTTTTTAAGGTCTATACTATGGCTTTTACTAATAGCCTGCTGTTGGTAAAAAAATAGATCCTACCTTTAGCTGCTGTGTCAGATACAGTTTTTGAAGATGATAATGACCTCAACTCTCCTGATACTTCACGATTAAAACAGGATTAACAACACTCTAACAATTAGCTATTGAAAGGTATCTGATACATCTACTGAGAGGCGTCGGTGTGCGGGGTGTCTGTGCCTGGGTGTCAGCAGCGGGTGCTGCCTCAGGACGACCTCCGGCAGGACTGACTCGTCAGAAAGAATCAGTCGGATGCAGTTAGCCAATTGAAAGTGACTGTTACTGTATTTCTCCTTTGGGACTGGTTTCCTCCTCCTGCTCTGAGGACACAGCCATTCGTAGCTGAGGGGTCACAGTTCCTTCCCCAGCAATCTCCTCCTCATGCCAGTTGAAGATGGTGAGGCTGCAGCAAGAGGAGGATGAGGAGGGGGCAGGAGGCGCTGCCAGACCGGAGCAGGGATCCCTGCAGCCCTGCAGTGATCTCCCTGTCTTTATCTCAACCCATGAGCCTGCCCATCTTATTTTCTTCCCTGTCCTGCTGAAGACAGGAGGGTGAGTGAGCAGCTGGGTGAGAGTTTGTCCCTTTGCCAGTGCTAACCCACCATGGTCAGACTGGAAAGTTATAATGAAGATTTCCTGAAGCAGCCTGTGAGATCTTATATTAAAATCCATGCGGCAAGCCCTCCCATTAGATTTGCTATGCCTTTTAAAAAAACAAAAACACAGGTTCATTTTTACCTATATAGGCTTTCCTGGTATCTTTATACTGTAGAAATCTAAACCTATAAATTAATTGACATAACAGCCTCTCTTGAAACCACTAGTTGAGGTGTGCTGCCCGCTATCTTGCTGTGTGTCAGAATAGTCTTCTGGTTGTCAGTGTTCACCGGAAGAAACTCCCCAAGGCCACTGAATTTTCATTTCCCAAAATAGTTTGTGCAGTTTAATTGTATACCCTCTGGATATGCAGTAGTGGCAGATGCAGGAGCTGCATACCTCCTAGGCTCTAAGCACTGCACCAGGTGAATGAATGGCCTTGTTGTACCTTATTACACCCACCCAGAAAATCGTACTTCATTCAAACCGGAGGAAGGCGAAAGAAGGATACAGTTACTAAACCCAAACCAGACACAGCTGCAAAGCTTTTATAGAAGTGAAAATATTAAAAAATTACATCCACCTGCCTAGAGATAACCTCTAAACATTTCTCTCACCCCGTGTGCCTTGGCTGGTACACTGACAGGCTCTCTTCCTCTTTGCTGCTGAAAATTTTAGCTCTTACCAACAACTGAACTCTAAGATCACCTGCACAAAACCAGTCCAAACCTTTAAGGCACACCTTCTTTGTAGTTCTGATCCTTCTATTGGTATCATTCACACTTCCTACGTACCACATCTCTGGTCCAAGCAGAAAGAGGGCTGGCCATTCTTCTCATCATGCTTCTGACAACACAGATTCTGACATCTGTGGGTCTGGCACAGAGAATTTTACTTGTATTTCCAGATAGTTAATAACAACCTTTGTTCTTGTCTAAACTTCTAACAAGTCTTAAATGCACAATGAAGCAGAGTGCCCTTTTTCTAGTGAGTGGTGAAATTTCCCTCCCTCAGACTGATGGCTTTTCAGAGTCAGCTCTAGTATTTCACATACAACATCTAGAGCAGCAGTTTTTATGGAGACAGACACATTAGCTAAATGCAGATCATTGCTGCTATTTGCCTGAGACCAGATATTAAGGTCATCAAGGACTTTTAGTGTTTAAGGTTTTGGCCATTTTGAAATATAACATGACAGCCTGCAGAGCAAAAGAAACATGGCAAGAGAGTGCACTGATGACTGTGGCATACAACATCAGCAGCCCTTGCTGAACTTGTGCTTCTCACAAAGCTGCACTTGGAACCGTAAAAATAATGGGGCTTCAGACAGAAGGTAATACTAAATTATTTGTAAGAGCAGTTGAGACTGAACAGGTTTTGCTGCCAGACCGATGGTTAGAGCCCAGCCTGTTGTGTTACCACAGTAATCACAACATTTGCCTTCTCTACAGCATCTGTTCAGGATGACGTTTTCCTAGGCTGTATGTACTATTAATATATTATTTAACAAACACTTGAAGGGGTGTGATCGTGTCAGGAACATTTTGGATAACAACTCATTCCTCCCACTCTGCTGTCACTTCATTTGTTTCCTTCAAGGGTACTTCTCTACTCGGAATTTGATCCTTGATATCTATGAAATGAAGGAAAATGTATGAAAAAAAAAGCATATACTCTTTTTTTTCTCTTTGTTTGTTTTAAATTGAGGGTAAGTAAATGGTTCAAACTTAATACATAAATATTCTCCAAACCCAAACAGCTTTGCTTTCCCTTTGGAGTCATTCTAATTTTAGTGAAATGGCAAACCAATTATGTTTTGGTTTGTTTGTTTGTTTGTTTTTAATAGCTTCATTAAAAATGAACATAAAGTGCTCTATTGACTTTACATTTTATTTCTATGAGCCTCTGGGCTATTCATCGTCACTACAACACAAGCAAAGTCAACCTTGCTCAACAAAATGCCTTTACCAGCTACCTCTTTTGGGATATGGTCAACTGTCTTCAGAAATACCTGTCTCTCTTTGTTGACTAGTGAAGAAGATAAAGTTGGATGCCCAATTTGTGTAAGATTCAAGCTGGAAAATGATTTTCACCTATCTGAAATGTGAAAATGTATGTGAAAGTAACTGCACCCACAGCACCTGTAATTTTTTTGAATATTCATAGTTCCTCTTACTTATCTATGGTATCACCCTTTTGCCTTCCTTTTGCCAGGCAGCATTTCTACAAGGAGACATGTTCCCCATCATTGAGAGTTTACACTTCTAAATAACCAACAGAGATTTCTAGCAGAAGAACAGGAACAAAACACAGGTTTCTTGTTGGGAGGTTACAAATGAAGAAGCCTGTTAGAAAGGAATGACTTGAAGTTCACAGAAAACACTGGATGGACAAGAAAGATAGGAATGGGCAAGGTGGGAGATTAGGAGGAATTATGAATACCCTGCAAGTTTCTAGAGGAAGAGGGGGTTGCTTAAAGCCCCAGAAAAATGTGGTAAAAAGTAATCAGAATAAAAGAAGAGCCTCCAGAGAAATGTGGGGACCAAATGACATAAAATCCTGCTTCTGTGCTAGAGAGAAGTTCTTTTGCAGGAGAAAAGTAGCAGGACGATAGACGTGTCACCATTTTCACACTTCATTTAATTCTGATCCCAGATGAAATGCAGCTGTGACGGCTTATTTACTATTGCACTGGAGACCTTGTAAGTTCTTTTAAGTTTTCCCTTCAGAGAATTTAAAGTTATGGGAAAAGGATACAAAAAGGACTTTGGTATAATAGTTTCCTTGTCCTTTATCTGCTGTAAAGAATGTTAAAAAGAACATTACATTCCTTTGCTTTTTCATTAATCTGAGTTATAGCCCTTCTGTTGTCATTAGTTTCAGGAGTTCTGTGTTCCTGTA
>JANVCC010000209.1:547124-663514 GCA_025345505.1 Todiramphus chloris collaris
CATGGGTAACATCTCAGTGTTATTATTATCATTTACTTTGCCACTTTTCTGAGCTTCCCTTGGCTTTCTTTATTTCTGATTTACACCAGACCTAGCGTCTGTCTTATTTGGACAAGATCTGTCTTATATTGTGCTATTTACACAAAATTCCCATATGTTTTTTAAGAAGCCTTCTTTAGCCTCAGAAAATATGCTCATTTTTCTGCTTAATGATACGGGCTTCCTTTCTTCTCTTAGTATTCATTGTCTCTGGAATTGCTCCTTAAATACTTTCTGTGTCAAATTTGTGAAGTGTAGGGTGTTCCTTTTGTATTACATTCTTCATCATGCTGTTAACCTTTTCTATCGGCATCTTGAGTTTGCCCTTTCACAGTTCGTTGTCACAACATTTGCCTTCCGGGAGATACTCTTAGCTGTAATATCAAATCTAATTTTGTCTTGATGCCCAATGGAACCCATGTAACCTTTGTAGATCGGTATAATAAATATGATTTTACCAGGACTGAATGCAGGGGATTAAACTCCATATTTTACAGCCACTGCTATTACTAACAAATGCTCTTTCTAGACCGATTGCTTCTTTGTTAAGGTGATGGCTTGCAGGGCTCTGGCCATACCTAGGAGATGACTTCTAAATTCATGCAATACTATGACTTCTGGTATTGCTCAATTTTGCCTTGATTTGAGCAAAACAGCTCAAATCAAACAAATACAAGAATATTACAATGCTTGTCCCATACAGGTAAAAATGCAGAGACCAAGAGGAGTTTCTAATAGAAGGCATTAATGCAGATGAAGATAAATTCAGACACATAGATTTATATATAAAATAAATTAGGTGAAAGTAGGAAATAGATACAACTTTTCTTCACACCTGCATTTATACCTTACAGAAGGTATGAAGGTAAGAATTATTAGTATGTATATGGAGTAACATATGTGTACCTAATATACTCCTTTTATCCCAGCATAATTGTCTCCAGTGGGGTGGAGGGAGAAGGGTTGACCAGAAAATATGATCACTGAGCTATTTACAGGAATTAAAATGTGAAGCTTGCATGAGAAATATGTGCAGGAATAGTAAAGATGAGGGGTTTTCCACTGTAACCATTACCCTGAATGTGTTCAATGGAAAAATTAAAAATAAACCCGGAGAATTTACATAAATACTCATCACCTGTTCCTTCTTCATCTTCCTAAATGATAGACAAAGGTTTTTAAGAGGAAAGGTTCCAAGTATGAATTGGTGGTAGTGTCATAAAGAAAAAAAAGTTTGTTTTTCAAGTGGCTTAATCTTCAAATAAAATGAGAGATGACAGGTCAATGAAACAGGGTGCTGGAAGGGAGTTAAGGGCAATATATGAAGGAAGTTATTAGAGATACTCTCCTAAGAACTGGCCACTGTCTTCACATTTGCTTCCTCTTCACTTCTTAAGTCTTCAAGAAACTTTTCGAGCTCTGGAATTTTTTTCCCAGTTGACCATGGATTTTGTAGTGAAACAGTAAAAATTGAGTTTATCATTTCTAGTAACTGTGCTGCAGTGCATGAATCCCCTGTGGTTATTAGTGAAATCACTTCCTTTCTCCTTAATTTGAAAAGAGCTGTGATACTTTATCAGATCTTACAATGGTGTAGGTACTGCACCTGGGGAAATGGAAATTCAGATGCACCAGTTTTTGTCCCACAGCTATTGTATTTGAAAGTGATAGTATAAGAGCTGTAAGAATTGCCTCTTTTGCCTTGTCTCTGAACCTTTGAACACTTGAATGGGCATTCTTGTTAGATAGGCAGTCAACAGTGTCTCTTAGCAGTGTCTCTTAGCCTGACCTTGGAAGCCCTTGCCAATCAACCTATCAATGAACTTGTGTTACCTTCCAAATTAAACTTGTTCCCTCTGGAAACCCCAGGAAAGCAGGTGGATTTTCTCACAGAAACACAGTGACCTCCTGGAGAGTCAAACTCAGTAGAAGTCTTTGAAAAACAAGATATTCTTGGATTGTGTTACAGCAGCCATAGCTACTGAGCCCTAAATGTCTGCTAAGGCATCTAGATTGCCTGAAATACCTGTATTGCATGAGGCACAGGAGACTGTCACTTTTCTGTACTGTGAATCCACTTATGAGCATTTTACTTCACTGTAATGCTAAGAACAGGAAAGGTTATTAACAGGAGCCAGAAAATGTGAATTCAATTACAGCATATTGCAAAAACCACAAATGTAAAGTAGAATTACAAGGTACAAATATATATTTAGTCCAAGTAGTAATGATGAACATAATTGCCCTTTTATAATTTGATTGACATGAGGAAGAAAGGGGTAAATCGGAAACTCCTGAGCATGAGCGATAAACAGAGTTCACTGAAGTTCATACAGAAGAAATTTTTAATCAGAAAACATCCTTTAACTCCTACACATTTTTAACAATTTTTTTTAATAGTTCTAAAAAAAATCAGTGAATAAAAGGAAACAAGGTTTTATATTTATATGAAACTGTTACCAGCTTGAGATGCAGGCCAAAGAGATCATAAAGTCTCTCTTCTGCTCTTGTTATATCGAGTGTCTCTATTTTTTTAATGATAGGAAAGAAATTTGGCTCTTGGGTTCAAATTAAGCATTAATTTTCACCCATGTATATTCTCTGGCAGCATGTTAAGAATTTAGTCAACAGCAAAGTTACCTCTAAATTTTTCAGGAAACTTTTTTTTTTTTTATGTTACACAATAATCCATCCAGACCACATGGAGTAGTACAGGCTGGAGAAAAAACCCATTTTGTTACCTGCATATTTGATTTCTGTTGCTGTCACAGCATCACAGCACTGCTAAATATTATGTTCTTGTTTTATTAGTGGAACTTCACAGCCTAGAAGTTGTCATTATCTTCGAGGGACATACTCCTGACAGTTTTCAAACTGTTGTCTCTGCTTATACAGGGAGTAAACCCCTGAGCTTTGTCCTGGTTTAAGCTTGAATAGAGATAATTTCCTTCCTTGTAGCTGGTACAGTGCTGTGTTTTAGATTTAGAATGAGAATAATGTTGATAGCACACTGATGTTTTAGCTGTTGCTAGGAAGTGTTTATACTAAGTCAAGGACTTTTCAGCTTCTCATACTGCTGCTGGGAAGGAAATTAACTTCATTCCAGCCAATACCACGACAAGCCTATAAGCAAATACAGCAAGAGAATATTTCTTTAAATACCACCCACCTGAGCATGCTCTGGAGAAAACCACCCAAGAAGACTACCTGGAATGCCTGCAGACTCACCTGATAAGCTTAGACAGCACATAGGTGAAATATGTAGACTCAGACAGAGACACTAACATATTTAGGAACCTAAATCCTGTTGAAGTAAAGCCTTTACATACCCTGAATGCAGAGATCAGCCCATGTTGAATAGAAAACGTGTGAAGATATAGATATCTCTGTGTCTTTCCAATACATTACGTATCTCCTCTTGTGCTGCCCTTATGTTCCTGGCAGTAGACAGTAAAATGCATTAGTGTCCTTTCTAAAAGGGTAAGAGTGATAGGCCTTGGACAGTGCAGGCAGGAATGCTGGGAGCTACCCTTTCCCTGCACATGGCAATTCATGCTCAGAGTTTCATACCAAGCAGCAGACGTAGTTTCAGCAGGATGGTGATGTGGCCACTTGTACTGTAGGCTGCCTCTCCTCCATACTGAAGCACTACTCGGATCTCTGCTGAGGTGCCACGAGTCCCATGAATTTATGGGGAATCTTCATAATATTGTGTAGCTGAGTACCTCCAGTGTTGCCATGGCTGATAACAAAAGGATTACAGGCTTCAAGTGAATGCTGCAAGGCCTCTGTACTGGGGTTTGTCTGGTTTACTGTGTTTGGAGTTGTCCAGGCCGTGTTTTGAGCTCTGATTTAGATTACTGCAACTGCCAGTGAGCGGGTGACTGTTATCTAACTTGTTTTGCTTTGTTTTGTATAACTGTGCAGTGTAAAGCCTATTGCTGAAATAATTTGGATCTGTCAGTGACAGGTAGTATTAACAAATACTTAATCTCTTTAGAATGAACTATCTATGACTCTAGAATAACGATATTGTACAGAGTACAAGTGTGAAGACATAATGCAGGCTTTGAAAGTGTAAGATACAGATTATGCCAGAGGCTCTACAGTTATAAAAAATCCAGCAATGTTTGGTTACAGACTGTTAAAGGAATGAGACTTCAGGAGCCAAGTAAGAAAAGGTTTTAGGGATAAGAAAATTAATAAGGATCAAACATCAAATATATTTAAAATATGCAATACAATGTAAATTCAGACATAATGTGGAACTGTAGACCGATAAAGAAAGATAGGATGAAGAGCATGTTAGAAAATATACAAATTGACCAAGGATGAGAATTAATAAACTCTAAGCATCTGCATTGCAGTCCTCTGGTAAAGAACTTTTGGTGCTGAACATTTGGTACAACCCACCCTACATCTCTTTTTATCAAGGAAAACTGCTGCTGTTGACTTTAGGACCCAGAAAAACAATGAAGGGTTGAGCAAAACTTCACAGAAAAAGGAGTAAGTGTAAAGAAAATGTATACAATTCTTTTAATGGTATTATATTAAGACTTTCCTGGGTTAATTAATTAGATCTGTGACTGTCAGTATCAATGAACCAATAACAAATGTTAGCTCTATTTTTATTAGATTGTTAAGATTTTAATTAAGCCAATGATGAATTCTCAGCTTTGCATATGTGGTTTTTTTTTTCGATAACAGGGTTTCTAGTATAACAGCAGAATTTTACACAGAGTAAACTGCAGTATACCACCATGAAGCCTCAGTAAAGACAGAAAAAACTTTTTCTTTTGCTGCCCAACAGACTTTCAAAAGCAGAATGTCAAACTCATCTAAAGCATAAACCACAAGGAATAGGGTGGTCAGGTATGATAACTGAAAAGTAAATGTAGAAAACACACATTAATCAATGTCTCTTCTGGCTAGGAACTGCAAGTTTCATAAACCTAGAATTCACTAGTAAGAATAATTATTGAAAAAAATAAATGTACAACCTTCCATTTCACAAAACAAAGTCATAATAGAAGAGTGCTTAGATTTGGACAAGGGCAAAAGATCCTTGAAATGAGGAGGCCTGGCTTAAAAGTACAACTCTTTTTAGGTAATGGTTTCTCCTGCCAATGCTCCCAAATTTCATATGAATTTCAGAGTGAAAATTTGTAATGTGAGAGGAAGGATCTACAAATCTTTGCAATCCTTCCAAAAAGTCCACGGATGACAATTAAGGTACAGAGTGTACAGCAAGTAAAAAGTCAATAATGTTGGTTAACAAAATGCTTTGACCATATCTGTGTTCCATCTTGTTTGGAATAATTATTGTTTCTATTATAAAATACACCATTAGTTCAGATGGCATTGGAGGTAAGCTAAGAACTTGACTGTACACACAACATCAGTCTTCCATCTAAATCAATGAAAGATATTTAATAAAGTACAGATGGTCTGGTAAATACTGCCAAGCAAATACATCTTAATACTAATTAGTCAAAAACAGAAGTTATGAAAACAAACTTAATCACCAATAATTTCATCTGTCTGGCAAATTAAGCCTTGAAAATTGTTAATATTTTTACATCCTGGAGCTGTGCCACTACAACACAGGTGACTGCAGCCCGTGAAGCCTAGAATAATCAAACTATGTTTAGCAAGCTAGAAACAGTAGGTTTGGTGTCCATCTTCTCTTCCTAGCAGGCAGTCTGTGGACAACCAGAATACGTTACAGTTTTACAGTTAACTTGCCACACATGCTGGATACAAAATCATATCTGAAAATTCTCAGAGCTTGTTAAATAAGTCTAATTTTGAAGGTAGACAAAATATGGAAGAGGTTATAATTTGAGCACAACTATCTAATAACATGAGTAGTCAAAGAAAGAGACAGGAATAGTCTCTTTGGAGAATAAGATTGATTGCAATAAGTATTTTTTTGGTGAATGCAGTTCATCGACAGAAAGTTCTCCCTGTAGGACATGTGGAATTGTCATATTTGGAATGGCAAAATGGTGTCATGAAAACTAGAGCTGACAGACATCTTGGATACCATGACACATAGGTAAGCGTGGGGAGAAGAGAACACCCTGTGTAGTCACCTCTGAAGCCTCTGTTCTCCCAGAACATCTAATCCAGAAGTCACATCAGCTGTCTATGAATGAAACTGACTGTTGGTTCTGTCAAGAGGTTGGATAAACAGTGGAAATTCAGTTGCAATGGATTTCACTTAACATTGTTTTCCCACCTAATAATGAAAGATATAGACACAGAGCTACTGAGAGGTAGACTGAGAGGTAGACAGATTGGGGTTGTTTTTGTAAAGGAAGTAGTTGAGTCATCCTCAGCACTACAGGGAGAAAATAAGAAGCACTGTCTGTAACCTCATCCCTCTGGTTCCCTTGCATCTACAAATATCCATCATGATTCCAGCTGAGTGCTCCTCTGGCTGCCTAGTCTAGTTATCACTGGGCTGGAAAAAGAATGAAGTGCTGACTGCTCCCTTCACCAGTTTGTCTCAGACCATTTAGTTCCTTGAAATAGCAGCGTAGAAGACTGGCTGATCCTGAATTTAGACTAACTCCTCGTGAGTGAAAGTTCCATTCTGAAATGGTACTATTCAGGAGAGGGGAAAAGGAGACAGTTAAAACTGACAACCAAATGTGGCAACACCCTTAATTAGTGTCAGGTATGTAATCATATGCCCCCTGCAAACTGTCTTCTGTCAGGGCAGTGCTCATTGTAGCACCCGTGACTAAGTTTGTCGAGCTTCAGTAGCTTAGAGGAGTGAAATGCTCCAAGGAACCTGCTCCATGGATCATGCTAATGCTAAAATTAACTGTAATTGCTTTATATAGCTTTCAAAATAGTTTCCCCAGAAAAACTCTCATTCCGAAAACTCAGACTGTACAATCAGCTCTGTCACCAGAGGTCCATTGATTTGTTCCCGAGTATCAACATACTTCTGTTTGCTGGAAAAGACACAAGTCATCCCATAGACTGATTTCAGAACAGGATTGATTTTATTGATTTTAGCATGCTCATTGGGGAAAGTAGTGTACAAAGGTTTTCCACTAACACCACAGAATAAAAATGGTGAAAGATATGCTTCAGTCTATTGGGAGTTTATTATTTTAAAATGCTCATCATGTCAGTTTAGTAGTGGCTACATACCCTACTTTGCAGTAAAAACCCCACAGTTTATTTCCACTGACAATTAACAGGGAAGTATAGGGAAATAATTCTGTCGATGTCTTGTGAAAAACACACATATTTTACATTTTCATTTGCTGTTTATGCCTCATGTGGCCCATAATGAGTTACTTGTCTTAAGCCTGGTTTCTTCAGGTGTTTTTTCACTTGTAGGTGCAGAATTCAATGAGTATAGCCTTTGGTAGTCTAAACATTTGCTAACCCTATATGAGACTTTCATAATCAAAAGAATTTTCAAAGGTAAAAGAAATTTGCATACTTTACATTTGTTTTCAAGCTATTGAGTCTTGAAGATAATTATTTGGAACGTATCTTGAAACTTTTCCTATCAGCAGCAATGAAAGAATGTATTTTATTTTTTAATGATACAAATTACCAAAAAAACCCCAAACCACCAAATCTGTAGCAATAAAGAATTGGCAAAATAATTATCTTTCCTTTATCTTTATTATCTTCCAGTTGAGGATGTATAATATATAGTTTTACATAAAATCCTACAATCTTAAATCTTTGTTTCTAGTCTGTTACCATGTTTCCTAGGGAAAGATATATATAAAAAAAACCCATCAGAATTCAGCCTTTCATTTCTACCCACAAATACAAAAAAACCCCTCTGATTTAAGACATGTAGGAAGAGAATACACAAATCTTTCACTTCACATCCCCTAAAAAGGACTCCCCAGTGCAATAGGAGGGCATGGCTGCATTCTGTTCCTGCTTTTGAGCACTGAAGCCGAGACCTGTCAGGAGAATCCACTAATGTACTTTCATGTTCACACATTTGGAGGAACTGGGTGGAGTACAAATGAATTCTACCAACAGATAGACTCTCAAACACTTGAATGGCCATTCACATATCATATTTTTTCATTTCATAGGTGTAATCTCATGGTGGTTTTTACCATTTTGATCTACAGAGACATATTCTGCTTTCATTTTTACTTGTAAAATTGTGTTGAAACACACATGATTGAATGGACTTGAACAGACCAAAGAGACCATTTTCACTGAAATATGACTGCAGCTAAGGATATCTTTTATAATTTGAGGATTGTTTTAAAACAGTGTTTTAAAACCTGGGGGCTGTTGTTCATTTCTGTTTTGAACAAATAAGTTATTTGAAAAGAACAAGTGAATATCATGTTTCAAAATAACCTCAAATTTAGAAGCATGTAAGTCTTAAGTCTTTGGATCGATCTTCCCATATAGAAATATAACTAGGACAGGTAGCATCTATCAAGTAATCAAATTATAAATAAAACATAAGGTAAATCCAGGTGTTAGATAAGACAACAAGAAATTATTAAAATCTGCAAGGCTCTAAACATAAGTGGAAAAATGCAATTTAGTTTGCTTTTGAGTATATAAAAATAAACTGATGCATTAAAAAATCTTTGAATAATTCAAGTTTTTACTTAGTGTTAAGAAGCAACAAATTGATTAACAAGAACACAGGAGGCAGCAAGTATATGCAACAAGTTTAATGAAACTAGGGTCCTTTTGGGAGATATAGAGATTGAGGCTTGACAGTGAAGTCAATATTTAACTTTGGAATCTGTGTTGCTTGCACTTATTTGTACAGAACCTTTGCTCATGGCAGGGGCATTGAGTAGAAGGGTTCCTTCCAACCCAAACCATTCTATGACTCTAAATATAGCAGGGAATAGTGTAGAAATGTTGTGCTAGTAGAATTTATATCCTAAGGAGAACAGATGCATGCTGATAGTTTGAAATCTAAGTAGAAGGTTCTGTAGGAGGTAGTCAAAACTACTTCCTTATATGTGACAGGCTAGTGATTTTTGTTGTCATCACTGCTACATTCACTGAAGGTTTGGAATATGAAATAGAAGGATCGTAACTCAATTCAAAAGCAAAGAAGACTAGCAAGGCTCAGCACTGTCTTCTGAAGAAAGGAATAAGATTTAATAAAACCTTGAACACTAAATATTACTACAGAATACACACACATCCAGTTAGCTCAGTTGCAATACTAGGAAGTAACATCTGCAGAAACAAGGATCCTTCCATGTCCTTAACCGTCAAATAACTAAGTAAGTTTTAAATCCAAATCTCTCTTAAAAAGAATGCTCAGACCAGGAAGTGTTTTCTTTATAGATTCCAACTACTACCCCAATAATTACAACTGACTGTGATACACGTTGTTCACCCTTTAAGGAAATACATGTGAATATAAAATCATAGAATCATAGAATTGTCAGGGTTGGAAGGGACCTTAAAGATTATCTAGTTGTAACCTCTCTGCCAATGGCAGGGACACCTCCCACTAGAGCAGGTTGCTCACAGCCCCATCCAGCCTGGTCTTAAAAACTCCCAAGGATGGGGCTTCTACCACCTCTCTGGGCAACCTGTTCCAGTGTCTCACCACCCTCACAGGGAAGAAATTCTTCCTCATGTCTAACCTGAATCAACCTATCTCTAGCTTTAATCCATTCCCTCTAGTCCTTTAGGCCTGACAGCCTAAAAAGTCCCTCCCCAGCTTTCTTGTAGCCCCCTTCAGATACTGGAAGGCCACAATAAGGTCTCCCTGGAGCCTTCTCTTTTCCAGACTGAACAACCTCAACTTTCTCAGTCTGTCCTCAGGAGAGGTGCTCCAGCCCTCTGATCATCCTCGTGGCCCTTCTCTGGACACATTCCAGCACATCCATACCCTTCTTGTTGTAGGGGCTCCAGAACTGGATGCAATAGTCCAGGTGAGGTCTCACGAGAGTGGAGTAGAAGGGGAGAATCACCTCCCTCGATGAAGCCCAGGATACAATTGGCTTTCTGGGCTGCAAGAGCACACTGATGGCTCATGTTGAGTTTCTCATCCACCAACACTCCCAAGTCCTTTTCTACAGGTCTGCTCTCAAGCCAGTCACTGCCCAATGTGATTCTTAAATTTCTTATAATGCTGTTTTTAAAATTAAATCAAGTGTTACATAGTTTTGCCAAGCTGAAATGTTGATGAACACCTTGACAGAGTTGAACATTTAGCTTAAGTTGAAGAACCCCTTTGAAAAGCTGTGCCCTTCATGTGTAAGATTCACATTGATAGTTTATTTTTACCTGCTGGTTATAAAAGGAGAAACTGTGGCTCAGAGTCCTGTGCAAACGAGTTAGACCTATGATCTGATAACTTTGTGTTCATTCTTCCTACAGAATTTTGCGGGTACAGTGTTCTTGGTAAGACTTTGCCCTTGAAACCTGCACATTTATAGATGGATACAGCAATAGAAGGTAGGAATTATCTTTGTTTATATCTATGCAGACTTCACCCATCATTTCTGTAAGGAGTATAAGAAACATGGAAATGTTAATAATTAGGATGGAGTGGTTTTGTGAACAAAGAGTGTCTCTGCATCCTCTTTGGCACCTTGCTAACTTTAACTCTCTTTCACTATACATGTCAACAGTTTTTTACATGCTTGGGGTTGCCTATAAGCAATTGCCCAGGTATGTTTCAGAATGTTACAGCACAAGCAAATGCAGAAGCACATGACAGTGCAATACAAAGTCTGAAACAAGATTTTACTTCTAACTTTATTAATCCTTGATTTTTTTAAGTGATTTGAGTGTTGCTTTTTCTGCTTCTGTGTGTTTTCTGTCTGCTACAAAAAAAAAAAAACAAAAAAAGAACCAAATCCCCAAAACCAAACATTGGAGTCCATATTGACAAATCCTCTCTTCTGAATTCTATATCAGGAACATACATATTCGTTTGAAAAATAAAGTTCTGCTTTGAAAAAATAAATTAATAAAAATGCTATGGAGATCCATGGCCTTTAAAAGTTTAATGATGAAATACTCTCACTTTATGATAAATTTAGTTATCATTAGTACTATTTTTTTTCTGATACTCAGACAGAAACATTGATTCTGAACTTCCACAACTGTTCTAGGGTGTTTCTTTTTTTCACCTCACTAGCAACTCCAAAGGTTCATAAAGACATGAGCAAGTCATTTATGCCCCCAGTGCTTTTCTTCTTAATAAGCTTCTGCAGCATTTAACTAGCTGGAAAGCAGACACATGTTCTTCTGTTGTTCATTTCAGCACATTGATCATTTTTGTGCTGAATAACTTTTTGTAAACAGATTACTAAGGTGATGCCATAATGCCTTTGATGTCCTGCAAAATACAATCTGCTGTGGAAAAAAGACTGTTTTGAAATAGTTGCTTTCCAAATTAAGCTGCTTCTAGATGTAGCAACTATAATGAGTAGTTTCTCATCAATGAAATTGATGTTATTCTGATTTCCTTTTGTCTCTCCACTTTACCATTTACCTTCCATCATCTCTTCTAAACACAGAATTATAATTATGGTAGGGAAGCTGTGGACAAACTCATCTAAATTTCAATCCCATATAAGATTTTCAGGTTGAAGTAATACTTTGATCAGACATAAATCCAGCTGACATTTTAAAATTCACGCTCATTCACATCTCAATATTAATCATTAATCATCAAGTGGAAAGAATTTTTTTTATCAGCCAACACTTAAAGGCAGAGCTCTTTGTTTTTAAGTATTAGTTGAAACTTTCAAACCTGTGTTCTTTGTTTTAGGACAGCCACAGTAAAAGCAGCATAACACACAATCCCAGACCCAGGAGTGTTGTATTCAAAGTTTAAAAAATAAAATAAAATTATACACTTCCAAATATCTGCAACTTATTTCCTAATTTCATCAATGGTACAAGACTGAGTGTCTTTGGTGCCTTTATTTTAAATTGTACAGAGTTAAATGAAGCAGGTTGCCATATGCTCCAACTTTTTTTTTTTTTTTGTGAATGGAGAGAAGGACACTTTGTTTGGAACAAGTATTATGTGGTTATAAAACTACGTAAAGAAGAGCAGAATTAAGGTGCAGATCTCACCTTCCAGTTCTAAACTTCATCTTAAATAGTTATTTTATGAAGAATATAATTTGATTTTCAACAATCATCTTCCAATTTACATTCACCAGCATTCTTTGCATTAGTTCTATATCTGCTACAGCCCAAAGAACATCTTGAGACCATTATCAATTCTGTTCTCAGCATCTCTTGTCTCTCATACTTGTCCTTTGGCTTTTTTTTCTGTGCAGACATGTATTCTTACCCACTCAGAGGGCAGTTTGAGGTTACTAGTGAAGCTGTCAGGAGGAGAAATAGTTTTTCCATCCTCAAACTCCCACTACTGGATTTTCTGATATAAGATAACCAGAGTCTGTTTGGACTTTTTAGATGATACTTACACTTTTGTCACTGGTCCATCACCCATGTTCTCAGCTCTCTGCACAACTCCCTTAAATGCCAAATAAAAATTTAAGCATGCATGTTTTCATTCTCCTCCTTTTGTAACCTCTCTGAAATTCTCCACCATCATTCAGACTTACCATCTTTGAAAGCACAATCAATTCCAATATCTCCTTTCCATCCGCTTGTCACTACCAGATGATATTGCTCATGTCTTTTTTTTTTTTTTTTCCTCACCCACTTTCATCTCTGTTTCTTGGACAAATATTTCTCTTCTCTTTTCTTGAGGAGCCTAGAATCCTTTTAGCAAAATTTCCTAACAAAATGAACCTCTATGGTTGTGTAGTATGCCTGATGCTCTGTCAGCCTCTTCTCTTTGTGCATCAGACTGCTAGTTTTCATTTACTCTTCAGAGTCTTCCTCTAAACTCAATTCTTCCATTAGGCTGGCACGTTTTAACTGGTCACAGAAATAAATGCATTAGAAAGGCTCATTAATAAGTACTCAAACACCTTCTGGAGATAAAATATACAAAGTTCTGGATTTGGATTATATTTCCAGTTATGTGAAATATAGTACAATCAATCCATCATGGTCTTGTGGAAATAAGGGAATGTTACTGACCTTAAGAAATGGCTGTAATGGAATAGAGAGTGTATAAGAATGGCACGAGGAGTTTATAGCACCTGGGATATGTCTGTCATGTCTGTCTGATCTCCCTTTCAGAGCAAAAAATAGGTCCCAAAGAACCTTGGTGAGGGTTGGTGAGGGCTGTGAACATACAAAGTGTTTACAGTACCAGCTTGCATGAAATGGTTTGCAACATTTTGAATGTAGTAGCTTCAGGCAATAATTTTTAGAGGCAAGCATATTGAGGTAAAAAAAAAAAGGATAGTGCTAGAGTAGGGTTATCATACATCTCAAAATATTTATAAATGTTTTACATGCACACTCCTGCAGAGGCAAGAGGAAAAAGGTGAAAGAGATTAACAGCCAGGTGACAAACTACACTGTCATCTGCCTTCAGTGCTTCTGAACTGAGAGTTATAATTCACTGCCCTCTTTAAAACTGCAAGCCTTAAAGTTGGGTGAGCTTTCCTGCCATAACAGATCTTCACAATCAGTTCAGCATATGCTTCTCATGGCCAATGACCCAACACCATGCTCCAACACATTACATGCTGCAGATTTCGCACAGATATTTCCTAGACCTGCAAGAACTTCTTTCTAGCACAGCTCGTAAGTGGTTCTTTTTATCCTTACTGTGGTTAGTGTTTACAGAGAACAGTCAGGTACTCCTTAAATAGAAAAGATGGGTTACTACAGCTGGCTATTGTGAAGTCATTAACATTGTTCTGCTGCAGTTAGGTCTTTCTTAGTGTGCACGAGAACCCAAGATAACAATGGCAGAGTCATCCACACACAATCACCAAGGGCAAAGCTGTTCCCTCAATTTTAATGTCATCACAAAATTAATAGAAAGGGCTGCAGAGCCCAACCTGCTGTGTATATTTACCATGAGTACTAGGCTTTCTGATTAGCTAATGCGGTCTAGATGGCATGTGTTTCCACTTGAATTGGAACAGGAAGACTTCTATTATGCTGTCAAAGTATTATTTTTACAAAATAGTCCCTTCTGGTTTTAATTTATCTTCTTCACATGCACATACTATCAATTTAGCCTGTTTGTATTCCACCTACTGTTATGTGAAATTATTTCATGCATGGAGTGAATTCCCAATAAAATATGCATGAAATTAACTGCCCTCTTTCTCTCATTAACAATAATAGCACTTAGAGCAAATTATTCCCCATCCAGTAAGATTACTTAAAAAAAAAAATACCCAACCTGATTTTATTAGGAGACTCCATTTCCTCTACAATTTTTTGTAGAACTGCCATATGAGTATATGAATAAATGGCGTGCTCTCTGTGTGTTTGTTCATATGACTACTCACTCTGGCATGCTGATTTGATTTACTAATTGCAATCATTTCACTGCTTCTTTTCCACAGTAAAGTGCCCTTCAGAAAGATGTTGTCAATTGTATCTTTTGTGGTTCTTTCAATAAGGAATGATAGGAGGACAGCCAAACCTTCACTCTCTGCAGAAAACAGTTTCTCTCTCCACTCTACTCCAAATTTATGTTAACATATTTGAAACTGTTGTCTCAAACTTCTAACCTTTGTGATAGGCTGCGCTTCACATTCAGATTACAAGATGGGTGAGAGTTTGGGGAAATCAAGCTATTCAGACAGTAAGTGCTAGCTAGAGTGACAGCATGCAAACGTGATCACAGTGTCTTCAGAAGGGCAGTAACTGTAAAAGCCCTGTTACTTTGGTAATGTCCATACCCTACACAAAGAAGGCAAAAAGCTCCAATTGGAATGGCCTGAGCCAGGCGTGACTTGAACTGTGGCTATTCCCTAAAGGTGCCTGCATATCAAATGGGCCTCTTGGTAGGCAAGGATAGTGCAAGAGGTGATGAGTCATATGACTCTGAAGGAGCGTGGAGACATACCTTCGTTCTTGGCTCTGCCCTTACAATTACTAATTGTACTATCACAAAGCCTAGGAAACTTAGCTTTTGCCCTGCAGCCCCCTGGACAACACATTTCCCAGGCACAGATGACAAATATATCATGCCTGAGGATTGCATAACATGAGTAGAAAAGTGGATGAGCACACCTAGAGCAGTGGGGAGCATGAACAAGCAAATTCTGGTTGGCATGTTTTACCATTTGTCAGTGGCTTGGAACAGAAGTTTTTATTGGCATTTGATTCTGTGGCACAGCAGCTCCGTCACACTTTTGAGCATATGGGACTCAGTAGGCACTGCTGTCATACGATCAGCCTTTCAGAATTTAAAGAGGTGGCTCTAGAATGCTGGTGAAAAGTACTTATTAATTGAAACAGTCAAGTGAAGTTCTTTGTTTTATGAAGTATTCACTTCTGTCAAGCTTTAACATACAAATTTCCCCGCTGTTTCTAGGGATGAAAATGTGTCTACAGGTGTGTCAATAATATTGTATAGAACAAAAGCTATAACGTCCCATAGACATTCATTAATACAGATGTCACTTGGAAAACATTTCACAAACAACCTCAGACCTGGAAATGGGAAAAATGGTAGACATTTGTTTTTATTTTAATGGGAAGAAGACAGCAGAGAGTTTCTTCTGCAAGAACTTGCTTTCAGAACAGTCTATCCTTTACTCCTAGCACTGCTCAATGGCCTGCTCCAGCATCAGATACTCATTATGGGTTTTTTGTGCATTTTTGGTAGAAGAAAAAATAGACAGGACATGATCAAGTCCTGTATGGTACTGAGTGCTGCTTTACAAAAGCTTACCACTGTCGTGTTAGGTTAAACAGGAGGTAAAAGCAGTAGAGCACATGAAATCTTGAACCTGAAACAGTTAAGTCAAATTTCCAGCTTTGAGACTGATTCAGTCCCTGCATTCTGGTGAACAAATTTCACTGGTGTGTTGCATCCTACCCACAAGCAACAAGCTTGACTGAGTCAGGTGGTTAAACTGAATGGAGTTTGTCTGTGTTGCCAAAGCAACACAAAATTCAGGATGAAGAACATGACCCAACATTTTGGTTTTGATTCCCCTCTATGAAATGTGTAAAATAACACCTACTTCAGCAGATGCTGCTGAGTTTATTAACTAGAGTATATATTCAAAGTGCTGAAGAGAAGCAGAGGTTTTATGCTTGTTATCATTTTTTTTTATTAGTATTACAGAGAAATATTCAAATAATAAACTTGCACATTAAATAGGAATTGAACACAATGTTACAGCAATCAGCAAATGGCACCAGTTCCCAAATTGTTATCTTAGTCTGTGAGTCAAAACTCACACACTGGAGTTCCTCATAACTGAGTTAAGGTGATTATTTGTAGGTCCCCGAGGCTCAGTGCATTATCCTTGGTAGAAGTTCTAGGAGCAACATCAGAGCTTTCCTTCTTTTTTTGGTCTCAGATTCAAAGTCCTGAAACAGAATTTCCCTTTGGCAGCAAGGTGTCTGCATTGTACTGCAGTTTGTGGGAAAGGGAACGGCCCTGCATTTTCTTAAGTGTCATGATGGGTGGATTAATGTACGTATGTGAAATAACAGTCCATTAGAATATACTGTGATGCTGCCACACCACATTGGCTTCATCAGCCAATCAACAGGTAATCCTAACACTCCAGCTGTAGTGAGAACAATTTTTAATGTAAGAGAAGACACCTGACCTGAAAGAATAGGCAAAAATATTGCATTGCTAGTTTTCTGTAAGTAATGGTAAAAATAAGATGTTTGGTAAAGCCTTGAACCTGCAAGGAGATATTACATTCATACCTGATGTGTTTCTGTGTATTCTTGCTCATGTCATTACTCAAAGTTATTTTGGGTAATTTACATTAGGGTTGGATGTTACTTTTCAGTTATCTATTCTAAGCTATATTGTGTGTAGCCTTATTAAGCTTGTGTACATTTTGGTCTTATCTGTTGTTTGGTATCTTCTTTTAGCACATGATATCACATTTATTTCTGTGATGTAGCATTACAGTTCAACATTCATTACTCAAGTCAACCTGTTAATAAAAAAGACATTGTTTAAGAAAAGATTAGTCATTAGTATGGGCAGTAAAATAAAATAAACTCACATCAGAACGTGCTCTCTGTTAAAGAAAATTAGTTTGATGCCTCGCCATTAACTGTTTATCATGGCCAGTGGAAGTCTAAGTGCCCATTTGTCCTTTAAAATAAGTGTGACAAAAGAGGTCAGAACACAGCAGTTCTTCTTTGAGGAAGTTTTTGCCAAATGAGAAAAAATCAGCAAATCAATTCATTTGAGATTGTGATTAGCAATGAGAAGCAATATGACACCCTATAAAATGTGTCAGTAAAAAAAATCTCAAGTACTTGAAAATAGTTACTCATGACTTTTCCAGAAGATCAATGAAAAGTCCTTGCTCTTCCAGCCTCAAACACTCCTTTTTTCTTTTACAGTGTCTGCAATAGACAAAAGAGATCCTAAAATAGGATCTTTTATAAAATTTATAGACAGATGAATTACAGGACTATGAAACTTGAGTTACACATGAAAATGTACAGCTTTGGTACATGAAAATAGGGATGTAAATGACAAAAAAAAAGAAAAAGGATGACATTGGTGATCTGGCTTTTTCTCTTGTATAAATATGACTGAGTTCTGTGGGATAGGGTTGTGTGTGTGAATACACAAATAGGAAATGTGTAAGTAAGATAAACGCATCAAATGGCCTGTGCTGCACAGAAATTCTGATAGGAGATCTTATTTTCTTGGTTAGTTGCTGGATTATTCCCCAGTTCACAGACATGAGCATTCTTGTCACAGACCTTCAATCAACATCTCCTTATGAATGCATTGTTACATTTTCAAATGAACAAAGGAAGAAAGATAAACACATCAGCTGAAAGCAGCAAAAATACGTGACCAGCTTATGGAAAATGTGAGATGAAAACATGAAGGAAAACAACACACAGACAGGTCGCATAATTTGCCACAGTGCTTCCAATTATCAGCATCTACATAAGGATCACTGTGTTGTATCGCTCCACGTCAGATCCCTTCTACTTTTCCTTTTCAGCAACTGTAGGTAATTCTCCTTTGTGTCCTTGTTTACTTTATTATCTGTCTTAATTGGTTTTGCCTTGTGTTTTAAGCCTTGCTATAGCTTCTAATATTTCTTTAACTCTCTGTATTTTGTTTCCTCCATTATGAGATTTTCGATACAGTTAAGATTTATTTCTTAATGTTTTGGTTTGTTTTTTTTTTTTTCAGAAAGGAAAAGTATTTATATAGGCCATTGTCCATTCTTTCACAAGTAGCTTTTAAAAAAGCCTTTTAAATGGCCATCTGTCTAACATGGTTGGTCCTGCTTCATTTAAACCCCGTGTCTGTAGCTGAACAAGAAGAGATTTGAATACAAAATATCACCAGAACAGAAGAAAGTGGTGTATCAACTTCAGTAAACAAAAGAAAATACTTGAAGGCCAACTGAGGTTTTTAAATGTTCTAACAGAGATATTTTTATGATACAGGGAATGTTTACAAAAATGAGAGACCAAAATACCTGACAGACCAATAAATCATAATATGCCATTCTGCCTAAATTAATTTCAATAAAATTGCTGTACAGAGACCTGGGATCAGGTCCATGAAGAAATTAAATTAGATGCTACTTTTTTTGGCATGTTGGATACATTCATTAAGATTAACTATTGCTTTTAATTATGACACTTGAATTCTACAAGATAAAACATCGACTTGTAAAAATTTAACTTCAACTGAGAAGTGGCTATGTAAGATATACCTAGAAAAGAAACATGAAACATCCAAAGGATCTGAATATGTCTTTATGTCCTACTTTTATAAAAGATTATAATTTGAGTGGTAAAAAGTGTGATTTTTCAGGCAGGTAATACATACAATGTTAGCTGATTGTTACCTTCAGCGTATAAACTGACATTGCTTTAATTTTTGTGGAACATAAAAAAAAAGAAGCAATGGAAGCAAGGTGCAGTAAACAAAAATTTGCTTTAATGTAAGGAAAACGTCACTAGACTGATGGTGCTCAATACTGGAATAGCAACCCAGCTGTGACACTACATCCTTGGAGATATTCAAAACTCAACTGGACAAGGGACATGAGCCTTGCCCTTTGCAGCTTTGAGGACCAATTTAACTTTGAGGCCAGCCTTGTTTTCAAAGGAGGTTGAATCAGATGACATCCCGACGTCTATTCCAAAATAAATTATTCTGTGGTCTCAGTCAAATCACCAGAAGTTTTTCCTGTAGATAGGGCTATACTTGCACATATTTGCCATTTTCATTATGGATTTTCAGCTACAATTAGTAGCATATGTTGTGTTTGCAGAAAATCAACACATCACAAATACAGTCCTTTTTCAAGTCTCTATAAACAAAGAAAGCGAGTTTTTAATCAATTACAAATGACCAGCAATCTTGTTGGGTTTGCAAATCCCTTAACTCATTAGGCTATAATTTTCATACTGAGTATTTGTGCTCTTCCCTAAGCCTCAATAAGAGAAGCAATGCTACTATCACTCCTGGAGCACCTTGTACCCATTACTCCATATCTTTTCCGTGTAACTCCTTGTAAAAAGGGAGTCTCCACCTTCTTTGTAGCCACCTTTAAATAATAGAGCATGGTGATAAGGTCTCTCCTAAGCCTTCTTTTTCACAAGGCTGAACAAACCCACTTCTTTAAGCTTTTCCTCATATGGCAGCTTCCCAGTCCATTGATCATCTCTCTGGCCCTTCTCTGGACCCTCTCCAGCATGTGCACTTCTTTCTTGTATAGTGCGGACCAAAACTGAACACAGTATTCCAGATATGGCTTGGCAAGGACTGAGTAGAGTGGGATAATGACTTCTTTATCTCTGCTGGTAATGTCCTTGATGCAAGCCCTGCTGCCTTGCTTTGTCACTGCAGTACACTGTTCACTCCTGTTGAGCTTGTTGTCCACCAGCACCCCTAGGTCCCTTTCCACGGAGCTGCTCTGAAGTCATGGTCATTCCCAGACTGTGCTGCACTCTTGTATTATGTTTTTGTGGGTACCAGACCTTACTTTTGTCCTTGCTGAACTTCCTAAGACTCCTGTTAGATAACTCTTCATACCTGTTCAGGTCTTCCTGGAAATTATCAGAAATTATAAAAAATCAGAGTGAACAATGTGATGATAGCACATTTCATGTTACCCAACCCAGTTAGAACTGGTTAGAAGATACACTTAAATAGTTACACATTCATTTTCAGCCTCAGTTGAGCCGACAGTAATTAATAGATACGTGCCTGTGTGCGAACGTGTGTGCATTTGTGTATGTGTGCTTATTAAATAGCATGCAATTAAAATGTTTTGGAAATGTCAAAACATGTTTTTCCAGCATGGTCCAACATTGATCAGCTTCCTTGACAGCTGGAGAGCCTCACAGGAATTTGAATGCTTCAGGCTCCTAATCTCTCCTGTGGATTTGACTTTCCAGATGGACAAGAATTCCAGGATATTCTATAATATTTTCACTCCAGGGTTTAAATAAAGCAGGTCAGTATACTGTAGTGTATTGTGAATTTGATTCAGACAAAGACCCTGACCTATAGTAGAAATTAAGGATAAGAGGCAGTGACCTTCAAATTCCATGAAGGTGGACTTCCAGAAGGCTGCAGATTAATACTGAGTTGACACAGAATACTTCAGCTCAGCCATATGTGTTGATTCAAGTTGACACAACCCAAAATGGTTTCTCAGACATTGCCAGGGAGTCCTTCAAACCTTGAAACAATCTTGCAAATGTAGCAACATTAAACTTCCTAGCTGTGACAGGTTATATATTTTCCTGATCTTTTTCTCCTTTCCTAGCTTCCTCTCTCTCTCATTGACACAAACACTCACGTGCACTTACACTCTGACCTTTGGATGATGGAGACCCTGTTGTGCACTCCACAGTCTCATCCTTTTTCTTTCTTTCTAGCACAGGTACACACACACACAATCACACACACAATCCTCTACACAAAGTAAACCTCCTGTAGTGTTCTTTAATCTTTCTTTCTCCTAATGACAGCTATATCCTGTAAGATAAAAGATGATCTCTCTGTGGACAACCAAAATGGGCAATAATATGTTTTCAGCTCAGCTGTCTCCTTCGTTCTTTACTGGAGAAGATTAGGATTGTGGCAATTGTGGTGTTTCCACCTAAAGCAAAGGGAGTTATAAACGTGTAACTGCTTGTTCTTTTTATTCAAACTTAGTTTCCCAAGAGTGAGAAGTCAGGACCCTGAATTTTAGGAAAGCAAAACTCTGTTTCTTCAAGGAGTTACTCAACAGGACTCCCTGGGAAACAGCCCTCAGGGACAAAGGAGCAGAATGGAGCTGGCAGATGTTTAAGGATGCTTTCCATAGAGTACAAGAGCTATTGATTCCCAGATGTAAGAAATCAGGAAAGGAAGGCAAGAGACTGGCATAGTTGAGTTGAGACCTGCTGGTCAAACTACAGGGCAAGATGGAAATGCATAGGCAGTGGAAGCAGGATCAGGTATCTTGGGAAGAGTAGAGGGACACTACCCAGTTGTGTAAGGATGGGGTCAGTAAGGCCAAGGTGCAGCTGGAGCTGAACATGGCAAAGAATGTAAAGAATAATATGAAGGGCTTCTACAGGTATGTCATTCCGAAAAGGAAGATGAAAGAAAATGTCCCCCCCTAATAAGCAAGACTGGCAAGCTGGTAACAATGAATGAGGAGAAGGCTGAGGAACTCAGCAACTTTTTTACCTCTGTCCTTACTCGTAACCTCTCTTCTCACACGTCTTGAGTGCATGGACTGCAAGACAGGGACTGAAGGAGCAAAGTCTCTCCCACTGCAAGAGAAGATCAGGTTTGTGACCACCTGAGGAACCTGTATATAAGTAATTCTGTGGCACCTGATGAGATGCATCCCAGAGTCCTGAGGGAATTGGCTGATGCACCTGCCAAGAGTTGTCGTTTAACCCCAACCAGCAACCAAACACCATGGAGCCACTCACTCACTCAATCATCCCCTGGTGATCTTTGCATAGCAGTCAGGTGAAATCCCTGGTGAACGAAAAAAGGGAAACATTGCACCCATTTTTTAAAAGGGTACAAAGGAGGACCCTGGGAACTACCGACCTGTCAGCTTCACCTCTGTGCCTGAGAAGATCATGGAACAGATCCTTCTAGAAGCTAAGCTAAGCTATGTGCAAGTGGGGTGACACCAACCATTCAGCATATTTTTACTTCCCAGGGGTATACACTTCTGATAGGCACTGCATTGTTCTTCCCTTGCTTCAAGTAGTGCTGCCTCCTTTCTTTTTCCTGGCAGCCAGCATTTGCCTGGCTCAACACTTAACTCACTCTATTTAAAAAAAAAAAAAAAAAAAAAAAAAAAACCTCTAGAAATTTATTCCCCTTTAAATCACGTCCAAAAGTGATTTCTAGAACATCATGTGGCATGAGGCCATGGGAATACTTTGGTTTTGTCTTTTGTTTGATTGGCTGTGGAGGCCCTGCCCTTGGCTTTGTGGTTAATGGTTAAAACTGTTTTATATTGGATAATAATTGATTGTGCTCAACAGAAATAAAATTCATCTTACTTGTCAATAAGAATCTTGTCTTCTGACTCAATAGCCTTTAGGCTGATCAAATTCTAACCTTTCTTCCTCAATACAAATATACACAAACCAAGTGATTGCTCCCTCTTTAGCCTTGATGCTGGAGAGCCATGATGATTTGGGGAATAGCCTAAAAGTTTCTTCAAGGGAGAAGTTGAGCCATGCCAAGGAAAAAACAAAGAAAGTTTATAAAACATACCACTGTATCCTGGTTCCCAAGTTCTAGAATGGAGTAGAGGGCTTGTTATACAGAAAGAACCAGCAGGTTTTAAGCTTAATATTGTAGAGAAGCAATACAGGAGTATTTGGAATAGGTGAGAGCTCAGAAGGAAAATTAGTTGCTAGGAAAGTCTGTTGAAACACCCCTCACTACTTTTAACAGGAGGGCAACACCATATTTTCCTGATGTCACCTGCTTGTGTTGAACACAACAGTACTTTGCTGTTCTTTGGAAATGTGTCTCTTTTGCCGCCATCAACTATGAATTTTAACTTGGATTCGGTTTTACCCATATCTAGTTGTGGAGGACAGGGAGTTGGGTTTTTGGGTTGGGAATTTTTGTTTGCTTCTGCATTTTTCCTACTTCTACATTTTCCACTTGACGTTGTCTGTTGGAACAGTGTCATAAAATACAGACACACTGTGACACGCCAGCTCTGAAGACAGACAGACCTGAGGGCATTCTGGTGGCCACTGATGGGTGTTCCCTGGTGCCAAGCTCAGTACAGAGCCATCCTTTTCCCTTAATGAACAGTCAGAATTATAGCACACAGAAAACCTCACCATATCAATATCATGTAGCTACTGTCCTCACTGCTGGAAAAGACTGCTCTTCTCACAGTGTGAAGGAAATTTCTTTCTTCCTACTCAGTTCCATTCTTGAACAATGCGCCAAACTTTCAAGTTCTTCCATTTCATAGTATGAATCATTGTCCCAGTAGGAAGTAAATAAGAAACCAACTCATTTCAGATAGTTTCCCAGTAATGATTTATGGATTATCACAGAGAGATAAAGGTAAAAACTCTGGAGTGCTATATGTCATTCCAATGGTCTCCCATTTCTCCTTTTTCTACAGCAATCTTCTATAGAATTATGTAAATAATTAACTTGTATAGCTTACTCATTACTTAGGTTTGATTTTGTCCCACAAATATAATAAACATGTCTTACTTCTTCCATTTATATCCCCTTTTTTACAGTCTTTTAGGCTGCTTTACACAGAAGAAATAACCATAAAGCAGTGATGTTCAGAGGTTTACCAACAATACATAAATATTTATGTGTATCCATACTGAAGACTTTCCATTGAGCCCAAATACATGCATAATGTAGACATTTATATATGATTTTCATATGAAAGGACCAATAGAGATGAGACAGTTTCATGCTGTCTTTCATTTAATAGACTGAGTTTGAAGGTCAACGCTCTTTTATTTTGCCTTTGAAGATTTATATTTCTGTCGGCTTTTTGTCTTTCTGGAAAGGGCTTGGTCATAATGATGTTTTAGAGCACCAGCCTTCTGCCTCAGGAGACGTGGTTCCAGTCCTAATCTAGATCAAACACAGAGATGTTAGTGGTCTCATCATGCTCTCTAGTGGCTGCTTCTCTGCTGAGCAGCTGCCATGCTCCAATGAAGACAAGCTCTGGACCAGCAGTCATGCCACAAGCCTCTGCAGCCTGAAGCACAAGAGGAAGAACTGAATGGTTGTTCTGGCTTGGATCTAGTCACTCCTAAACCATGTCTTAATCTCTCACCTCAAAAAAAACCAGAGAATACTTCAAAATAACCTGCTTGATTGATGTGGGACAAGTGGTGGACATTGTCTACCCGGATTTCAATACTCTTCAGTACTCTACAAGGCTTTCAACACTGTTCCCACAGGCTTGTCCTAGAGAAACATGCATTACGGTCTAGACAAGTGGCCTGTGCTGTGTATTGGGAACTGGCTGATAGGATGCACCCAGAGGGTGCTGGTAAATAGTTCTTTTCCAAACTCACAACCTGTCACAAGGGAGGGTGGGAAGGCAGGGACCAATATTGGCCCCAACTCTGTTTAATATATTTAAAAGTGATGTGGTTGAGGGAATCAAGTGCATGCCGATGAAGTTTGTTGATGACATCAAACTAAGTGGAGAAGTGGACTCTTCAGAAAAGAGACACCTGCAGGCCAACAGGCAGGAAGAGTGAGCTAACAAGAGTCTTAGGAAGTTCAGCAAGGAAAAAAGTAAGGTCTGGTACCCACAAAAACATAATCCAGGAGCATAGCACAGGCTGGGAATGACCATGACTTCAGAGCAGCTCCGTGGAAAGGGACCTGGGGGTGCTGGTGGACAACAAGCTCAATAGGAGTGAACAATGTGCTGCAGTGACAAAGCAAGGCAGCAGGGCTTGCATCAACAAGGACATTACCAGCAGAGATAAAGAAGTCATTATCCCACTCTACTCAGTACTTGCCAAGCCATATCTGGAATATTGTGTTCAGTTTTGGTTCCCACTATACAAGAAAGAAGTGCTGGAGAGGGTCCAGAGAAGGGCCAGAGAGATGATCAATGGACTGGGAAGCTTCCATATGAGGAAAGGCTGAAAGAAGTGGGTCTGTTCAGCCTTGCGAAAAAGAAGGCTTAGGAGAGACCTTATCACCATGCTCTATTTTTTAAAGGTGTCCGCAAAGGAGAAAAAATGAGGGTAATGGGTACAAATGAATGGAAAAAATTAGGGGTAATGGGTACAAGTTATTCCAGGGGAGATTCTCATTGGACACAAGAGGAAATTTTTTCTCAGAGAACAATCAGCCATTGGAATAATCTTGCCAGGAAAGTGGTGGATTTCCCGGCATTGGGCACTGTTAAGATTCAGCTGGACAGGGTGCCAGGCCACCTTGTTTAGACCATGCCTTCACCAAGAAAGGTTGTCCCAGATGATCCTCACAGTCCTTCCAACCTGATGTATGATTCTAACACATATCTGAATGATAATTATTTTTAAGGAATTCAGCTGTTCTCTTATTTTCCTTGCTATATTCCCTTCATTTGGAATCTAGAATCAATATAGAATCAAACTGGTAAATAGCTAGCTAACAAATCTTTTCCTTTTTACAGTTTTTTTTCTCAACCTTATCTAAAAATTGCAGTTTAAAGAGCTATTGAGGTTAGTGGGAAAGGTTTGGCTCACTTCAGCAGGCTTTGAACCATGGGGTCAAAGATATCTCTGTTTTTCACTGTCACAAAATTTCGTGAGTTTTCAAATTGATACGGGGCCCTCCCAGGGACAGATTTTGCCATGCATTTCAGAATTATAGATTTGCTGCTGAGTCAGTCCTTGAAGTACAGAAATAACCTACAAAGGTTTGTAAGGAAATTGATTTTGAAACCTTTAAAAATCTCAGAGAGAGTTTTGATTCAAGTTCTGAGTGACAATGTACAGAATTATTTTCTGAATAAAAAAGAAATGCTGTGGAATAAAACTGAGATTCAGCAAAAACAAATGAATCACTCTTTTGATCATACCTCTAGCAGAGAGAAAGTAAACTACTGTCTTAAGGAAATGATAGTTTGATTTTCATGGTTACTTCTGTTTAATACCAAAATATCATGCTAGCAACATGGAGTGGCATCCTGATTTCGCCGTGACTTTAGTCCTGGACAGTGGCATGACCCCACTTCTCTTACCTGCTGTAGCAGTACCAGTCTATTCACATGCTTCTTTTAATTCTCAGACACAGATGACCTTCAGCTACCAACTCTCCACCATTTCCACTGCACATGGCTGCTGGGAAGGCACCCCTTCTCTGCAATCTGCAGCCAAATGGGTTTGTTGACTTTCTTCCCCCACAGTGGGAGTGATACTGTGGGGGTTTAAGAGAGAAAAATAAAAGTGATGCTATCCATTTGTGGGTTGTAGGTGGTCAAGAGAAACAAAAGCCCTTGTAGCAGTTTTACACGAGATACACAGATGGTTTTGGGGGTGTGGCAGACTCTGTTGATGTTAAAAGGATGAAGGAAGCCAAAAAAGACTTGTGACAGATGCTTTCAAGCTATGGAGTATTTAAAGAAGATTGCATTAACTTTATAAATGTTAGAAATGTTTCCTAACTAACTTCAAGTCTGTGTCAGTAGCTGTGTTCCCAGATAAATAAGACATGAGATGTTTCTTTCAAGATGAAAAAGATATAGACAGGTAGTTAATACTGGTTTTGGCTTTGAAACAATTTATTGTGGAAGATACTTGAAAAATGTTCTCCAGTGGAGATACCACACACACTCCTAAGGCCTAAAGGCAAACCAAAGGAAGCTTCAACCATTTATAAAAATAATAGTCCTGATTGAGGACAGAGATGTCTTTTAAAAACTCGCTATGACTAACAAGGACAAATGCTTCAGAAGCCTATAAGTGCATAAAGACTGAATTGATAACCATGTTGGAAGGTGGATGACCACCAAGTAGGTGCTCCAATAGGTGGAGCACCTACTCATTTTGAGTCAAAGTTGCAGATCGGTTTAGAGAAGGTCCAATTAAAAGAGACTGCACTATGGGATCCTGGCTCAAAAGAGCTGACAAGCTGGGATATTGTAAGGGAGCTGGAAGTGCAGAAGAAACTGGAATAAGAACTTTATTAAATATTAACATGTCTGAAAATTAAGAATATACAGTATTTCTAGTTATTATCAAACTAAGCTAAAGGATTTCTTTTCTGAAAGACAGTTTTAGTAATAAACAAGCTGACTTTTTTTTTTTTCCTTATTCTTTGACATAAAAATGGAAGTGCTCCAAGAAGGACCCAAACAGCAGTTAGTTTCTTTAAAATGACACAAACTAAACGTGTTTTCTTCCAACATATATCTTCTTTTTTACTGACCTCCTGGATCTTGCCTCTGTATCCTTCTGTCCTCTGTTCAGTTTGTTTGGAATGGGCTCTTACAATCTTGGCTAGAGGAGGATGTCACTGAACCAGGGACAAAGTATAAGCCTTTTTGTCCTTTGGCTGGGATGATTCTTCTCCAGAAAGCTGCACTGGGCAGCAGTTCTGCCTTGGAGAGTGCTATGTGCTGTGAAACAAAAAGACTATTAAAATATTTGAAATTATAAAAGAGCTCTATTGAATTTGTTCTTAAAAATGGCATTAACTTCAGAATGCTATATTAGAGCCTGAGGTATCCCCCCAGACAGGAGGGTATTCTTCTTGGAGATAGTTCATAACTGGAAAATTTGATTTCTCATTGCTCACTACATCTAAAATAACTAAAATAAATATTTTGCATTGTGGAAATTTGAATGCACATAAATGAGGAGCTATCTGCAGTTTTTCCTCTCAAGCCCAAATACTCAAAAACTTGGGCAAGAGAATTGTCTCTGACACCTCAGTTTGATGACTACCTACCTCACTGGCAAAGCTAAAAATAAAATAATAGGATTCATATAAAACTACTCTGGGTGCAGATGTACAGGACTGAGATTCAGAGGGGAAAAAAAGAACAGAAGAAGTGTGGTTTTGCCTGAGAAACGTTGGGCTGATAATCAACAAAGAAGTCCAAATATTTGCTTCGAAATATTTTCACAACTTGCTAATGTCTTGCTTGGAAGTCCACGCTTTCAGTCGTTATGCAAAAACAGACTTGGTGCCTGAGTGTGCATCTTGCTGCCAGTGAGTCACCTGGAAGATTTGTGATTCAGTTGGAGTATCGAGGAAAAGGGCGATTGCAGTTTATACTCTGCAGGATTTCTGTAATGCCACCATTCGGGCAAAAACTTCAAAATGTTGTGCCTGAAGCAGCGGATTGCTACATTGCTCACCTGTTATTTCTATTGCTTACTTGCCTGCTGGATGCATGTTTACAAAAGCTAATTAGAGTGGACTATGTTATTTACAGTGGTAGACTTTAAAAGGAGAAAGCTTACTGTATAATCTCTTTGCTTCGAGCGTGTTTGAGTAGAGATTAATTTAGGGGACCTGAAAGGAGCCAGCAGGAACAAACTCACCAATTATTTTAACACAGTGAAACATTCCTATCCCCTAAATGGCTGTCTGAAGTATTCCCATGCTGGTTACCTGATACTGGACTACAGAGAGTGGAGATTTCTTTCTGTATGCACCATATGACTTGGGTTACAGTTTGTTTCAGATCACTGGGTTTCACATTAAATTTCCATATGAGTAACATAAGCAACAGAAATCAGAACTAGAAAAGGACACGGTTTCTCTCCCACATCAACTTCTTAATGTGTTTCTGTGGTTTCGTATGATTTCTATCAAGGTTAATAAGAGGTGAATCAAACCTGGGAAAGCTAAAACCTTTCCTCTTTTTTTATGCTACAAAGGCAAAAAACTACAATCCAAATAATTTCTTGGATGGAAAAGAATCCCTGGAGAATGTAAAGCTCTCTATCATCACTGGGAGAAGGTTACTCTTGGTAACACTAAGGTTTCACTTAGGCAACTCTTGTCAGTGACAGGGGTCAATACATATTAGAAGCAGATTCAGTCCTACTTTGCAGACAGACCAATTAGTGCTTCATGTCATGAAGTTTCATAAACTTCAGCTGGGTCTCTTCAATACGCCAGCTGTGGTGGTATCTTTCATGCCCAAATCCTAGTGAAGATGATGGAAAGCTTTATGTTTTCTAAAATAAATTATTTTATGAAATAATAGCACTTCTTTTTCACCAGGGCCTTCACAGGGAGGCATAGAAACAAACAGAAGTGGTTGGAAGGATTTGGCAACTTTTCTGGCACTACTGCTGCAGCCTCAGTGGACATCCACTTGGATCTAAATAATAATAAAGATCTGGAACCGTATTAAGCAGTTCAGGCTATTCCCATTCCCAACCCACATGTTCAGCCTCATATTCAGATGCCATAGACTGCACCCAGCACAGGGAGATGTGTCTGAGCAGGGAGCTATGGAGAAAATAATAATTCGTCTTCTTCATGCCTTCACTATGACAATCCAGATTTCTGTTCCAAATTTACTCTTTGCTGCGGAGGTTGTAGCACAAGATGACATATCTAAGGGAGGGGAAAAAATCTGCCACCCAGACCATGCAAAAGAGGGAAGCTAGACTTTGATAAATAGGAATTTGCTCATGTTTGTGCTTTCAGCACTTTACTCCGGTGAGTTCAGCATCACGGGAGCCTTTTTTAGCAGGTTCTCACATTCTGCTTGGTGATATTAGGTGTGTGTAGGTGGAGGATCAGAAGACTTCGGAAGCTTTTAATTTTGAGCTGTTGTGGAAGCCAATTAAGCTGCTTTTGTTGATTAAGATTCAGGTTCTTTTTTTGAAGGATTTGGTTTGTTTTACTTGATTTGCTTGTATATTAACATATTTGTTAGACTATGCAACTTATTCTGGAGCAGCTTTCTATGTATCTAGCACTGATTTGCAACAGCAAGGTTAATAATTTATTAACATTCATTTATCTGTCCCAGAACATTTGATGAGCTTAAGTAAGATAATATTCTGGAGATACCTTGCTTGCCTTCCTCAATCCTGAACAGCTTCCTATTAAACATGAACTGTGGTAGATGACTGTGCAAGAAAAGATGGAGTAAAGCACGAAACACACAACAAGCTGTGGAAACGCTCCCCCTAACAAGTATAGTATATAAATATATAATATAAATTTATAGATATATTTGGGAAACAGTCTTACAGATAATTTATGTAACACTCTGTACCCCGTAACTGTATGAGTGAGAGGGCATCAGGGCCTTGCCTGATGTGTTAAAAACAGGTTGGAGCACCATCCCTTTACTTCTTGCATTGATGTGCTACAAACATTGCAGTACTGTTTTCCTTCAAGTATCTGTGTGGAATCTGCTGAGTGTGGATCCAACTTAATAAAGAAGTAATGAAAAAAGAACTGCTCCTTTGAAGATTGTTCCCCTAACTAATGCATATCAAAGACAGAGACAAAGCAGAACATCTGAAGCAGGATCAGCTGTCAAGTTTAG
Source organism: Todiramphus chloris collaris (assembly GCA_025345505.1). NCBI lineage: Eukaryota > Metazoa > Chordata > Aves > Coraciiformes > Alcedinidae > Todiramphus > Todiramphus chloris. Next base: position 577,739 of record JANVCC010000209.1, read on the forward strand.
CTACACCTGGAGGCTCAGATCTACTTGAAGCAGGAAAGAGTTTGCACTCTCCCAGCTTTTGCTCTGTGGACACTGTTCATTATGAGCTCCTCAGCCTTGCTTGAGTATTCCAACAACTGTAACTTCCTGCAGCCTCAAAAGCTTCTCTGTCAGAACGTTTCCGTGGGTTTTTTTCTAGTGGCTGTCCAGCTCTGGCACAGTCACTGAGCGTGATACACATTGTTGTTGGCAGCAATGCGAATTAGTGTTCCAGTGACAGCCACCCCCTGACAGAAATGCCTTTACAAGTTAGGATGCTCAGCAAGTCGTAAGCCTGAGGAAAGCACAGCCCAGAGAGAGGGAGCTGTGGCAAGCCGAGAGATGTGAGGACAACTGGAAAACCTGACAGGGAACATCAAAGGAAAAATATGAAGCTGAGATATGAAAAGGTAAATTTCAAAGCCATTTCCATCTGGCTGCACTGATTGCACTGGAGCAAAGCAAATTGAAAGCAAGCTGTTTCCAAAGGGTAATGAGACTTGCAAAGGCACAAGGCAGGCCAGGGACACATTGCCAATTTGCTGGGAATGCAGAGACCTGCCTGAAATCCCTGCCTGGGAGGAAGAGAGATAAAGAGACTGGTGTAATAAGAGGGTTAAATACACACATGCATAATTCCACTGTCAACTAATTATCATATTCCTTCCAGAACCTCATTGCCAGAAGTACACAGCTGTAGAGTCCCCTGCACAATTGGAGAGAAGGTAAATGTATATCTCTGAAGTGTGGGTTGTGACTTAGAGTAAAGGATTAGATCCTTTGCTCCTCTGTATGTCAACTCTGAACCTAACTTTTCTTAAGATATGACTTAAGCCTTACTATACTGACTCAGAGCCACTTTGGAAATTAGTCTGTGTCTCTAAGCCCTTACTAAGCTTGGCATTTGAACAGAAAGTTTTCTGTCATATCTACAATGTGTGGCTACTGATGCTGACTTCAAAGATGGCAACAACACAGTGTTGACATAATTCTGCCTTTGGGCTTGATTTGGGACTTCAGGGTCCTTCGGGAGAGAAACCTCCATACTGGTGATGTTTCCATACAAAAGAATACGTTTTCCAGGCTATTTGTCTTCACTCACTGCTGAAGAGCTCTTATGAAGCCTGTAAACATGGGAGGCAGCAACTTCAAAATGGGTGCAAAGACTGCTTATTCTCCAAAATCTGATTTTGTTACTATTTGGCGTTTTGCTTGATGAAGCTCTAAAGGACAAAACCTAGGTAGTCATACATATTTGGATAATGTCTATCAAATTAAGGGTACTATGAAGAGAGTGAAGATAGGTAACAAATGGGGATAAGTGATGATTCCACAAAAAAGAAATTGAATGGAGGAGTATTGAAAGGCAAGAGCAAACAAATGAAAAGACATCATCAGGAGCTGCAGAGAAAAATGAGCTGTCAGTGATTTAGCACCTGAGTGCTATTGGGAAAGCTGTGATTTAAGTTTAGTTTATAATCTTAGAACCTGTCCTCAGAGTATACAGAGAAAATCATGAGGGATGCAAAGGGAATAAGACCTTTTTTTTTTTCTTTTTTTTATGGGGAGCATTTTTAACCGAATATCAGGAATTCCACAGCAGCTCATCTGAGGCAAGCCCACTTCACAACCATCTATTGTTCAGGTGCATTGCCATACCAAACTGGTGCTTTTTCCCAATAGTTGGCTATTGAAGACTTTCTAGGCTGGCTTTTTTTTGCAGCAAAACTGGTGCTTGTCCTACACTATGAGCTCATTAATGCAGAGATTTGTCTTCAACATGTCAAAATCATCCTAAATCCAAAAATAAGCTTTTTAATAGTCAAACTCCAGACTCATACCAAAGTCTACCATTCATCCCTTTCTGCATAGGCTACATGAAGGACTTGTATAAGATGGGATAGAGATACCTTTAATCTCTCAAAGCACAATGGATAACTGAAACCATAAGTATTAGAGATAAAAAAGGGAACTGTCCTCACAACATAGCAGAGGCTGCTTTTGATTTATTACTTTACATCAAAACCATCTTTTAACAGAATTATCTCCATTCAGACACTTCTTGTACTCCTTTAAAGCACTAAAGCTGCAGTCCATATACAAACCCTTCCATATTCAGTAATACCATTTTTGTGATGCTTGTCATATATTGCCAAGCACCAGAAGCAATGAGCATTCTGTACTCTGCTATTTTCCCGTGCAGTGCTCTCCACACAATTCTGGATTCCCCTCTTTTAGCCCTTGTCTGTACTGAATTGAAGGCAGTGATTCGGACAGCTTCCCCAAAAGACATCAGTTCACTGAGTCTCAAAAAGAGCTGCAAGCCCATTGACCTTTAGAAGCTACAAGGCAATATGACAGCACTTCCCCCACCGAGCAATGTGCACCAGGGATGGATCTGATGGAAAAGTGATTTTGTATGCACAAGGGTTTATAAATATGAGGATTCGCGTTTGTTGACTGGTGACAAATCAGAGTTGCAGTTAACTGAGTTGCCAAGGATAAAACCTCTATTTTTAAATGCTGTTTCTCCTGCTGAAGTTTGATGTTTGTTTTAGTTTTGGGTTATTTTTTTTTCCCTAATTTTCATTGAATAAGACTTCAGCACATTGTGTCAACTCACTGTATCCCTACCCCTCTTAAAGAATTCTGCTGATTCACTGAAGTGGGGAAGGAGGACAGTGCAAGTCCAGGAGGAAGCAGTAGAGACAGACAAGTTTAAGGTAGAGATATTAATTAAGGTTAATAAAAGGTTTTTATTTTGTTGTCATTTTTGCCTGGTATACACAACCACATCATGGGAAAGAGATGTGTTTTAAAGCCAACATGGTTAGATTTATTCTCTTTGCAGAACTGACTTTGATTGTAGACCTGTGATATGTTGTCAGATGAGATTCTGCCTTGATATGCAGATCCTAAAATAACATTAAATCCTCAGGTTTTGATGTTTTGGATCCTGAGAGTGTTTTGGATCCTGGTAAAGGAGGAGACACAGCATTTAGATAGGGAGGGTCTATAATTTGTTTCAGACTCCTTAGCTGGCATTTACATTTTCGGATACAATTTCCTTAGTGGAGATGTCCTCCTTAGAAATAATACTGCATTGTTAATGACTTTCTTGACCTCATACAGAAATGCTCATGGTCCATGCTGTCTGGGCTACAAGTTCTGGCTTGGAGAATTTAGCACTGACATAGCAAATGGGAAACCTACCTAGACTGTGAGAAGCAAATGCTCTAGATAGACCTCTATTGATAGATTTGTGTGTATATCTACAAATATATACACGTATATGTTGTATACATTTATATGCAATTTGTATATAAATGTTATTAATATTGTATATATTGATATTTATTTATATATTATGTAAATAAGGATAAGTTTACATATAAATTATTGTAATGAGATGTGTTAGATATATATATATATCTTATAAATATAAAACATAGCAAAAATAAGCTTCCATTTAGCAGATACATGTTTCTCAGATTCCACTACCAGCATATCTTCAGATGAACACAAGGAGCAGTATGTTTTAAAAATGTACAAATGCAACATTTCTAGTAACAAGACAGACTGGACCACTGCGTCAGCAACGTGTGCAAATGAGTAAGCCAAAAGCAAAGGATGACTATGTTGTGGATCACTGAGAGCTTTAGATCTTGCAGAGCAAGAGAGGGAAAAAAATCCAGTGGGGATAAAAAAAATATATTAATTCATGCAATGTTTCTGGGTTTATCTTTCAGAAACAAAAGCATTCAGCTACTACTGCACTCACCAGCATTGCACCATTAATCAGCAGAAGCAAGAGCAGAACTGTTAAGAATGAATGCAGGAAAACATGGGTGACTGGTGGATAAAGAAAGGCAGAAGGTACTAGGTTCTGACAGGAATGCCCACAGCTGCCTTCACAGTTACCAAAAAGTTATGTGACTTTCCTTCCACTTGCACCGAGCTTTTTCTCCTGGTAATAGCCTTGTTCAATGTCAGACTGCAGGAGATGGCCTCTTTACCAGTGGTCTTGCTTTATAATAAAGTTGATGTGGGAAGTTTGTTACTCCCAGTCTGCAGGTGAGGGATGAAGCAAGGCCTTCCTCACTTTTCTATAGCCTAGCAACAAGAGGAAATGTGCATTTCAGTGCTTACAAAGAGGCACTGTATCCTCTGCCTCTGAGACATGGACTGAGCTGAGAGAAATGGGGTGCTATGCTCGTCTAGTAGCTTTTTCTTTGTGGAGAGAAAAGGGTTTCTAAAGTACAAGTTTTCAAAGAAGGGACTGATCCCCTGACCATGCCATACTTCCTTCTATCTTTCCCCTCTGTAGCACTGAGGTTCACAAATATTAAGAGCATTATGAAATTAGCAGCTCATGACAGTCTTCGTCAAGTACTCTTTCCATCAAAGTACACATTTTGCTTAGACATTAGTCTTTAGTCTCTTGATTTACTTTATGTTACGCAAAATATAATTTGAAGGAAGAGAGTTCATGAAGTATTAATGTCTGGAGTCTTATTGACTGCAGAGATTTCAAAGGGCTTTTGGAGTATCCATCCGAGGGCAGAAATGAACACTTTCAATTTCTAAAACTCATTCCCACTAAGTCAACCAGAGTTCAGAGCTCTCAACTTCCTGCAGGCTGTGCTTAGCCATTTGCAGTATTTGCCCCCAGTTCTACAGTTTATAATTTTCTGGGAACAGGAAGAGGGTTAAACAAGAAGTTCTCAGAAATTATGCTTATGAATAAAACATTTGAAGTTATTCTTATGCACTTAAAATAAAATAGCAATTTTTTTCCTTCATCTGTGTAAAATTTTTCTATTAACATTTGGCTTTGTATTTTCTGGAGACTATTTCAGTATATCTATTATAAATATTTATGTGATAAGAAAAAATGTTGGAACTCCTTCAAGGAAATTAGATGAGAATGTGTCCACACGCTTCAAAAATAAATACATAAAGTAAGTGTTCAAACTGTGCTATTATTAAATCACTATATCCAGTGAGCTTAGTGGGAGAGTGTTGCCGTGAGAATGGATTAGTATATTGTTACCTGGATGTGAGTCCAGAATTAGATTCCATCAACAAAACAGGAGTTTTAAGTGAAAAAGCAATATTAAGAGTAGCCTTTCAGATGCATTTATAAATCTATCAGTAAGGTGCCTTATAAATAACCTGGTTAATTTGAAATACTAGGTTCACACTTGATAAAATATAATCTCCAGAAAACTCATGATGATACCTTTGTGTAAACTGCTTCCTTTAAAGACAGCTTGCACAACACACTGCACACAGAAGTTAATAGAATTGCTTAAAAGAACAAAATTAGGATGGTTTCCAAAAAAAAAAAAATAAAAACTCCTCCCAAAAAAATCAGGTATGTGTGGACTATTTTATGTAAGTAAACTTAATTTTATGTAAGTTTTACCTTGGTCAAAAAAAATTTTTTCGGTTTTGTTTGCAGAAAATAGATGACAGCAGTCTATAAATAATTCCTTTGAATTATTTTGTCTTCCTGCACTCTGTTCTCTGTAAATAAAAAAAAAAAATTACAGATCTGGACTCAAAGAGACAAGGCCCGCCTTCAGATGTGGGTGTGTATCTCACTTAAATGTCAGGTAGAGTCAGGTGCTCAGATCAGAGGAAAGAATTTAGCACCATGATGAGACAAACACTGGGGAGAGGAGGCTTGCGGGGGAAAAGGTCTGTGGATATTTTTAAGGGAGTAATTTTAAAACCAGATTTGAAACTGGAAAGCACTCAAAAAAATCCTTCGATTTAAATGAAGAATTACCCAGCGTTTATTTATTTTTTCTTATTTTTCTTTAAACAATTTGCTGATCAAGACCAAGCAAATTGTCCCAGAAACTGTTCAAGAAAGCCAAACCAGCATCAGTGAGGTTAATGGCAATTGTACTTCAGAAAGTAGATGATCCCCTTTCAATTGCTTGATTTCCTACTTTCTTCTAAGGTTCTTTCTTACAGTATCAGCTTCAAATCCCATGGTCATTTCACTGTAAAAGCATTTACATTTGACTCAGTCTGATCAAAAATACAAGCAGTGGTATCCATTCTGTTTGGTTTAATCGTCAGTATTCAAATCAAGGAAAACAGTTTGGTTAATACTAGTTCAACTGCATTGTCTCCATCTGAGCTACCAAACAAAGCTTTTTCAGTTTTTCATATAGTTTTTATATTATTGTGATCTTAATCTTACAGTCACAAAGCAGAGGTTACTGTGGTGATATCCACAGCAGAGAGAAACAGGATCAACTGTTTATTTTAAGCACTTTAAAGAACTTACTCTTACAGATGTATAAATAAGTTTCTGCACAATGCCTGCTCAGCATATATGTATATACACATACTCTATGCATCTCAATTAACCTGATTTCATAATGCCTCTCTTAGAGTGACTATGTTCTTCCCACTAACAGACAGGGAGACCTGGTGAATGAGAAGTCTCAGTTGCTGGAAAAGATCATGGCGAAAGTGGGCAGTGTAATGTGGGTCCAGAGTGCTCCAGTGCTGCACCTTGGCTCTGCTCAAGGAATCTGCAATCAGATTCCCTGATGAAAAAAAAAAAAAAAAAATTAAGCAGTATTCAAAGTTTAGTCATTTCGTCTGCAATGAATACAAAACTGATCAAGGATTTCTTGCTTTTGTAGTCTTTTGTCAAGTTTATTTTGTATCTGTGAGTATCCATTACATTGAAGAAAGGCTTCAAAGGCACTCTCAGAACTCAGGTGCGTATTTTCAGTACTGCATAACCAATAGAAAACATCCTTAACACTGATGCTAGAGGGTGACCACACGCAATATGATCATTCTGGAGGTGAGTGACTTGTGTCTGTTACTCTACAGTTTCTTTTCAGAATATCTGCCAGCTTCTGTTGCCCAAAAGTCAAATGGACATTTTCATAGAATTGTGCAATCACTGTTTTTTAAAGATACAGGATGTTGAGCATGAATTGATACTTTATCTCAATTCTAGTTACTGTGTTACAATGGATTCATCTCTTGTTTCTACCCATTTGAGATGATGTCACAATGGAACCTGTTTAATGACGTAGGACGAGTGAACTGCTAGACTGTGAGATAGCCTCTTGCTGCTAGTGGGACAACCAATGGAGAGGTGAATTAACAGAGGATTGTTCACAGAGCTAAGGTAACTCTGCATCAAAATAGGTGATGAAATTCCCTCAGCATTATAAAACACTTGCAGTAAGCCTGATAAGGGTTTGGATTTCCCAGCTTCAGAAGAAATGAAGTGGAGGTAAAAACCAGCTTTTTTGGAAAGATTTAACTGGACCTTGGGACGCAGAGATAAGGATTGATGGAAATTCCCATTTGCTTTTCAACAACACCTTAACTTGTCTAAGGATGTTTTCTATCAACTGTCTTTAAACCAAGAGAAAGTAATATTTCCATTTTCATGGATATTTAACTTCTGAAACCTGATAACATATTCATAGGAACACAGCACTGGACATAACCTCACCAGTCACTAGTAGATGTCTCTCAGAGGCCAGTTCAGAGTGCGATCCAATGTTGCAGTTAATCCCATTGTATAATATCAGTTGCAAACTGGTGAAAGTAATTAGGTTTTGGGTGCTGTGGGATATTTTTGTACCCATTCTTACTAATATATTTTAGTCTGACTTTCTGTATAATACAAATTGAAGAACTTCTCTAAATAAAATGTCCATCAAGTTGTGTTACAATTTTGTGTTTCTTATAGGCACATATCCAATCCTGATTTGAAGGAAACCAGAACGATAGAGAGATCTCCCCTTGCTAGAATAAAAATTTATAAAGGTTAATTACAAAAACCAACAAACCAAACACAAACAAACAAACTGCCTGATTTCTTGCCTCATTTCCTCTCACTTCAGCTTCCAGCCTTGGGATTTCCTCTTGCCATTTTTGAATGATGGAGTTGTGTAGCATCAGAAATCTCTTTGCTCTTAGGTACTTATCCACAGTGCTCAGGTCACCTCTTAATCATCTCTTCAAGTGAATAATGATTGGATTGGATTGGATTGCTTGAATTACCACAGAATGACTTTCAAAACCTGTCTGGATGTGATCCTGGGCAACCTGTCCCATGTGAACCTACTTTAGCAGGGGGCTTGGACTAGATGTTGTCCAGAGGTCCCTTCCACTACCATTCTGTGCTTCTGTGATCCTGTGAGCATATTCTTTTTCACATCTTCTGTCAACTCATGTCCTCAGAGCAATTAAGCATGATAGGCTAGAATCACTGAGAGTGATTTTGCTGCTTGCCTGCTTCCCTCTGGATGGGGGGGAGGCTGGAATTTACAAGTCATGGGGGGTTACCAGGGGATGCACCAACTCAAAGACTTTGAGGAGTTCTGAAAAGCTTTAGAAACAGGGAAAATCCTTGTCCTCCATTGCAATCTATTCCAGCTGACTCATGAAAAGCACAGGTTACTGAGGAAGCAGCAAAAAATTACTCTTCTAAAGCTGATGCTACAAATTGGAATGGAGCTGTGGAGACAGTAGCTGGATTATGTGAACCAGAATTGAATACTGCCTTTAAGGTGCCTGTCATCTATTGAAATTTGGTGGGACCTGTGAAATCAATCAGCTGAAAATTTATTAAAACAATCAGACTGACCCACATATGTGTGTGTGTGTGTACCCAGAGCAGAACTGCAAAAGCTTTACTTGCAGTTTTTTCATGTTAAAGCTAAGAAAGGCCACAAAGTATTATGTTACATCGTGCAGGCCATTAGTGTGGTGGAAGCTGATGACAAAGTCTTTTTTTTTATTTACAGAAAAAAATAATGCTGCAAAAATATTCTTAAAAAATCCTACTCACGACTTTAATAATAATTTAACAGTAATTTGTGATAAAATTACTCTTCTATTACATTTAGGTCCTTTGGGAACCACCTTTATTCTGTTGTTCAGGGTTTTTTCCTAAGAAATTAGACTATCAGTTTTTCAGTCTCTGTATATGTGAATGCCTGTCTGTTATTGACAAATAGCATTTGAACTACTAAGCCAACTTCAGTAAACAGAGACACAGAAAAAGAAAATACAGTTTTCCTGACTTTTATGAAAATAGGCCACCAAGCTGAGACCAGACCCTTGTTAAGTGCTTGATCTGAGAGAAGTCCTGCATCAATATTAGGCCCCAGAGACAGAATGGGGGAGAGAAAAGATCTTATATATTTTCCAGCTACCAAGAATACTTCAAATGGACCTTGAAATGAGCTTTGTGACATACATTTTGCATGGGTTTATAAGTTCCAACACACAGAGCACTATTTATCACTTTTTATTGTTCATAGAGGACATGGGGGATTGAATTCTTCGTCCAGCATGGGTTGTTAAATACTTTGACTTATTGGATATGGGCAGAGAAGCTGATTCTAAGAACCCTGATGAGTTGAGGTTGGGATAAGTTTTCTCCTACCCTAACTATATTTGTTTCTTGCACCATACATTTTAATTACAGGTTCATACTCTGCTTAATTCTGGTTTTAGAAATACCATATAATTTTGTTTACTGTGACATAGAAGTAACAACTTATTATAGGAGATTCATTTACACATTATTTTTCTTAATGGTCTAACTTCAGCGCTACACAGCTAAGCAGGGTCCTTGAGGAGATTAGTTTTACATTAAGGGGGTTTATCTGGAAGTAGGATGAGAACTGATAGTTTGAGACATTCTGTGGATCTCCTAATCTGTTCTCTGTGAAAATGAGCAAAATCCTCCCATTATCTCCACTGGCCTTGGAATCAGGCCCTCAGAAGATGACACACAAAACCTGAGTCTGTTTTTCATCTGAGTTTTTTAGAAATTTAGCCAAGATGCACTTTTTGCCAGCTCCCGAACTAAATGACCAGACATCATCAACTGTTTACATATTTGTTTCTTAAAAATTGAAAATGTCACAGTAGAGTTTTCCACCCACTTCCTGACCCCTTAGTGTAAAACACCCAACCCAAACAACACATGCCTTATTAAAGCTCATGCATTTTCAATAACAGCTTTTAAAAATACAGTTAAATGTGCCAGCTCTTATGGCATTGCTCCTGTAGTGGGTCTGGCTGAGCTGCTTTTCCCCACCCAGCCCTCACGCTGCAGCACTGGGAGCTGCAGGGTGTTGAGAACACACCCGTGTTATGACTGCCAGTGCTCACACGGCACCAGAGGATGGGGGGCAGGATGGGGGAGAGGATACAGCTGTCCTGAGCTGACCAGTGGGATATTCCATACCATATGACATCAGCTCAACTATAAAGGGAGAGGGCAGGAGGAGGATGGGGGGGCATTCGGCTTTGTCCTCCGAGCAACTGCTATGTGTTCTGGAGCCCTGCTTCCTGGACTCGGCCCGACATCGCCTGCGGACAGGAAGTAGAGAATAACATCTTATCTATCATAACCCATGTCTCTTTTCTCTTTGTCTTATTCTCTCCCTGAGTGCCGTGCTGACAGAGGTTGGGGGGGAGTGATAGAAGGGTTTGGTGGGCACCTGGTGCCGTGCCAGGGTAAACCCACTACAGCTCCCATACAATTTTTTTATTGTATAAACTGTGAAACTTTTGGTAAATTGGATATGACATTGTCTGACAACAGTTAGCATACTAGGATTTTAAATAATAAAGTTAACATATTACCATTACGGAGTCTGTTCACTGAAAGCTATCCAAATGTCTTTTCAGGACTATTTAATGCAGTATCCTACAATTTGGTTTGGTAATAACAGCACAGATAGATGATTAATGTTTAGATGTTACTGTTTGACTGTGAAAGAGATGTGAACCTCCTTTTCACACACTTTGAGATTTAATTTGAATTTTTTTTTTTGCTTCTTTGGAATCACAGAAATGCAAATGACCTTCCGTTGGTCCAAGAATAGAATGGCAGTAAATGTATTAGGGAGGAAAATTGCTAAAAGAGGAAGTATTTACTGGAAATTAAAATATATAAGTTTTGTTATTTTGGTCATTCCAAGATCTTTTGATTTATATTTTAATATGCTTTCTGAAGTCAATTCATCATTATTTCATAATGCAAGCTACCAGGCAGAAGTCATTATATTCCCCATAAAATTCTTTTTCTTTTATTTTATCATGTTTTGGCCAAGTACTTCACTGGAAATTAGCATACTAGAAAAAAAATTGTGCTGATATACCCATTACTGATGTATGCAAATCTTGCTTTATGAAACACTTACTAACTGTTAACTATACCAACAGGACCTGAAACCTGATTGTGAACAAACTTCTCTAAGAAACTGTGTTTGTATTCAGGAATACATGATTGCATCTTATATTATCAAGAAGGATTTTACTTTTTGAAATTGTTTAAAATAATGAGTCCTATTTGACTGTAAACACAATTTTGCTGAAAAGTACAGTTAAAGAACATAAGTTACTTGGACAGTACTTACGAATGCAAACAATGAATAGATAAAGGCTTAATGCTTTTTTCATTAAAAATGTTTAGTGAAAATGTAATCTGCTTACACAGACAGATGCAATAGTTTCCCATTTTCTTTTTTTTTCACACATCTGAAGAGAGATGCTATATAGTAAGTACTTACTGAGTAGGAAAAGGGTAGAAAAAGAAAGGATCAGTCACTGAAAATGGTGGGCATTTATTCAACTATTTGACTGCAAAATTATTATGCTCCATGAATAAAACAATGCTTCATCACAAAACTGTTAGAATGTGTTCACTGGAATTATAACATACAGATAACAAATTATTGCATCTACAGCTAAACCCTTTAATGGTGTTTTTCAGCAATAACTGATGAACCAGCCGTGCTTCCAAAGCATCCCCAATGGCTTCCTCAGTGGAAGCTGAAAGTTACCACATTTACCCTACCTACCCTGAGCAGAGCACATGAATTTTTAATAGAGGGTTTCTCTTCATCTCTTGGACTTCTCCAGAAGTGTCAGTATAATATCTTGACAATGGACCGACCATAGGTAAATAGTCCATTTTCAAGAAAGATGAGTTGATTATTTTGGGGGAAATTCAACTTGCTTTTAAATATATATGTTGGGTATGGAGCCTGAATTAGCATTCTTCCCTGAGAGCCCACTGAGATGGCTTTATGATGACAGCCACCACCAGAAGGTCAGGCGTTTCGTTTTAGGTATAAAATGAATGAGGTGAACCTGTGGAAGGACTTGTCAGAGGCATTTGTTGATTTTTTTCAGTATGGTGATAAGCACTCTCTCTAAACAGGCCATCTTGCCTCATGAAAGTAAGAAATACATATGGTAAATAATCCAGTTCACTATTTCATATAGACCCACCCCTGCACACTGACAAGAGCTTCTGAAGTTACAACAGACAGAAGTCTATTGAAACTCTGCCTGAGATTTGTAACAGTGTGGATTCATTTTTACATACCTGTTCATTTCCTGATGGAAATTAGACTGGAAGTCCAAGCTAGAAAAACATACCTGCACTGGCAGCAGCGTTGAACTCTATGATCTCTGGACATCCCTTCTGACCCCTAACATTCTATGATTCTATGAATTTTGTATTTATCTAAACAGGAGGGAAATACTATTATTTTTCAGCACAGTTCTATAGTCAATGAAGTGAAAACATACGGTACTCAGTGCTCGTGTGCAAACTAAATCTTTGACATTTTATCAATTAGCAATGTGTTGGGTATGTCACATTGTACTCTATTTTAATGACTGTGTGTGATGACGAATTTTCTAAGAATAAGAAGTAGATAAGTAATAGGGTCTGAATATCTTTATTCCTCTCTAGAAAAAAAGAATGCTGGACCAATCACAGCACGAATGACCCTACCTCAAAGCCCAGGGAATAAGGAAAACTTAAGCACTTGTAGTTTTTTGTACTAAAAATGATATAAATGTAATTCAGACACAATTCGTGTCTTGTTGCCACAGCTGGAAGAGTATAAAAGGGCTTTAATGTAACTGAGAAATGGGGGTCCTATAATGTAAGAAGAGATGGTTTAAGAAAGATAATGCATTCTTTTCTCTCTTTGTTTAAATCATTTTATAATATGTATAGCATAAAATTTTCTAGTACAGCCCAGACTGTAAAAGTGAATCATAAAGTTAACAATAAAGACTTAATGCAAAATTACATCAATTATACAGCAAGGGGAACTAGAGTCTAAACCACAGAGACTTAATAGAATCAAGGTTTTCCAGAACTCCTCATAAGAACTCCAGTAAGATTTTTCCTTTCTGAACATGAGATCATGAAAATAACTTTTATCTAACTGGCACTGCTAGAACAACAGCAGAGAGATGGAGGATGGGCAGGTCAGGCTTTAGCAATAGGTGGTCTGAGCCCTTGTTTCCATAGGGCTCATACTCCTCACATGAAACCAGTAGAAATAGGCCAGCATCCTTCCACCAGACAGCCTGAACACTTCTGGAAGCTGCAGAAATACTTAATGACATGTGTAGGTTTCCGAGTTATATTTAATATAGACAGATACAATGGAATATGCTTCTAGGGTCATTCTGTTAGGCCATTTCTCTGTCACAAATGGGAATGCTAAAACATGAAGACAAATAGCTGAAAGATATTTAAAATCTTGTAAAAGTAAAGAGCCCAGTCTCAATTTATGGTGCAACTGCAATAGACTCTACACAGGCTGCACAACTGGTTCCCAAGCAGCCCTAGGGAAGAAGTGGCTCTCCTTTTCAACAAGCAAATATTGTAATGCCAAATGTAAAACCTGGACATCATGGGGCATAAATACAGAATACACAAAGATGCCGACCCAGAATGACCTTCATCATATGGACTTATTCCACTTAATGAAAACCAGGGAGTCATTGGAGCTGAATGATGACTTTGCAAACCTGAATATGTATCTTTTCCTAGGTGATATTTTTTCTCTATTTCAGAGCTTCAGAATTCTTCCTCAGCTGCAGATGACCCCAATTTTTACCTTGCCCCAAGGAGAAGACAATGTTGTGCTTTACCGGAACTTTCATTCTGGGGACTTCAAAGTCCTTTCTTCTCTGAGGGTGAAACTTATTCCTATGAGGTTTTGCTGATTGTGATTCAGGCAATAGCAACAAACTGGTAGGGAATAGGAGGGTGAGTAAAGGGCAGTATTCTCTGAAAAATGTAACAAAAACAGCAGACAAATATTTTTCAGGCCTAAGCAGTCACAAGAAATCTGGCATCTCATTTCTTTTATCTGCAAACTTCAGAAACCAGCTCTTTCTTGAAAACAGCTGGAGATTGGACTTTGGGGTTTCTCTCCCTGGATAAATGGGAAAGCAGGATATTTGGAGAGTGTTATTATGTGCTTTTCCCTGCTGCAGAGTCTTTTTCCTATAGCATTTTTCTTTTAAAATTGGAAAATACTTTCTGCTGTGCTCATGAAAGTATCTGAATCCATGTCTGCCCCTGCTTTGCAGGGATGTATCTGGCAGCTGACAGGTACAGCCAGCTGCCCTTGCTGCCTGTTGATGGGCATGAGGATCTCTTTGATTTGCAGCTGTGATTGCCTGCAATTCTGCCAACACACAGAGGCACCAAGTGTTAGACCCCAGAAAAGGCCAAGGTCACAACATCACTCATTCCCTCTGCCACTTGGAGCCTATCTCCTACCTGTGTCTGTGTAGAGACACGCATGGGCATAGGTGAGCATCCAAAGCTGCATCCACTGCAGATGCTGCAACTAAAATTTTACATGATAATCTAAATGCCACTTGAAACCCAATGACAAAATAAGTCCTCTGAAACCACTTAAAAATATATTAACAGTAATAGACCTCTGAAATAGCTTCTCTCTCTGTCAGAAGCAGTACTCAAATTTTCCAACTTTTGTATATAAAGGTAGTTTTGAGGATCTGTTTATGACACAATTGTTGATCCAAATAGTTACCGGCTGGAGTGGAGAGACTCTTTCTGCTCTCAGTAGTCTTTCCATCAGACTTGAGTGGACATACATTCACTCAATAAATTATTCAGAGTAATCTGAATGTTACCTCTGTGTACAGCTGTTGCATTCATCCATGTACTATCAGTCATGGAGATATAAACTGTGAAATGGACTGACACCTACAATGCCTTTCATTTTGTTTGTAAAGCCTGTAATTCCTCTAAAGACTACACCAGTCACATAACCTGAATGGGAGAGGCTCAGCATCAGGTCTTGGCCTGAAATGATTGCTGCCACTCTCAACTGGGCACAGATGGAGAGCAGTAATTAACTTGATTAGCCCAACAACTGAGGAATGGAGCTATTTATGTCAGGATACCTAACTAGTCATAAAAGACTTTGTGTCCCTGTCACCTAAGAAAATTATTTATGCTTAGATGAGATGGAATGGTCAAACTATTGTGTAGCACCATGGGTTATGGCACTGGTTCACTGTGACAGGAGTCTTTTCTCTGTTTCTCTCCCTTGCCACTAATGCTAGACTATTTTGAATCACACATTTATCACTGGTTACTCCTCCATTGCATTCCATACAGTGCATTCCCTACTGCTCTGACCTGTCAATGCACACAAATAACTAACTTCTGGCTGATTTGTTGTGTTCTAGGGTAGTTACTGGGCAGAGATCCACTATAATGCTAAGAAGCAGTTAATGGAAGATAAATGGCTAAGTAGACCAAAAAACCCCTCCCAATGAAGCACACAGAAAGCATACGAAAAAGTGGGGCCAAATGTGGGGTGGAGAATTTTTTTAACTGTTCTTCACTCAAGAAAACCCATTGTGCTATTTGGAGTAGCAGCTTTTATATGATTTTATCATCAAATGCCATGTTTCTTTCTTCATCTGACTTCATATAAAAAAAATCACTGTGAGCTTTCGTAACAGAAATTTATTTCTTGACAACAGGAAACAGCCCCCAACTACCACCTGCAACATTCATATTTTTGCAATAAGAAAAAAGCTTTCCCTAGATAGAAATTGTAACAGATCACAGATATACTTTCTGGTCTTGCCTGTATAATACTTCTGCTCAGTAATTTGCAATTTTGTGAAGGATGTTCTGGGAATACTCATTATTGGTGCTCAGGGCAAGTGGACACTCACACATATTCCAGCTAATTTTTGATGCATGGACTATTCCCTTGCAGTTTGTGTTGGGGAAATCTCACCTGTTTCTTTTATTTCAGTCATTCATTCACCTTCTTCCAAAGTGAATTGTAACCTTCTGTGTCTGTGGCATTTTTGGAAACAATGCAAAACTGACTTTCTTTGCTGTCAGCCTTCAGACTTCCAGAGGGAGGTGTTACCCACTCCATGGTCTTTTACTCACTAGTGGGTAGAGCAGCACTTTCTATTGTGCCCAGGTGGAGCAGAATAATAGCCTGTAGGAGAAGGAACAATTTTGTAAAAACTGCATGAAACAACTGTGCAAAGCTGTTAGCATTACAATAGATTTCTATCTATCAGACTGAATTGGAATCTTTTAGAAGCATCTTTGCTATACTGCCTTGAGCAATGCAAAATCAAAAGTAAAGGGTTCCCCACCACCATGCACCATCCTTACTGTCTTTGTTAATGTGTTTGTTAGTGGTCTGAAGGCAAGCATAACATCCAGAAAATAAGGAGTACTCATACTGTTTTATGGATTTATTTTGTGACTTTGACCAAAATAGCAAAACTGTTCACTTTTGAACTAACTTCTGTAAAAGTATTTTGCCAGCACTGGCCAATGAATGGAAGAGGGAGCAGAATGTGAATCTGGTAAAACACAAATATTTGAGAAACTTTCTTTAAATGATTGCTTGATGTTAGAAGAAACTATGTTAAATTTTGTGGGGGAAATGCATAGGTACACAGAATGGAGAAGACAATTTCAAAACACTTTGCAAAAAAATGCTTGTGAAGAACTCCTCTTCTGTTCCTGTTGAAGCCAGCAGAGAGTAGGGGTGTGTTCCTGTGTTCTCTGTGTTCACAGAATCAACAGGTACACTATAACATGCTCCGTTCAGTGCTGGGTTTGTCTGGCAAATAAACTTCTGTTTCTGACATGTTGAGTTAATAGGAGACCTGTCCCTCTCTCCAGATGTTCCCATTGAAATGGATAATTTGCATTTGGAATGGCAAACTTTCCTCCTGTCCAATTAGTATTAATTTGTAATAACTTACCTGTTTCACTGACAGCAGGTATCTTTGCAATCTGTTACAACAAGGAGTCAAAGTGTCAGCTTTTAAACACTGGTTTTGGGTAGTCTGTCTCACAAGGGTGAACGTGTTAGGCTGAAAACTTATTTATACTACAGGATATGTTAAAAAGTTGCAAATATAGAGATGCACACGGGCAGCTACAACAGCTGTAGTCCCTTGTTCTTCAGGGACTAACAGAAGCAGAAGTAGCTTAATTGCAAAAGTAACTGAAAGTGATGAATGTCAGTAGCTTCAACTCTTATATCATAATCCACAGTGGCCAAGTCAGAGGGTGTCTGAAGGCTGGCTGACATCTGGCACAACCACTTAGCCCTGTGGGATGTCACTAATTTACTGTTAGAATTCATCAATATTTCTAACTCCCTAGAACATGTTTCCTAGGGGAAAATCTTCAGACAAGTGTTGCTGAAATAATTCTTTTTCTAGGGGTTCACAGATAGTACAGACCATAATATCCTGAAGATTAAATCTACATGGACCCTTCAACTTTTTCATTTTTTCTGGCCTCATGTGTTTTACTTCTCATCAAGGGTTAAATTCATTCCATAAATTAAGTTTGGCTTAACTTATCTGTCATTTTTAAAGCTGCGTTTTGCTCACATACAACAAAAAGAGATTAACAAATTGAACCATGTTGAAGAGTTAGAAAAATGAAGCACTAATTTTAAAACAGATTTAAAAAGGGAAGTTTGGGCAACCTGGAAAAATGAGGACTGAGAGGGAGATGTTTACATTTAGGGGCTAATAATAGGCAGTAGTAGAAAGTCTGTTCATCTATGACGTGGATGAAGGAATGGTGTGTACCCTCAGCAGGTTTGCTGATGATATACAACTGGGAGGAGTGACTGACACACCAGAGCTGTGCTGAAGAAGGGAAGACTGAGAGGGGTACTTTTCAATACTTATAAATATCTAAAGACCAAGTGACAAGAGGATGGGGCCAGACTCTTCAGTGGTGCCCAGTGACAGGACAAAGAGTAAGGGGCACAAACTAGGAACACAGAAAGTTCCATCTGAACAGGAGGAAAAACTTCTTCACTTTGAGGGTGTCAGAGCCCTGAAACAGGCTGCTCAGAGAAGTTGTGGAGTGTCCTTCTCTGGAGACATTCAAAACCCACCTGGACATGTTCCTGTATAAACCTCCTCTAGGTGAACCTGCTTTGGCAGGGGTTTGGACTAGATGATGTCAAGAGGTTCCTTCCAGCCCCTACCATGCTGTGATTCTGTGAAAGTCAAAGAACAATGATCTGGGAATAAATCTTTCTAAACTGAAAATTAAAAGGACTCTTAACAGCAAGAGATTTACTGTAAGGAGGTCCCAGGCAGTCATGGAGATGAGGAACTTGAATTATTACAGTGGAAGTGATTAAGTCACGGAAACTTAGAGTGTGATTTGCTCAAGGGGAGATTATAGGATAGGAAAAGGATGAGACAGAAGCTTGAAATTAAACTTGTGATATCAGGATAAGATGATTTGTTTGGCTTCCCAAAAAAGGGGATGAAAGAAGACAGATCATGGTGAGTTTGTTATGCTCTGTTCATAACAGTATTTAATTAGTTCACTGCATACTTCCTGGGGTCTGCTGTGGCCTGCAGGCAAAGGGAAGAAATATTTTCTTGCTTGATGTCTAACTTCTCTTTTGGGAGACAGAGAAAATTGTTTTTCTTCTGAAATACCAGAGATAAGCTACAGCTAGGAAATGTCCCCTAGGCTGAGTATTTTGGTGAATCAGTGAAAGAAAGAAGCTTTTTGATGCCCTTTTAGTGGTGTCTACCTCACATATTCCTTGTTATTCCATGGGTCTCATGGTCTCTGATGGTCTCACACACATCTGTGGTCCAAAGTTATTCATCTTCACAAGATCATTCACAACAAGTGTTCAGGGCCAGAACTTAGACAGGTAATGTACAACTTGAGAGTGGTGATGAATTCAACCACATACTGCAAAGACTTTTATATGTATTTAGTACAGAAAAAGGCCTTGTCTACTTTTTCCATTGTAGCAAATCAGGAACTTGATCAGTCAGTAACAGCACAAAAGGTAGGAGACTTCTTGATATGATGATGAGAAAAGGTGGTGGCTTTGTAGGTGTTTTGTGGGGTTTTGTGTTTGGTTAATTGTGGTTTTTCTTCCATTATTCTTTCACAAACTTTTCTCCCAAAATCACAGTTATAATATTTTCTCATCATTAAAAAAATAATTATCCTCTCTTTGATGGATCTAATAATAGCAAATAAATAATAAGTGGTTATCTCTCTGCTTTTCCAGATGGTTTGTAATACCAAATATAAATTCTCTTGTACAAGAAAAATATTTGGGTTTATCTCTCTTTTCTACTGATCATGACATTAAATTTGCAGGGAGCAAATACTTTCAGTTACTTCTGCATCCTTGACATAGGAGATAAAATTAAAGTAAAACATAATGCATGACTAATTTGCCAGATGCAAGGTCCTTTCTCTTCTATGGCTTACCAAAAAAGTTCAGTACACCCACAACAGGGAAACAAAAAACTTTTGACTTATTTTCAGCTTAAGATAGGCACACATGAATTGCTATGTTCTCTCCATTAACTATGAGGGGAACTGAAGGTGAATATTCCTGTTTGGTGAGATTCCTCATCCAGTGCCTGAAGTCTGAGCTATTGGCTGTCAGCCTTCAGCAGCTCCCTGTACCTCCTACCTAAACAGTATAAACTATGCAGGGAAAGAAATATCGCTCCTTCAAAATCCTCAGTGGGATTTTTTCCATGATTGTAATCTTGACCTTCCTTTTGGGCCAGAGCACAAATACTCCTCATTTCAATATTCAAAGCATTCATGGGTGGTGGATGGATTTTCTCTTTAGCTTTACTGCACACATCTTTTCTCTGTGGGGTAACAAGAAGGTAGGTGAATACACATAAGCCCTAATAGGTCTTGACACCCAAAAGCTCCAGAAATCCAACAGCATGTTTTACAGTGGCCTGTAGTTGAGATAAACTCACAGTGATCTAACAAAATTAAAAAATAGCAGTTATAATTAACTCTTATTTTAAATATAACCAGCATGACATTTTCACTTAAATAAATCTCATGAGACAGAATGTGCTATATTGAATTAACACCTTTACAAGCTATGTGCTTTTTAAAGCAAGTATATAAATTAACAATATTCCAAAGGACTGAATCTTGCCTTTCTTGAATGCACAATCCGAAACCTTATTTTCCAAGTTTTCCTTTGATTTTTCATGATCTTGTTATATTTTTTTTTATTCTGAATGGGGGTGATTTTCCCATCCCTTGTCCATAAAGAGAAAAGCTCTCAGTCATTTCAGTGTGTCATGTAACTTCTGTGTCTACCTTTGCAGGTTTTCACTTTTGCTGATGACCATTAACTTTATTGTAAGTGTCTTCCAAGGGTGAAGCTCTGCAATTGCGGGGCTGCAAGGCCGTCGGCAGCTTGCCAATTCATCATGAACAAGACGAGAATAATGTCAGTTCGTCTGATTGCCATATCTGTTATCTCTAGATCTTGCGTTAGTGTATCCTAGTATCCAGGCACATGCGAGTGGGCATGACAAACAGTCTCACAAGGCAAGGAAGGAATGTCTTAAACGACAGAAAAAAACATTTGTGGTTACTATGGAAACACAACTCTCTTAGGCCTTCTGTATATTAACACGAAGTTTCTTTCTAAGATCTTTGTAGATCTGACCTCCCTTTCCGGCTACTGCAAGGCAGGAGTGGTTTCATTCACAGTATGTAACAATGTAGCTGACACCAGTAAAGACATTTTCCACAGTCCATCTTATACTGATACAGTTAATTCATGCAGTTTACAGCCTGAGTGATGATGATCTTACAGAGGTGTAGGTAGGTTTCAGGGAGTGTAACCACTTAGACAAAATCTCCAATGTCACAAGGGTATGTCAAGTATGTGAAACTGTCTGTTTCCAGTAGTTCATGGATTATTATTCTGCTCCCTTGACAAAGTATTTGAAATATTAAGGGTTAAATATGAAGAAAGAAAAAAAATAATTAATCATGCACTATTTTATTATTTTATTCATTACCAAAGAAACTGGAACCAGCACTTTGCTATGAGATTTAATAGTCTGCTATACTCACTTAGCCATTCTCTGTCATCTTTTCCTCTTTTGATGTTAATCACAAGCAGCTAGAACCAGAAGATAATGAAGAATTAAAAGATTAGAGATGTGGAAAGTTTACACATAAAAAGCAAAGTCAAAGACCAAAGAAACCACAATGGCTGAGATAATGAGAATGAGGAATATAATTCCTCTTCAACTAGTGAGATGAAAAATATCCTCATCTCACTTCCACACAGGAGGAGACAGCATTGATTACCTCTGGAGCTACAAAAATAGCATCTAAGCTGTACTGAAGACTTAAGAAATTAAGCTAAACTGTTTTGGGCAGAACTAGGTGATCTTCAGTCTCCTGTTGGGTGAGTGCTTACTGCAAAGAAAAAAGCTTAAAGGTCCCAACACAAGAGGCAGAGTAGCACAGCATCCAAAGATCTTGAGTATTAACAATTCCCACTGATAAAATCTGGGGTGGTAGAGTCCCCTGGACCTTTATCTGCACTCAAGTTAATAGACGTAAATGTGTACCTGTAAATGAATAAACCATGAGGAAAAGGAAGGAGTTCAGAGTGACTAGTTCAAATGCCGACAACTGCAGAGTGACTCAGGGGCTAAAATATTCATTTCTGCTTCCATTTTAGAAGCCCTATCATATCCCATGTGGCTTTCTACCACATCCCCAGAAAGACACTGGTGTCCTATTCATTTGGCATCATAGCTGCCATCTACTGTACAGTGGCTGTATCTACTTTAGAGCATCCACAGTAATGTCAGCTGCTTAGACATGGACAGATTTAAAGGCCCAAAACATTTGGTGAGCAGAACCCTACTATGATGCAAAATTGTCCATTGTCACTGTGGGGAAAGCACTGGCTTCAGAGGCTGATCTTTCCATGTGGGGTGCTAATACTTGGTGTCTCAGCGAGGAGCTTCTGCACTTCGGGCACAAAGTGTTAGCAAGGGAGGAATAACAAAGCTGCACCTCAGAATCTGAAAACATAAGTATGAAGATGAGGATCCTTCTCTGGGTGTTCAAGCATCAGAGCACATAAACATGGCTAAAACCCACTTTGGGTCACTTTTGAAGGACTTTTTTCAGCAGCTGTACAAACCTGTGAAAGGTCAATAAAATGGGCAAAAATATGCATTTTCTGATATCAGCTTGTAATTTTTCCTTTTTTTTGAGTAAGGTCTAGAGTGAGTATGTAAATAAACCTTTTGAACAGTATGGCTTTTAGTCTGTGCTTATTCTCTCCCGTTTTTTCATGCGCTGAATTTGGTGAGCAAACAGTCCTGCAAAGCTTTTGTTTCAAGCTTGTCATTCATTTGTTGGATCTCTTACGTTGTAGTGGCAATAAATCATCTCCAATCAACCTTAGAAATGAGAAAAAGTAAGGCAGACCAAAAGACCACGGACTATCTTGTTCTATCTGATGGAAGTGCCAAGAAGGTGCCATTTGTGTTGTTCAGTCATGAAGCTGCCAGTTGAGTGACTGATGATCATACCTGGTCGGCTGCTGTTTATCAAAGAGTATAATTTCAGTAGTGAAGACAATTATGTTTCTCTTCTGTGTAACAGGATACTTTTGAGTCTGACAACTTCTGGAAAACTGTGTAGAATAAAACTTTCAAAGCTTCGTTTTTCATTTCCACCACATACAATGCACTGATCTGACTGTGAAAGTTCATGTGTTATATTCCATTAGCAATCATCTGTGCCATCCAGACTATACAGTAATTTCTGTTGTTGCTGCTCTTGAGTGACATTTTTAATCTCAATTTCAAGCCAAAAAGCATATTTTGGGAAACTCTTGAGTACATAAAGGATTTCTGGTACAAGTGTCAGAGAAAATAGACTTAATCAGCAGAAACTATTTGCAGAGGTCTGTCAGTCTATAAACTAATGAAAATTTTATTGAAAATTTTCTTTGTTTTATTGTTGCTTTTTATATCGGGAGCAGAGAGATGCAGCAACACACAAATGCAGCAAGAGAAGGCTAATTTATTAATTTATAACCCCATTTTATATACCCTAGCCCTATAAGGTCATTGGTCAGTGATCACCCATCTCCTAGGGTGATTGGCTAAGGTCTACAACACCCATTGCAAAATATTTTTCCAATGTACCATAAGCAGAACTTAACAAAACACCAGGTGTTGACGCAACATATGAAAACCATCCTACTCTTTCTCATAACCTGTGTGAGAAAGGCAGGACTCTCACTGAATATTGTGAGAACCTGAGAAAATCCCTCTTCTAGCAGCTTTTCAGCATCCACATTTTATTGTTTCAGCTTTGGAAGTACAAAGCTTGCCTGACAGTAATATTAAAAATTTGACGCTTCTATAAAGATCTGAATGTTACATCGACATGTAAGAGATTTCATTAGTATTCTGTGTTTCCTTCATTTACTAAGCTGTACTCTGGCCAAAGTACTAATGAACATGTATTTTGAAGTCTCCTTGACTAAACTGGATTTCAGAGTATTGGAAATCTTTTGGCACTGATTTATTGACAGTCTGTTTTGAGGATTGCCAAGTACTTTAAAATACTTTCCAGAAGGATATCAGTCCTTACTTAGCCCTTTGCTATCAAACAGCTATACCTAGCAAACCAACAATGATAAATTAGAAAAGGCATCACTAACCTTCCAGGGGAAAAAAAGTAACAACAAAACAGCAACAACAGAAAACCAAAACCAAAACACTCAAATAAAACGAAAGAAAAGAACAAGATACGACCTCAGAAAATCCAGCAGGTCAGCCAGAACCAGTCTAATAGTGGCGATGTCCATCATTCATTGGCTTATATCTGCATGTTTGGAAAGGCAAATCAATGAACAGTCCAGGATGACACATTAAGGCTTATCAATAGATGAAAATCTTTTCTCAATTAGTACAAACTGGATTAATCCAATATCCTTTTTTTCTATGCACACAGAGAACATCGGCTAAGTATGGTTACTGTGGTATTGTCTCTGAAAGGAATAAACTTCCATTCCTTATGCTGAAATGATTTTTTTCTTTTGGCTGATATAAGCAGCTATTCGAGATCTGATTCAAAGATGCAATCCACAGGTGTTCTTGCTCAGAGATCCCAGCGAGGGCACTAATTAGGCTATGTGCTTTGAAATATTTTTTCTGTATTCTCCAGAATACACTGAAATTACCATTAGCAGCTCTGCTAACCCCAGGATGGAGACTGCATGTGTCAAATGACTTTTGAATGGCTTTTATTCAGGAGAACGATTTTTAGTTTTGTCATTACTTTTTAATCATGTAACTATGGCAGGAAGATACATCTGATTTTAGAAAGAGATGTTTACAGTAAGGATCAGATTCTCAGAGGTCTTTACCTTAATATATCATATGGGATCAGAAGTACCTCACCAGTTCCCACTTCAGAAAATCAAGCTGTGTTTCTATTTTCCACCTTCTGGTGTATTTGAATGTCCAGTCCTTAGAAGATCAAACTCTTTTGACGATTAATGAAAAAGCCTTGCTCAGCAAAGGTGATCAGGGGTCTCATTCAGAGTTGAATGAATGCAGCTAAAACTTCTGGATTAATCTGGATCCAAGACTCCTATGGGGGGGGGGGTTCAGTTTTGGTTTTTACTGGGTTTTTTAATTGCTTTTTTATTTTCTTAAATTCATAGTAACACAGAAAGATTATTCAGAGAAATGTAATGTACAGAGTAACACATGACAGTTAATTTTTTTTGAGACTCTTAGAGATTCCAAAGTTTATCAGTGCTTCCAAACACATGCCTGGTTTATTTTATTTTTTTTTATAATGAAGTGGGTCCATAATCTATAGAAAATGACTTTGCTCGGGGTTTTTCTTTTTGTTTTTGTTGTTTTTGTTTTTCTTTTCTTCACGCAGTTGATATTCCCATCAGGGGAAAAACGGCTTTTGCTGAAAGAATAACTACGGTTTGCAGAGACGAGTATTGAAAATGCACAAGAGACATTTTAATGAGATTCCATAGCAGATACACATTTGTAAAGCATTAATTACTTACATTTCTGTGTAAAGACAAACACGGAAGAGACATAATGACTTTGAGGGTTTTACAGTGACAGTTCCTAAAAATAATATAGGAGGCATAAACACAATGCACAAGCAGCTTCTTTATCTATCTGACAATTTGCAAGCTCACAAGGGATTTCTGATGATATTATGCCTCAAGCTGAATCAGATCAGCTCATTAGAAAAGTCCCATAATCGAGGGGGGGGCACTAAAATGTAGGCTATGATCATTAATTTTGACAGAAATATGGAATTTACATCTATGTTGTTAAGATGATGTCAACAAAATCTCCTTCCCTCCGAAGCAGAGGAACAGGAGCAAAGAAGGTTGCTTGGTTTTTTTTTTGTCAAGAATAGCTGAAAAAGGCAATTTTAGAATCACAGAGAATAAATAGGAATTCTACTCAAACTGGGCAAAGAATTCTGAACAAAATAAAGCATATTTCTTTTTAAAAAACATTTTGTTTCTACACATTTCGGTGGAAAGAGTTTGACTTTTCATTTTGAAACAGCGTGTGTTTAAAAAGCAGCTTGGCTATATTTTTAAAGTATTTTAAAAAAGCTTAAAAATTAAGGCATCCTCTATGTTTCTTCACAACTGATTGCTTAGGTGGATTTTTTGTTTAAAAGAGGAAAGGCAAGAGTATTTAATTTTGAAGCAATTAGGTGGGGGTTTTTTCTCAGCTTCTTCAGTTCACCTGACAAGTTGACCTCCTACTTATGAATATGATGTTCTGTGCTGGGGAATGTTACACATTTCCACCTTGATTACCCATTTTCAGGAAGGTGGTGTGCATGTGGACTAATTCTGATAAGGCAAGTCTAGTGCTTTCAGCAGATTATTCCTGATTTATAATAGTTTATAGAGAGAGAACAGTCATGTTTTGTTCTGGCTTGTTTTAATAGAGATCATTTAGGTAAAATTAACAGTTGCTATTGTAGCTAAAAACAGGAGAGAAACTGTAAATCACTAGAGCTGAACATATAGCCCTGAATCTCGAGCTAAAGTTGCTAAACATAGGTTATGAATGATGCTTAGCATTTATAGAATTAAATGGAATTTAGGTGCCAAACAGCTATTCTTTTCTTGCTCTGGTGTAATAGACTTATTTTTCTCTCAGCAGAGCAGAGAGAGGAACTGATAAGATGTCAGTGGTTAATTAAAAGGTCTTGATAATGAATAATTTACTATTCTTGGAGATGTTTATGAAAATTAAGCCTCAGCAAGGGTATAACTCTGCAGCAGCTTGAGTGAATCAGAAAATACATTACTAAGTGGTTTCGAAATTTGGCTCAGAGCAATGAGAACTTTCTTTCTGGATGACAGTTTGTTTTACCATAGCTAAAGGCTGTCATTTGTGTTTTCACTGACTATAATTGAGCTAAACAGTGCTAACATGAAGACAGAGAGACGGACAAGACAACACCTCCTTCACTGGGAAGGTAAAACATCCTTAAGAATTCACAAGTCCACACTGAAGGTTTCCAAAAGTACCAAGTGATTTGGAGGCCTTGCTCACTGAGCACTCCACTTTCAGGAAAAGCAGCTGCAGGAAAATTCAAGTTGTCCTTCACTTTTTGGAAAGACTAGACCCTTGAGGACCAAACCTGTTCAAGATGTATTAAACTGTGCTTAGCTAGGTGTTGAAAACAGCCTCTGCTTCTGAATCAGTATACACACGTTAAGAAATCACAGATCAACATCAAACACTAGTAATACTACTTCCTGATCTGACCAGAGATGAGTGATGGTGACTGGGACAGTATCATGGTTTGGGGTCAGGGCAGCTCACTAGACCTGTAACAGACAATCTCTGTTAACTCTCCTCCCTCCCCAAAGGGGAAGAGAAAGGGAGAGAGACTTAGTGATTAGAAAAGGAAACTAGAGCAGCCTTAATGAAAATTAAAATAATAATTAAAAAATGGAATATATACAGATATATACAAAACCAGTATCGAACCCAACCCCCCTGATGGTAATTACATCACCATCACCACTGATGCTGTGGAGCAGGCACCAGGGCACTCCTAGGCTGGACTCAGAAGCAGGTGGGATCTGTGTTCAGGGTCTGGATTCTGGTACCAGATTCAGGAACACACAGATCAGTATCAAAGGCAGAATGGACAGAGTCCTCCTCAGATGCAGCCATGGAAGAAGTGAGGAAGAAGCTGGAAGAAGACCCAAGCCAAGCAGGGCTTCACCCTCATGATCCCTCAGCTTTATACCGAATATGCTGTCTACGGGCTGGAATCCCATCCTAGTCAGTTTGGGGTCCCCTGTCCAGTTCACTCCTCCCTGCAGGTGCGGCCTCTTACTTTCTGCACCCCCCAACGTGGTGCACAAGATCCAGCAGTGGCCTTTATCTGCACCCCAACCCTTGGCAGTAACTCTAAACATGGTGTGTTATCACCGCCAGAAGCAGCCACTGCCTGCAAAAACACACTGCTAACTTCAGACAGTGTCCTTAGTTAGAACATCTGAGCTGAAAAGCAAAATCAGCGCACAGAATTGTTCTGTTCTCACTCAAACCAGGACAGACAGTATTCGGGAAAGACCCTGAGATTATTTTAACCCCTCCTCCTGCTTGGTGATGCAGGTTAAATGACACTGCTGCTCCAATCAACAGCCTCTTAAAAGAACCAGCTGGCATATTTGCAGCCGTTCTTCTCTTTGCCATTGCCTGTAACTTAAGTTAGAACAACTTGCTATTTTCTCTACGGGCTTCTGATCCCTCCCTGCTTACACGGGAGCTGATGTAACCACAATTGCAGGCAACCTGCTGTGTTTCTTCTCACCAGCTTCTGCATTGCAATGAATTGGTTTTTCTATATTGAAACAGCTCTCGCTCATTTGACTTTAGGTCTTTACCATTAACACTCCACTTTATTTTGTCCTTAAGAACCCTTCCTTTGCATGACCATGTTGAAAGCTGGGGGTGCAGGAGGTGAATGAACAGCATTGTATAAAATTGACAGTTCCAAGGCTTTTCTGATGTTGTGCTGCACGTGCCACCTGAAGTGAGGAGCATAGGAACGATATCTTAAAGGGATGGTTTGGCATCTCTCTACAAAGACAAAACTGTCCAATTCAAGCTTCCTAATCCACATGCAGTTACATTCACTCACAACAATTTACAATCTCACTCCTATTTCTCTAAAACACACTGCTGTACTATAAACCTGAATTACTTAAAATGATTACCATTCCTGCAACAAAACAAAAACTTGAGCTAGATTTATTAATGTTATACGAAGCATCATAAATACTCTGAAATGAACGGCATTTCCTTAGCATTCCTGAATCATAACTATTCAAAAATGCTTTACCTTCACTCTTTCAAATTGTGTTCCCTTCCAGCCATAAGATCTTTAAACTAAAATGTCTCAGATCTGATTCATTTTTCTTTTGTAAGTATTAAAATTCAAAGTATGACCTTAAGAGAACTCTGAAAATTGCTTCCTGGTTTCATCTTTAAAACAGCATTCTGCTTTTTTAATCTTCTTGGGCAATGTCTAGAATAATGTGACTAATGAAAACATATGAATAATATGGGTGTCACTTCATACTCCTTGACTTGGAAAAGGAGAAGGCTTTGCTTTTTAACACAGAAGAGTCCTATCTGTTGCAACTGTAATAGTTGCAAGAAGCAAGGGGAAAAAGCTTCCCAGTAGTGTAAGTAGAGGACAGCCTTATCTTCTGTCTCTTACACAGCAAGAAAACTGTTCTCTACTCACTGAGCAGGTCTTCAGTCAAGTAAGAGCAGATGTTAGGTCTGAAATTAAGAGATCCTTGGAGCATCTGCTCCAAGTGGAAAAGCCTGAGAGATCAGTAACAACAATACTAAAAAAGGAAAACATCTCCATAGGTTTTTGTCCCCCTTTCTCGTTCTCATATGCATTGACACAAGCTCTGAACAATATCTCAACTGACTTAGAGCTTTGACAGTTGTATGTAATGTGAATTCTGGACTATCTCTGATGAAAAATGGAGGTATCTTATGGTTAGAGGCTACAAATTGTGCCTAAGGTAACCGGTGGGTTTCATGGAAGCACTTGGGAACATCAGGCCCCTTTGCAGTTCTCAGGTTTCTCAAGCAGAGATAAGTGGATAGTTAAACCAAGCCCAGAACTGCTGAGATGCCCTCACAGCGGAGGTTAGCCCATCATATAAACCCTAGGCTCTGACAACTGCTATGAAGATAACTAGCACTGTTTTTTTCTTTCAATAGTTCTTTAAGGTAAAATATCCACAAGTTCTTCTCAGCAGAGGTAAGACCCTAGGCTTCTCCTTTCCCAGTTTGGTACCCTGTGCACTAGGAATAGGAGCCTTAGCCTCACCAAGTCACACAGAGCCCTCTTATCTCAACAGTTTCCTGGACTCTGGCAAATACAGTAGCAGCCGCTACTCTTTTTGGCTAGCAGAAATAATCCAAACCTGAACATCACTAAGAAAGCAGATCATGTATTCATGTAAGTAAGAATATACAGAGCCATAGAATCCTAGAATCAATTTGGTTAAAAAGTTCTTTAAGATGCTTGGGACAAACTCAGCTATCCATCACTGCTAAGCCCATCACTAAAGCATGTCACTCAGCACTACAACTATATGTCTTTTAAATATATATCCAGATGGTGACTCCATCACTTCCATGAGCAGCCTGTTCCAGTGCTTTACAATACTTTGGGGGATAAATTTTTCCTAATGTCCAACCTAAACCTCCCCTGGTGTGACTTGAGGCCTTTCCTCTTGTCCTATCACTTGTTACTTGGGAAAAGAGTGAACCCCACTTTGTTACAACCTCCTTTCAGGCAGTTGTAGAGAGTGATATGGTCACCTCTCAGCCTCCTTTTCTTCAGGCTAAAGAATCCCACTTCCCTCAGTCATGTCTCCTAAGACTTTGACTCTAGGCCCTTCACCAGCTTTGTTGCTCCAGCATCTCAATGTCCTTCTTGTAGTGGAGGGCCCAAAACTGAGCACGGTATT
This sequence comes from Todiramphus chloris collaris, assembly GCA_025345505.1. Taxonomy (NCBI): domain Eukaryota; kingdom Metazoa; phylum Chordata; class Aves; order Coraciiformes; family Alcedinidae; genus Todiramphus; species Todiramphus chloris. The sequence continues at coordinate 608,014 of JANVCC010000209.1, forward strand.
CAAGGTGCAGCCTCACCAGTGCCAAGTACACTTGGGCACACTTCTAGCTCATATTTAGATGGATGTCAACCAACACACTCAGGTCCTTTTCTGCTGGGCAGCTTTCCAGCCACTCTTCCCCAAGCCTGTAGTGCTGCCTGGGGCTGTTGTGACCCAAGTGGAGTAGCTGACACTTGGTCTTGTTGAATTGCCTATCATTGGCTTTGTCCCATTTGCCTGAGTAGACCCCTGTGTAGAACCTCCCTACCTTCAAGCTGATTAACACACCTGTCCAACTTGGTGTCATCTGCAGACTTACTGAGGGTGCTCTCAACCCCTTGTCCAGATCATTGGCAAAGCTGTTAAACAGAACTGTCCCCAGTGCTGATCCCTGTTGAACAACACTTGTGACCAGCTGCCAACTGGATTTTTAACTCCATCTACCACCACTCTCTGGGCCTAGCCATTGAGGCAATTTTTTATCCAGTGAAGCATATGCTCATCCAAGTCATGAGCAGCCAGTTTCTCCAGGAGCATACTGTGAGAAACAGTGTCAAAAGCTTTAGTGAAGTTCACGTAGACAACATCCACAGTCTGTCTCTCATCCATTAAGCAGGTCACCTTGTCATAGAAGGAGTTCAGGTTAGTCAACCAAAACCTGCCTCTTACAAACCCATGCTGACTGGGCCTAATTGACTGGTTGTCTTTGATGTGCTATGTGATGGCACTCAGGATGATCTGATCCATAACCTTCCCTGGTATTGAGGTCATGCTGACAGGTCCGTAGTTGCCTGGGTCCTCCTTCTGGCCCTTCTTGTAGATGGGTGTCACATTTGCTAACCTCCAGTCAACCGGGATCTGCCTGTTTAGCCAGGACTGCTGGTAAATGATGGAAAGTGGCTTGGTGAGGACTTCTGACAGCTCCCTCGGTCCCTCTGGGTGGATCCCATCTGGCCCCATTGACTTGTGTGCGTCTAAATGGTGTGGCAGGTCACTGATCATCCTCTTCTTGGATTATGGGGGCTTCATTCTGCTACCCATCCCTTTCTTCCAGCTCAGGGGGCTGGGCACTCAGAGCACAACTGGCCTGACTGTTAGAGACTGAGGTAAAGGCAGCATTCAGCACCTCAGCCTTTTCTTCATCTGTACAGCATGTATAAAAAGCAAGACCCGTGGGAGAATAAAAGCACTTTTGGCACAATGTGTGAGCTGGTATATTCTAGTCAGCTTAATTAGACAGGTTTTTGAACAACAAACAGAGGTGTCATAAAGACCTTATCTGATGGTGATGGAGAACTTGAGCTTTCTTTAGGAAAATTTTACAGCAGTGTAATCAGCCATCAAGTTTTGAAATGCACTAAAACCTTTCCCTCCCGCCACCCCCAGGAGCTAGAGAAGTCAGCTAGAAGAATGACTATTTCAGCTTTCTTTCCAGCTAATTAGGAGGAACTCACTGAGGATACAAAGGTAAATGGTAATTTGGGAGAAAATGACTGTGAAGAACACTCACTATTCCAAGGAATGTGTGAAAAAGATCAGTAAAGTAAGTCTAGAGCCTGCCAAAGGCTAGAGACATATGGAAAGCTACAGTGCTGTTTGCCTTCTCTGTAAGGCCTCATTGAAAAGGTGACGTGACCCAAAGTCAGAATGAGGTTCAATAAAGACAGAGTGAAGAAAGAGAGAAAAATCATTTAAGGACTGTTTAAGAAAAACTGGTATAAAACCTCATCAGTTCAGCTGAAATTCACTCTGCAGTACTTACAGGAGTAGCTGGCTTGTCACCACATCATTTATTTGTATCTTTGGTACCACATGAGAGATGGGTGGTAGTGAGAACTGAAGGGAGGAAAACATCTGATCCATCTTTAAAATGAGAGAAGGATCTCACAGAGAAGCTCAGGAGGCTTAGCATCACTTGGGCTGTTGGAATGAAACTATTACATAAGCAGTAATAATAATAATAATGTGGTAAGAACCAGCCAGCATGGAGTTTTCAAAACAAATCAAATCAAACCATTCTAATTTGTTGTTGTGGGAGGAAGGCGAAGGAGGCACAGATAGTCTAGGTAATTTGCGTTGCAGATAACTTTTAAGCTTGAGTTTTTAAGGGTTTGACAACGCCTCCCTTTATGTTCCTATCAACCAGCCACGGAAATATATTCTAGATAAAATAGTTATATTTTCACAAGTGATTAGTGAAAAACACTTGTGGAGTATTTTACTGGGAGGTTACAGCAAACTGAAATGATACTTTACTTCCTTTGTTTCTGTGTGTGGCATGTTTATTAATAACTGCTGGAATCAAGCATGTAGTGATGAAATATTGGGATGACTTCCCAGTGAAATGAAGGTTAAACTTTGCACAACACCTTTCATTGAATATCTGACTTTCTACACTGGTGCAGAAAAGGTGAATATTATTTCCCTGTGGCATTAACAGCTGTGTTGCATGTGAAAAAAGAAGAGTATTCTCCATGAGGCTCCAACTGTAGCATTGAGAAACCTCCGTGCAGAAAAGGGAAGAGTAGTATGGTTTTTGAGGAAAGGTTAACAGAGCTGGGCCCATTAGTCAAGAAAGGGAAAAAGGAGGCAGATACAGAGCTGAAGAGATGAATCCACCCTCCTTGCTTTGCCTAAGTCAGACTGTACCTATACTCCTATTTATTAAAGACTAAAATTGATAAAGATACCACTGCTTTTCCAAGGCATTATTCCAGCTCTCCATTGCTTTTAACTTTGTATTTTTTCTTAGCTCCCTTATCTTTAGGTTAAACCTCATTTTTCTCTCTTCTCTTCTAGGCTTTTTTTAGATCACTGATCATTTCTTCTGCTCTTCTATGAATTCTGTGCAACTTCCCTAAGCACATTGGTCAGCTCTGATTATCCTCCTTAACATACCTCTTTTAAGGAACTACCAGTTCTCTCTCTCAGTCTAGATTGCTCTCCCATAAACCCTAATCTGACAATTCACTGAAAGTATTGAAGTCCAATCTATTGCACTCTATTGTTTTATCTCTTTTTAGTGTTCTTTCTTTATAGTCTAAGTATTGTGAAACCTGTAATTTCACTGACTCTCTTAATCTTTCCCTTCTTCAATCATTGTTCCTTGTTTATGAAAAATATATCTAGTAAAGCCTTTAAATTTCCCTACTGAAAAAAAGACCTTTCCACTACATTCCAATGATTGGATGGACTGACTTTTTTTTTTTTTTCCCCAGAATTCCCCTGGGAAATGAAAGTTTGGCGTTTTTATTCAGACCAAGCCCTGCTTCCTGGAGAGCTTCACTAGCTCCTTTTAAGGAGTCTGATCCACCTGGATCCACAGTTTGATGTCCTGTACAAGATTCCCTCTATGACGGCCACAATGTTCTCCTGTCTTAATTACTCAGACATTTTCATCAGTTCTAATCTATTAGATTTCTATTCTGTAATTCTGAATATATAAGAATGTAAAAGTGACTGTCTCTATATCTCCTTAGTTTCCAGACTATCAGTCAAAACATAGTTTTCTTTTATTTACCCTTTGAACTGTTTGTATCCATACCTATCTACAGTGCTACATATCTACACTTCTCATATCAACACATTGGAAACTCTTCTCCAAGTTTCATCAAGCCACAGCTTGCTTTCTGTCTTTCATCCACATGATGTATTTCATTTTAATTAAAAAGGTTAATCTGAAATCTGAAGAAGTGTCAGCCATCTTCCAGTATAAGGAGGACAATGATAAATTATTCTATGTATTCAGAAGAGAAGGACAAGAAATACTTGGATCACTTTTCCAGCACGAGACACAATACACATTACAAAAAGTTTCCAGCTCTAAGACAGATGAAACATAGGGATGGATTTTGTGCAATATACTTCACTAAGAGGTTTACAAAATGGGTTAGATAAACATCTGTTTGCAGCCATCTAGATCTATTTTGAAAGATTAGTATCATTGTGACATCTGAACGCAGAGCTATACAGTTCTTGGAGACCATTCCAAAGTGCTGTAAATATAGACATAATTAATGGCTTCATGTCATGCCATCTAAAAGAGTAAGTAGTCTGCCTAAAACAGAAGATATTGCCTTTTCAGCATTAAGAAAATATTCAAAGAAAAAAAGAGAACCTTTTCACATTCAAAAGATCCTTCATTTGTGATAAAGAGATTTCACAAAGGGTAATAAAGAAACTGAAATGTCAATACACCAAATAAAACGTTCCTTAGACTATTCACAAGATCCTGATTAAGTTTGAGCTCATTATATAAACAGTATCTTCAGCAGAAGGCAGAAGTCTGCGCAGAAAACCTAAGTAAAAGAACATTCTGCTGTTATTAATAACTCCAGAGGGCAAGATCAGCATTGTACGGGCAAGATCAGCATTGTACTTGAATATAAAATTCAGACTTCTCAAATTTTATGGTTAAAGAATAATGGCTGAAAAAGTGTTTCTTTGGCTTATTTGGAATTTCAGTTTTAATATATTGGGAAAAGAAGTTCTAAGACTTCTGAAAAAAAAAAAAAAGACGCTGAAAGAACATTGTGGCTATACAGCAAGGCTAGAAATAGAGCCTATGTGCTTTTCTCTTCTACTCTCCCATCGGCACAGGTAGCAAATATATATGATTGTATTATGGCAGGAGTAGCAAATGACTTCTCAGGTTACATGATGCCCTTTTTTACCTCAAAATTTGTATAGTAAGAAGGGAGCTACCAAAATAATTGGAACTAGGTGCAACGTCAGCATGAATTGTAAAAACTGTCCCATTATTTTCAGCTTCTGGACTCACATTGAAGCAGTTAGGACCCTTGTAGCTGATTTAATTTGACTGAAAATAGGCCTGTTTTCCTTAACTATTTTTCCTCAAACACTTTGATGACAATCCTTACCATGAGATGGACATTCGAACCGAAAATTACAAGTCCCGAGTATAAAATATGAATGACAAACAGAAAAACTAAGCTGTCAATGCTTTCTTTTTTAGAAACATTTAGCAATATTTGTTTGCTTGTATTTGCACAGATACAAAATGAAGCTCTGTTATTAGCAGCCCTTTGGGATTTGGCATGGAAATCATCATGAGCTGAATTACAATCGCTAAGCAGAAGCTATACCTTCAGCTAGTGGCTTTTCTCCCAGCACCACTGAAGCTATGACAATTTTCCCCAAAACATGGTCCTTCATGACTGATGTCTACAGCCCTTTTGTTCTTTGCATTTTTTACTCGTTCACCCTTCTCCCTATTCTAATGTAGTAATACATAGGCTTATAGAGCATAGGCATATAAATATATGGGCAGATGGTATAGATACGATATAGATAAGATGTACTAATGTACAATGATTATCTATTTACACAAGTAGATTTTTGAACATCACCATTGACTTCATCAGCCTTAATCTGATTTTACTGCAATGTTGCAAAGGTAGTGATTGAACTTGTACTTCCATGAGAATAAAACCCATCACCAGGAAGCCGCTCATTAATAGGACCCTTAGGGACAAATAACATTAAATGCATTGGTTATAACTGCATGAAGATAACTTATTTTATTATTACTTAGCTAGGGATTCTTCGGAGAATACTGAGTGGGAGAAATACAATGCTATTTCCTAAGAGCTGCAAAGTATTTTAAAGTCTGTTCACACAAATAAAGGTCAAAACATTGGGTTCTCTATGTACACCTATTTTTCTATCCAGCCTTTTGTTTTTCAGAGCCAACTTTTAAATCATCTTGTTGATTACATGGAATAATGTGTGCACTAAATTGAATGTTAATGTTGTTTTCTGTGCTTACTAGGAATAAATGGTTCCAAACACCTGTCTCATTTTCTCCAGACACATCTGGGAAATGGTAAGATTTGTGGAATTGTGCTCAGAGGGTGATAAATAAGCCTTTGGTTAAAACTTAGACTTGATAAAGTACATGATGTAGCTGTTGTGAAATCAGGTAAGGTTGTTTCTGCTTGTTCAGGGGAATTTTTTTGTTGGGTTGTTGGAGTTTTTTAAAGAAACTTGAAGCATGTCATTTAAAATGGCTTTCATTTCTGAGAAGGTGAACATTGACAGCGAAAGACAAAATGAGACCAGCCTGACCTCCCTGTGTGATAGAGAGCTGCTAAGAGTATCTCAGACACTGGAAACTGCTCCAGACTCTTACCATGCATGACAGAATTCTTGGAAAATCAAATACACAAGTTTCTTCTAAATAAGAATGCGTCAGTTAATACCCATATACATGTGTATCACACTGAGGATGTATTTACCTTCTAATCCCTTAGCATTGACCTGCTGGAGAAATACATGCATTACAGGTTGTGGTAGCAGTACTATGTCAGCAGGTAGTCTGTATAGCCACGTACCATGTTTCTTTGGTGACATGGGAATGATAAAGCATAATGATCCCTGATGACTGTGGAGGCTCTCTAAAGCAACAATGACATCCCATATTCAAGCACAGCTGGTGGCTTTGTGCATGCCAAGAAGGTCTAAGAACGCTTCTGTGGAAAATACCTCTTCACTTGGGTGTAAGAATAGTTCAAGTGCCATCCTGAATAAAAATCAACAAATAATGTGACAAAGAAAAGTATCAGAGAGAACAAGGTATTTCTTTCCTGTTTACTGAATAGCTCTGAGTAGACTCTAATCTTCAAGGCATCTGTTGCTTGAAATTTGAGATATTTATGCAGAAACAATAAATATTTGCATTTGTAAATTCAGGCTGTGATTTCCACTAACATAGCAAATAGCTAACTTAGACCTCTCTTAGTTGGAATGACAGGTAGACAAAATGAAATAAAATAGAGACTACAGAAATTTCTACATATTTTGGTTAATATTCATGGCGTTTGCAGTAAACAGAGGGGAACCATTTATTTCAAAATGTACCTGACTTTTACTGTTCTTCCCCCCCATCCCTTTCTCTCTGAATAGAAGACAGCTGTGTAGATATTGAATGGAAATTTCTGTCTGGATTTTTCAACTCCTGAGGTTTTATTTATGTCATTTCCATTTTTTTCTATTACATCTTCCTTGAATTCAATAGTTTTACAGCAAGCTGTACTTAGAAAACCATGTGGAAATAAAGATTCCAATCTATTCCAAATCAATCCATATGATGAAAAACAATATAAACTGTAAGTACTTATTGCCTCTTTGCTAATACAGCACAACACATCACTGTCATAGATGATCTGATGCAGTGTAATAGAATATGAACATTTCAAGGGGGATCAAGAATACATTCACAGATTTTGTGCAGATGTGTGTAGAATGTGATCCTTACAATGAGCACTAGTAATTAACGAAGTCATAGAATCATAGAATGGTTTGAGTTGGAAGAGACCTTAAAGGTCTCTAACTACAGCCCCTCTGCCACAGGCATGGATGTTTTCCACTAGACCAGGTTGCCCAAAGCCCCATTCAACCTGGGCTTAAACACTTCCAGGGATGGGGCATCCACAGCTTCTCTGGGCAATCTGTTCCCGTGTCTCACCAGCCTCACAGTAAAGAACCTCTTCCTAATACCTAATCTAATTCTACTTTCTTTCAGCCCTTGTAAATTGTCACAGCAGATATTATTAGTCACATGAGACAGTTTGGACAACACTAAGTTTAATTGATTTGATGGAAATACTGGTCTGCATCAAAAGAAATGCATCCAGAAGGTAGAGGGAGGTGATTCTTCCCCTCTACTCCGTTCTTGTGAGATCCCACCTGGAGTACTGCATCCAGCTCTGGAGCCCCCGACCTAAGAAGGACATAGACCTGTTGAAGTGGGTCCAGAGGAAGGCCAGGAAGATGATCTGTGGGCTGGAACAATTCTTTTGATTCAGAGCAGGATACGATTGGTGTTCTGGGGCTGCACTCACACATCACTGGCTCATGTTATGCTTCTCATGAACCATCACGCCCAAGTTTTTCTCCTCAGGACTACTCTCTATCCATGCTCATACCAGCTTGTATTTATGCTTGGGATTGCCCAGACCCAGATGCAGGACCTCGCACTTGCCCTTGTTGAACATTATGAGATTGAAAAGGGCCCACCTCTCAAGCTGGTCAAGGTCCCTCTGGATGGCATCCCTTCCCTCCAGTGTGTTGACAGCACCACACAGCTTGGTGTCATCTACAAACTTGCTGAGGGTGCGCTCAATCTCACTGTCCACGTCACTGAAAAAGATGTTAAAATAGCAGCAGTGCCAATACCAATCCCTGAGGAACACCACTCATCACAGGTCTCCACCTGGACATCAAGCCATTGACTGCAACTCCATACTGCATCAAATCTGTGTCTCTCCAGTTTAGAGAGAAGGACACTGTGCAGGACAGCATCAAATGCTTTGCAGAAATCCAGGTGGATGATGTCAGTTGCTCTTCCCTTATCCAACGACACTGTAACTCCCTTGTAAAAGGCTGCCACATTTGTCAGGCATGATTTGCCTTTGGTGAAGCAAGGGCTTCCAGAGATAACTTTGTTAAAAAACCCCGCAGAATGTTTAGCATTACACAGTCATAGAAATAGATGCTGTCATAAACCTAAGCTTGCAATCACATGTAATTGATAGGAGCTTATTTTATGTGAAAGAGACTATTTTGATCCACATTTGAGGTTTGAACTCTCTGTGGGAATGAAGACGTGAAGTGAAAGATGTAAAAATCTTCCTGGTGGCTTTACTGGAAGCTCACATTCCCTTTCTCATACAAAAGAACACTCAAAAAAAAAAAAAAAAAAAAAAGTCCCAAAACTATTCAAACAAGATGATTCCCTTTATCATCATTCCCCTCTCATTAAGGGAGAGACATTGTGTGAGGAGGGAGGAGCAGCTGAGAGGGGCTGTCATGGACTGACTGCAACATCCATCCCCACTCCCTGTCTCTCTCAGGGGGAGAGGAGTGGGGAATGGAAGGGTGTACCTTGAGCATGAGAAAAGGTATGGGGGGAAAGTGGGTTTTTTTTTTTAATGTTTGTCTTTGTTTCTCGCTATCTTAATCTATTGATTTTTCCCAAGTCAAGTCTGGTTTGTCTGTGTTAGTAATTGGTGAGTGAGCCCCCTGTTTTTATCTCAACCCCTGAATTTCTTCATCTAACTTTCACTCCTATCCTATTGAGGAGGGAAAGTGAGGGAGCAGCTGGGTGGGCATTGGGCCAAGGTCATCCCACCACAATAGTTAGTGCAAAGTAAAAGATTTAAGAAACAGTGGGTGCCTCAGCACAGGAAGATATGCTGCTGGCACCTGCAAAATTTGGTAGTTATCCCATTAGCATTAATCACGTAAACCACTTGTGATTTCATTATTTTGGATGGTGTCACCACTCACTCTTCTCCTTTTTGGTAATAATTGACAAACCTCACACATTAGTTGAGATGTAGCTTCTTGTGGGACTGAAAAAATCTAGCCAAAATAACATTGAAAGGAAAACAAATGCATTCAGATATTTCTCTGTAGATTCCCCACTTGATTTTATTCCCTTGCAGATGTGGAAGCCAACTTTGAAGTGTAGCATTTTTATGAAGTAGGCTGTTGACTAATATATTTCACAGCAGGAAAAAAAAAAAGAAAGCCAGGAAAATAAGCAGTAGCTCCGGGGTAAGCTTTTAATGAACTGATTCTTCTCTAAATAGTGTCTATTTCAATCTCCGTTTTCCTGTAACTGTTTAAAGGCAGAAAAAAATGAAAATAGAAAAGCAAACAAACAAAGCCCGACCCTCAACAACTCCAAACCCAGAAAATGCAGGGATGAAGGAAGTACGGAAGTGCAGATGATGAAATTCAATGTATATGATAGCCACAGGTGTGCATAAGATTCAGTTTATCACAGATTGGAGCTAGATTCTGTCATTTTCACCTATTCTAACATCCATTCGAAATCATAGCAAGGAGATTATTAACTCCTGAGCTAATATATTAAGCAACATTTGCATAATAATTTTTAAAAAATTACAGAATTTCTTTAAATTAGCAAAATGTATTAGAAGAATGTTTGGATAATTTGATTCAACAGCTATTTACTCTAATAGTCATCATCAATAATGGGTTTTTTATCATCTTTTTCCCTATGTTTATTAGTATATTTGCAGTTTAGGTAGGAACTACAGCAATCATCTGTATTATGGCATTAAAAAAGGGATTAATCTCATTTTACTTAAAGTGTTGCCAGTATCTTTGTCTGTCATAGTTGTCTAGGCTTCCCTTCTAGTAAACATGGACTGGATAAATGGAATTAATGGTGTTTCAGGTGTGTTCCGTTATGTAAAATGTACGTAAGTAGTACATGCTTTATAAGGAAATTGTATTCTGAACTTCCCTGTTTAATTTGACAAGCTCTCTGTATTGACTAGAGGGGCTTGGACTGAAATGCTAAAAGTATATTTTGTATTGAGTTACTGAAAGTCATCTTCTCGTGGGCAGCTGTGACTTTCAAGCATAACTTTTGCAATGTCTTTGAACAAGTGAACAACTTCTTTACATGTAGTTGGTTCTTCTTTACAGGGTAGCTATATAGGCAGCACTTGGTTTCAGTTCTCCAAACTGTGTCTTGCCCAAATAAAATGTCTCGATTAAAGCAATTTTTCATAGTGTCAAGGTTCCAAAAGTGACCTTCTGTGTCTAGGAAAAGGGTAACTGATCTCCCGTCTGTTAGCCTTCAAAGCTGAAAAAGAAATGTCAGAATAAAGCTAAAAAAGGTTATTGCAAAAATCAGGAAGTTTTTCTTCAGATCTTCCTCCTTCAATCTAAGTATTAAAGAACCAGAGAGACCTTGTTTTCCCTTATCACCTGTAATATTAGCCTACTAACTAAAAAAGAAATCTGTCCTTGTATGAGAAGCCTGTGTATCTTAAATAAATCAAAATCTGGGGAAATATATCAGTTCCCAAAGTCATACTTACCTGAAATTTGTAAGTACAAAACCTCTTTTTTTCACTTCTGCCTGTTCTGCAGTCTGTTCAGGAAGCACTTTTCCACATTGCAGCACGATATAAACACTGATGTGGCCAAGAAAGACAATAAGCAAAGCAAGGGAGTTAAAAGCTTCTCTTTCTCTGAGTTCAGAAAAATAGGTGAGTTTGTCATATGTGAATACATGAAGATTTATTTCAAAAAATTAATGAAGAAATTTTATATTTCCATTTTTTTGGGGCAATTATTTCTGAGTTTTGAAGCCAACAATGACTTTGATTATCACCACAAAAAATCTCTGCTGAAGACACCTAGATCTTTCCAGATATCAGCTTCTTATACTCAAATTCTGTTAAGAATTGACTGTTCCTAACTATTGACCATGCTGTCTAACCTTCACCTCATCATTCTCTTGGTTTTTGCAACAGGTTTCATTTGTCAGCTCATAGCATTGCAAAATTCAGATAATACCAGTCTTCTTCATGTATAACATGCGATATTTCTTTTAAAGACTTTTTTTTTCCCTCCAGGTGTTTTTCATAATAGAATTTCTTTTTGAAACAACTTAAAGAGTAGACTTTTATCTTATGGCCAAATGACATAAATGTGTTTTCCTTGTCCTACAAGGTCAGCAGCATAGGACTCTCTTTTGACTAAGTAATCTCATACATAATGAAGAAATCTTGGAAAAATAGTGGGCTCACTTTTTTCCCCTCAAATGGAATGAGGAATAGATTTAATTAAAAGATCTGTCTTATTTTTATAAGCAAGAATATGTTTGTTTTTCTTACTTAAACTGAGATTTTTCTTTAAATTCATTTCAATATTTTGTATATGCCCTTTCCATGTTCTTCTTTATAACCATTAGTTACTTTTCTCAGCACTCCAAATTAGCTTGTTAATGTTAAAAAAATGGGCATTCTTCTAACTCAGCAAAATGTTATCTTATACAAGACAAAGTATCATGTGTTAGCAAGGCTGTATTCTTCAGGTATTTGTAATTTATATTGTGATGGAGGATGCACAAACATAGCTGACTAGCATTCAAAAAGCTTCAGTACTGTGGCTGAAGCAACACTCCTGCAATGAGTATCAGCTGTAGAAGCCACTGTCAGCACTTTAAAATGCAGGATCAATAAACAGTGATGTATTAGAGTGAAATCATGAAGACTAGAGTTTCACTAAGCAATAAATTGGTCCACAAATACATAACAAGGGATTTCAACTATGTGCAAGGAAAATTTAATATAAGGAGCAGTTGCTAGCATAGGAATGGAAATGTCAGAAGGAAGCAACAGAAAATATACAACATAAATGAATGAGATTTACTTAAGGCAGACAGTGTCTATGCTGTGGTTAGACAGTATTTAAGGAAACAAATCTTAAACATGGCAAAAAGTAACAAAGCAGGCTAGAAATGCAGCTCAGAAATCCATTTTTAGTGTTTATTCAAAATCACATCATCTTACTTTATTAAAACAAGTGGTTTTCAATAGTCTTGAATTTGGTACTGCTACAGCTCTAAGAGAATGAGTTCGAGTCTTGTCTGACTCAGTTGTCATGGAAACAATTATTTACTTCCGTCTGAGTAATCTTTACCATTACGGACCTGAAGCTAGTTGAAAAAGTGAATGAAATGTGATTTCTGTAATTTAAAATAAAGGAAGACAAATTGCCTAGATCCTACTACACCTACATTAATAGAGCAATTGTGTTTCACCCAAGATTAAAAACAAAAAAAAAAGTCAGTCTGGCCCCTTATTTTCTGAATGTCTTTTCAGGTGCAGGTTCTGCTATCATTAACCTAATTTAGGGTTTCCTTGATTTCATAACAAGACCTACTGTAGCAGTGAGGTTATCCCTGCTTTAATGAACCCAGCACTGCATGAGAATCAGAGGTCACCTGATTCCAGACAGCCTATGAATGCATTAAGACGTCATATAGTTTCTAACAAACAGTAAAGGAGGAAATGAAGGGGAAAATTTATAGCTAGGTCCTGAAGGAATAGTCTTCAGTAGGAGTCAGAAGCAAAGTTCATATTTATGCTCATAACAACAAACCTTCCTGTATTAAAAGACTCTCACAACTAGCTGGCCATCTCCAGAAGTGGCATTTCATAAGGCACCATTGTGTGAGTTGTAATGATTCTGCTTGCACAGGGAAAAGTCATCTAGTTAGTGGTGCAGGGAACACACTTAATCTGGAACTCACTGAGTCATCTAATTAAAACCTATGTTGTCACTTTTACAAATTAACTGGTCAGAATAGACCTCCACTTCAAAGAAGCAAGATTTTAAACCCTAAAGTGAAAGAAATTACACATACCGCATTTTAAGTGTGTCTGTTATGGGCTGACATGTAAGGGATTAAGGAAATGTGAATGCTATGTTTATGTCATTGCAGAATGATATTGCAAGAGTCACTTATTGACTGAGCAATCTTATTAGGAAATAATTTCATTGAGGGAAATGTTCCTATTAATTTCCATTTTAAGTCAACTATCGGGATCAATGATTGTCTAATTCAACTCTACTCCAGTTGAAGTAGGGATGCTAATTCCCTGTGCTGGTGGATAAGTGTGGATTACTATGTTTCAAAACATAATGCAAACACAATTTTCATTCATTTAAAAAAACAACCAAACAAAAAAAAAAAAAACAAATTGAAAGGTTGGTAACTGAACAAAATGGCAAAAATCATTTGTTGTTTAATTATTTCATAAGCAACTGAAGAGTTGCCTGAAGATGCTGAATGCAGATATTCAGTCCAGGCCCTTGCAGTGCACAGGCTTGGAGGGGCTTCAATCCATCTGCTGACTTGCATCTGCAGGGCAGAACACAGGATTGCATGGCTGATTGACCACCAATTCAAACACAGCAATTTATGTTTCCATCTTATAGACTGCTCAGCAGGTGCTAGGAGATAAAATGTCAGTGAGGTGCTATTCAGATCCTAAAGACTGAAAATGAACTGCAAGAGACCATAAAGTGAAGTGTTCCCTGAAATAAGAGCTGTTGAGATGGACCTGTGTGCTGGAAAAGTTTTGATAGAGAATGAAGCATTCGTTGGCATCCTTTGCAACACCTAAGGCCAAGCAAAGGTCTCACTTATATTGAGAGGCAGTCAAGATCATACTTGAAGTATAGTAAATATGCTTCAAGAGTACAGGCACATACATATTTATGTTTGACACTGTAAGGTGGTACACTGATCACTCCAAACTATCTAGATACAAAGCATAGCACAGATGGGCACTTATTTGAGTGGCCATCTCCACAACAATAGGAAGCCATACGAATTTAAAATAGCCACTACTTCACAGCATCACAGAATGTTAAGGGTTGGAAGGGACCTTGAAAGATCATCTAGTCCAACCTCCCTGCCAGAGCAGAACTGCCTAGAGCAGGTCACACAGGAACGCGTCCAGGCAGGTTTTAAATTCATCCAGAATAGGAGACTCCACCAGCCTTCTGGGCAGCCTGTTCCAGAGCTCCGTGAAATGTGTTTGGTTGCAGTATTTCTCAGCCATCAGGATTTAATGTACAACCTTTATCATACGAGGAGGAATGAGTCAGAGGCTGAAGGATGGATTATTAGCTGTCTAATATTCACTCCCAAGGTGGTTTAGAGAGGACAGCTGAAAGTGAAGGCATTGCAGCATCTCAAACGTGCCTAAATGCCTGTATGGTGTTCCAGGCAGAAGGACTGATGTATAATACAAAGTAGAATAACAAAAATTGTGCAAAAATGACAAAGGACGCAAAACCTTTATGAGATATCTTTCTCTGTATGTACGTGTTCCAGTTTTTTTAATGTGACTTCTTTCACAGCTTCACATAATTATGAAAGGTAAGAAAGGGACAGAAATTGTGTTGCAGCACCATGATGCTGATTTCCCGTTCATGATCACAATGGGCAAATCACATTTTCTATAATTTGCCATAGTTATGGCATTCCTCTGAAGTGCTATAATACTTCACAAGCAAAGATTGTCTCAGAAGAGATTGTCTTCATCAAGGACAACAGTGGCCAAAACATCTGATCTGTTAATTTTATAAGACATTAAGATGACAGAGATCTACATACGAATTAGATTCATAGTATAAGAAAAATTTTGATGTGGGTTTTGTCTCTTGGTGGAAAGGGACTGAAAAATGCTTTGTCAAAAACACTTGACTTTGTTGAAATAGCATAGTCCCTCAAACCCACACAGAAAAACATTCTCATTATAGATGTGATTCTACCTATTATACTGCCTTTTGCTGTGTTAAAATTAAACGTGTTCAAGGAACAATTCACGTATTTTATGTCTTATAACAGAATTCACTACATATCTAATACTACTAAGCTATGAAGCAAGTTTTGAGTTTTGAACAGGTGAACAGCTGCAGACTGGATCTAGATGATGTGGCCTGGAGTTTAATTGAAAATAGCAGCCTTGACGCAGAGCTCCTAATGGGGCCCCTGTTAGAGATGCACACGCTTTTTAATATTAAAAGTATAACTTCTCATTGCAGACAATGGGGATACACAAGAGTTAGCATTTGTTAATACTCGAGTGTGTGCAGAAGAGAGACAGGAGGACCTGCTGAAGCTGCCATTGCTGGATCACCAAGGATCCTGCATCATCTGAAGGCAAGTTCACAGTTTTGTTTCCCAGCAGTGCCCAGGAGCCATAGGGAGACCTTGTTATCTCTTGCTTGGGTGCTACTCCCAGAGTTCTTCTCTGGATTAAAAAAGAAAAGTCTGGGTATAACCTCCAGCTCTCAGCAAGAAAGGCTTTCATGTGTATCTTAACATCCTCACATTCATTTGCTATGAAAAAGTGGGAACAGAATTTCTTGTCTGACCATTTCCAGATTATTCAATATATGTACATTTTTTCCTTATAATGTACTTATTTCTCTTCCATACTCAACAACTGTGTTGTTTCCACTTCTTCAGCTTGATAGTTATTCCAGGTTAATGGACCCTTGTTAGCACTTTTCAGGTCCTCTAGCTGTGCTACAATACCCTCTTTAAGATAAGATGAGGAACAACATACTCCATTCAAGATGAGGTCACTCATTGTGTAGGGAATCTCCAGTATTCTCATTCTCTGCTTTCATTTGTATCTTTCATTTTGTCTGGTTTTTCCTTGACCTGAGATTGAAAGTAAACCAAGGATCTCTATTGAATTTCCATGTCAATTTAATATACAACTAGCTCTTCTATTTTTTTTTCCTATATTATGCACTACTTTGAATTTATCAACAGTTGGTTACATGGAACATTTTCATGATTGCTAAAGCAGCTTATTTGGATTTTTCTAAATTTTCTTTCAATCATCTCTGGATTTGACTAACCTATGCTCTTACCAAATAATTCTAAATTAAAGGTTTCCATAACACTTAATCTAAAGTGGGAGTCCTAAACTTTACATTTGGTTAGATAATCACTATATTAAAATAAGATTCATCACTTGTGTAATGGCAGTGACACAGCATTTTACCTACGCTGCTTCTAGCCCAGCTGTAATGCTATGTGTGTTTGTACATAAACCCAAAGATACTAGTTACTGACTTGAATTCTGATTCAGGATGTCATTTGAAGTGAAAGGCTTCTGAATATCTTCAAATGTCTTGTTGGACAAAGACCAAAAGATTAGGAATTGCTTTGAGTTGCTTATCCCGCGCACTGCTTTCCTGGTCCCAAATACAGGAATGAAAAAACATGACAAATGGTGCTACTGGGACAGACAGTTACAATTACATGTACCAGGAAAAAAAAAAAGGCAACCATCATTTTTTCCATTGGTTTTCATGTGGCAGACAAAAGAAATGTAAGAATTTTATAAATATTTGAAGGCAAAATTCAAACCTTCTGTCCTCCAGTTAAATCATTGACACAATTAATCCAGCAGATTTTGCTCTGTGTATAAATTGTTCAAGTCTCTGTGTGTTAATTTTTCGCAGTGGTGTACAGTTCCCTAAGAGAGGAGGCAAGTATAGGGGAAACCATGTTTTATAAAAGAGCATCTTTTGATCTTGGGTTTGGGAAGCACTTGGAGATTAATTATTATGAAATAGCAGCATAAATCAGCACTATTACATAGGGAAATCACATCATTTCATGTAATTGTGAGCAACAAGTGAATGTTGGTAAATGTGCTGCATTTTTGTGTCTTATGATGCAAATTGAAGACCTGTATTATTCAGGTGGAACAGCTTTATTAGTCAAGAATTAATATTAAATAATTTTCAGCCTTCAAAGTGGTCATATGTCAGAATTGAGACACTCAGATTGCTCAGGAGAGGCTTTTGCCTGACACAAAGACTTTTGCATCACATGGCAATTAGCTAGTTGTGTCTTTGGGGATTTGCACACTCCAAGCCTGGAAATCCTTGCAATCAGGTATAAAATCTTCATGACATGGCAGTTACAATACAAAGGGTAACCCTAAACTTCAGCTCACAGCCAACACATTTGCTTTTCAGTTCAGCAAAACTTCTGGCTGTCAGATTTCAACACAGCAGAAAGCAGGTGAGGTATGCGTGTCAAATTCTTTTCAGTGTTCAGCCCCGACTTTTCTACAGTTCCTACTGCTTTTATTTTTCAAACAATGAAAATTTCTCCCTTACCTACAGGTAATGTCGCTGTTTATACCAGGAGCAGAGAGATGCGACACCTGGGGACTGGCTTGAGCTCCCTATTTCTCAATGCCCTGAGGGAGACCATGCAAGTGGTAGCTCTCTGCCTTTGTGACTTTCTCAGGGAGCAGATCCAGCTGGTGCTTGGCACATCCCTGCCTCCTCCCAGTTTGCCCCTTCTGTCCTGTTTTGACCAAGGGCAAGAGCATTAGGACACTACCTCTGCTGGACATCCTCCTCAAATATAAATACCACTTCTAGGACCTTTCTGATTCTTAGAGCAAAGATACCAAAAGCAAAGTACGTGGCCCCTCCTAGAAACTGAAGTGCCTTGTCATAATCCAGGTTACAGAACTACTTCCAGTATTTAGCACAGGTGGGGGCCTAGCCTGGACCTCAGATATTTATCTGGGGGAAAGTGGGAGATTCACTTCTTTAAGGATGGTGAAAGAAACACGTCACTGCTGAGAAGAGGAGGAATCCACTTGATCAAGAAAGGGAATCACATCTCCATGACTGATAGTGCTAACCCACTGATGGGGCTTTAAACAAGTTTCACAGGGGAGTGAGACTACAGCACACGGGTAGGAGAAGCACTTGTCAAGTCTTTGGGGAATAACAGAGTGGAAAGGTGCTGCTGGAGGAAGATTAGAAGGTTTAGTCGTCTATAAAGTGCATAGGTTGTGGGCTCATAGGATGTCAGTTAGTTTTCTTTTGTCAATGAGGGCAAATAACATTTAAATCTAGATTACTTTCAGAATGTAAAATACTAAATAAATCTTAAGATTTATTCTTCAGGAAGCTGTGATGGGAGTCATCAAATTAGATCTGAATATCTAATAGTATGCTTCTAAATCAACACAGGCTCCCTTCACAGAAGCAGAGATCTGTTTATCTAGTGCTGAAGTAGGATTTGGTCATTTGATCTACATCCACTGCTAATCTACCAACAATAGAAAGATGCCAACATCTTAAACTAGGTGAGGAAAGGGAGGAGACCCACACTGATATTTTGCACTTGTTACAGAACCGACCCATTTCAGAATTTCTGGAGAACTTAAAGAGGAAATCTCAAATATTCTTAAAATTATATGTATCATTTAGAGTAGCTGCAACTTCTTTAAAAAGGCATTTAATGTAATATTACAAGAAAAACTAGCTAAGCTGGAAAGAAGGGAGATCTAAATGTCAGATCTCTTAAGAACTTAAAGGAAGATGATAATGAATCATGTTGAAGTATCAGGCTAAAAGGAATGTGAACACAGAATCAACAACACTGTGGAGTACCTCCACAACATCTTCATTTATAATTTAGTAAATAGAAGAGAGTAGGTAATGAAATTTGCTGAGGAGCTCAAGCTGAGAGACATTATCAGCACAGTGAAGTTGAGAGTTTCATAAAAGGAGATGATCTAGAGTAATAGTGCAATGGAAATTGGATAAAGATCGATAGTGACAAATGCAAGAATGGGTAATTGAGGACTGTTAAATCTGCAGCTACGAGTTAAACAAGGTTAGCTGAATATTACCAAGGAGAAAAAAAAAAAAAGATGTTTTTTTTGTAGCAGCAGACTCAACATGACAATATTTGACATTTTGCCTAGTATCTACATCTTCAATATCTATGTTTCATTACATCTCACTTTTTAGAAGATAGAATACTATGAAAACACAAAAAGCTTCAAGTCTTTTTTGTTATAGAGTGTTAGAGAGGAGACCTGCTAAACATTCGGATCACACTGAGCTAGGTCTATCAGTCAAACGAAAGGGCAGAGAAAGGACATGCTTTAGCTGGAGCTTTATGAAAGACTTATTGCTTTCAGTAAGATCGCCAAAGTTGTTTTCTGCGGCATATTTCAAATATATTCAGAGGTGGGTCTGACCTCCACAGGTTGATGATGCTTCCACTTGGCAGCTGATTGGCTCATCATTTTTACTCTCTTGAGCAGAAAGGGGAAGACTGTAAAGTTGCATAGAAAGGTTTTTAATCAAGATATGCCATCATCCATCTTAATCTTTAATATGCTGGATCAGCTCTTGAGTTATAAAGAATTGTACTGGCAAAAAGGAAAAGAAAAAGTTTTCTTCAGAACAGAATAGAGGACACTTCCTTGTAAATCAGGTTGTCTCCCAAAAGAAATTCACCTTCAAGCATGACAGGAAAGTTCATGTTCAAAAAATCAGTGGTTTCTTTGCTAGTACCAGCTTTCAAACACATACTAGAAAGCTTTATGCTTCTCTTCTAGTACCAGTGATCACACTGATTGCCAGAGTTGCTCTAAGTAATGCAATTCTTGGACAATGCCTATTGGCCTTTCCACCCCCCTTCTTTTGATGGGGAGGAAGAGTAGCGATGGAATATGGAAGTGTCAGACTGATGGATGTGGTCAACTGAAGAGGAGGAATTTCCACAGGTGAGATTTTGAACCTACCTGAGAAAATAAGTGGCAAAATTTGTCAGTTCAGACTTCATTTTCAAATATTCTCATGTTTTGCATAAATTGTAGAAGTCTGTTGAAACAGGATGAACAAGTTCCCATGAGCATATTAAACATCCAGCACATTAATGCCCTTAGGATCCTATGACACACACAGCTGGAAAGCACTTTCTCTTCTTCTGAAAATATTAATCATTAAATTTAAAGCAAAATTTGCTGCTGTGAAGAATTTGAACAGTTTTGAAACTTAACCAAAACATGATAAAAGTCAGAACTTTTACCATAACCTTTTTTTTCTGTGGGGGGCAGTTGTCTGAAGAAGAGCTGGATAACCTGTGGGCAGTCATGTGCCTGAAGGCTTCTCTACCCACAGCTCCCACCACAGCAGAGGGTAAGCAGAGCAAGGGAGGCATTTTTCAATCAGACTCATGAAGCCACTTGCCACCCCTAGAAGGTGTTGAATACAGAAATGCTTTAACACTTTCTTTATGGAGTAATAAAGATAAAGCTATAAATAACTTCCCTCTGGGATGCCTCTGTAGAATTTATGTGTTATTGATGGTATGAAAGGTGATTTCTGCATCCTCTTTAGGGACTGGTTTCCTAAAGATTTCACAGTAAATTAAATATATTATTTCAGAATAAATCAGTCTTTTATAGCTGTGTTACTTAGGGAAAAAACAGCTACAGCTGAACAAGTCATGGTAAAGAACAGAAAGGTAAGTCTTTTTTGATCTATTCCAGTTGTTTTCACTCTGCAATCTTAATTTCCCTGGAAATCCACTGACTGCTTTTAGGAAGCCCACAAAATATGAAAAAGAAAACCATATGTTCAGGCAGTCTATAATGGCCCAGACCTTCCAGAGATGGAAGTTCCTCAACCTCTCTGGCCAGCACCAGTGTCTGAGAACTCTCTTTATGAAGACCTTTTTTCCTAATACTTAATGAAAAATGCAATTTCTGTGCATTACCTCTTATGCCTATCACATCTCAAAGAGTATGGCTCCACCTTCAGTGTAACAAACCATTCAGTAGCTGTAGAAAGAAAGAACGTTTCCTCTCACTCTCAGTTTATTAATAAAGACAAACAAAATGTAGTTGTGTAGATATCAAATCCATGAACAAAGTTTAAAAGATGTGATCACTATTACAATAGCAGAAAACTGTGCTTTATTTAGTCTTTTTTTTATGTCCTTCATCTGTACATTATTGCTTGTGCACACTATGCCATCAAAGGCAATTCTACTGCATATTCCCACCTGCTGCCCCAGAGCAATGCAGTGTGTGGTTTCACCTCTGATATATTTTGTGAAAGTATTCTGCCACCTAAAGGAGATATGTGAGGCAATGTCTCCTAACAATCGTCGTTTTTCCATGATGAATTGAGGTTATATTTAGTTTACCCACTTTTAATTTTATTTTAAAAATTTGGTTTTCACACCCTGAAACTATTTCTCCCCCAAACAGTTAATTCCTTACTGATTTTTTTTTCATTTCAGTGGACTTCATGGCCTCAGTCTCTCAGTATCTCATCTCCCCATTTGTTAAACGTAAATGTTCTAGAATTAAAACATCATTTTAGATTTTCTTCAATGACTCCTTTGTCTTCAGAAATGACTGACATTTTTTCAAGGCCTCAGGCTCCCACTGAAAATTAACTTCTTTCATAGCATTTAGAACAAATATCTCTGTGCCCTTTGGCATTTTAAAGAATTACTGCTCTATTGTTAATTTGAAAATTTAGAATTTCTGAGAGGTTAGCTGAAGGTAAAAGAAAAGGCTGAATTAAAAGACCCTGACCCTAGACATGTATGTACAGAGGTATATAGGTAAAGATACAGAAAACTCTTCAGATCCTTGACATGTGGAGCAGTTCATTAAAACAGCTAATTGATAACAGGTCTATTATTCATGCTTTCATCTAATGAGCCAAATATGCTCTGCATTAATTTTCTTACCAGAGCTTCATTTGTGTTGCATTCTCTACAGAAAGAGGTGACATTCAAACCAATGCTGGATCTGAATATCCTCAAAGCCTAAAGTTCAGATACAGCCTTGAAGAAAGCAAGTTTATACTCTTCAGGTGAGTCCAAATTGTGTTAATGGAAAGGACCTGGGAGCAGGAAGACAGAGGGTGGTAATACAAACAGAGCAACATATCAGTATTATCTAACAGCTTTTCACAGTTATTTTTTCCATATCTTCAGGCTACTTGAATTCAATCATAATTCTTACTGGAATCCAGTGATAAAATATATGTATGTTTGGGTACATTATGTTACTATCACTATAGGCTAATATTTATCAATATAATGCTCATTTCTTATATTTTTGTCAATTTGCAAAATCTCAAGACTAAGTGCTAAAATATTCTCAGAAAGGACTGTTTTTCATTCAATATGTAACAAACTATAATTCAAAAGTAAAATTGCATTTAATCATTATTCTTTTTTTAAGCACTAGAGTATCTAATTAGATTTTTGCACTAGGGCATCAGGCAATTACTTACCCTGAGATTCCAATTTCACAATTGCAAAGAAATAACATTAAAGCCTTCCCTTATTTTTATGTATATTTCAATAATCTGAATTCTAAATAAATCTGTGAAATATCTAAGTGACTGGAAGAATATTTATCTGTCTGTAACTCATGTTTCTTCTCCCAGAATCAGTCATCAGTGGTCACATCATCCTTCTGATCCTAGGAGGCATTGCTCTTGCAGTTTTCATTTTTTTTGTCTCTATTGTTTTCAGTGATGCAAAATGCATTCATTTAACCCAGATACCTGTAAGAAAATAATTTTTTTTTTTCACAACAATTTAAGAAAAAAAGCCTGAATGCATGTTCACTATTCATAGACATTACAGACACAGGTAGCTCATGTAACACCAGGTAGCAGAGCTCCTTCTTCAACAAATTATAGTTTGTTTCTTTATTCTCGTGCACATTTTTGCAGTGTAAAGATGAAATCTTCTGAATTTTCTGATGATCAAAGCCAAATGTCTACATTAACATTTTGTATTAGTAGCTTTCAACACCTCATGTTTTAAAAGTTTAACACTTTGTACGAGGAAAACAATCCCATTTCATCTAGACATGGCAAAGTTTTTCTTAAAACTGTACCAAAGTTACACATTAATTCCTTTAATAATCTATGATCTGTAGATTCTGTTTTCTACTTTTCCTTAAAATCAGGGAAACTATCCTATGTACCTTTATCTCTGTTCATTTCATTTTCATGGTGTCATCGCCTTAACTTGAGGGGAATAGCTACTTTTCCTTTTTCTCTTTTTTGGCATGGATGTATTGTGTCAAGAAAAAAAACCACTTTGCATAGCTCTTTTTTTTTATTATTTTTTCTTTCTTTTGAATATGTTGCTTTAATTTTTTGTTTATGATGAAGAGGAGTCAGGCAGGAACACTAAGTAAAGAAACCGAGATCCTCCTAAAAACTGTGTCATATTGAGACCCACCAAGAAAAACAATGAGCCAGAACAATTTTAGTAAGAAAGTACTCGCTGGCTATGTCATCCCCATGGAAACACTCAAACAGATTGTTTGTTTGTTTGTTTTGCACACAGTTTGTATACAGTTGAGAAATGAACATCAAAGGTCAGCTTAATCTTCAGACTTCAGTATGACATTGGCTGCTATCTGAATGAGATCATAAATACTTGTAATGCTCAATAAATGGAAAGGATCTTGTATAAACTCCTGAGGAAGTGTCAACAAATATGCAATGCAATTATAATCGATAGGCATGGGTTTCTGGCAGCGTGGTATCTTTCAGAACATCTTTCAGTTAAAGACTGAAAGTTGAGGTATTGCTCTGCACCATCATGTCAGCTTTTAGAAGCAAGATTTCTACACTTGCTTCTTGCACAGAGAATGGCACAGAGAAGTCCTGACAGGAGCAGGCTTGTTAGCAGTTAGAGTTACAGACCATGCCAATCAGGTTTTTCTTCCTGATGAAGTCTGAAATCTTTGGAAAAAAAAAAAATTCTTGAGAACTGAGATGTTTTTGATTGATATTTATCAGCATGAACTGTTTGAAATAAAAACTTCCACATCCGATTATTTATATTTGGGATCCTATTTTGATCCTATTTTCATATTACTGCCTTTTAAAAGCCCTTTCTATACCTACTCTGGTGGAGAAATTTATTACAAAGCTGCATTCAGTAAGATGCTGAAGTTGACTGGAAGTGATGTAAGCAAACCGAGTGGAAGGAAAACAAAGCTGAGTAACAGAGAACTTGCCCCATCAGGGAGGGTGAGAAGGGAGCTGTGGATAAACAGCAAGGGTATAGGGGAACTTTCATCACAAAACCTGGTGAAAAAAATGAATGGATGAAACCATAGAACTGTGGAAAACCACTCCGTATTCCAAGAGTCAGGGATCACTTAGCTCTTTTTCTACAGACCACACACTGGTATCTTTGAGATTAAATGTCATGTCTGTGGGCATCTTGCTTGTGTAAGGGCACCCGGGTTTTACCTTAGATTTTACAGACCCAATTCAGCTTGGGCATGAATGATCTTAATTACTGTTGGCATCAGTGAGGTGAGCCCTAATGTAGTGCATGGCTTAATTGGATGATGGGATTTGCATTTCCCATGTATGCGAGCAATGCTCAGTGGCACACAAGTGTGCTTAGAATATTATCAAGCATTAACCTTAGGGTTTTTTGTCTAGTGCCTATAGTGTATAGAATAAAGGGCTGTACATCCATAACTACGTAAGAGCCATCTCAGATACTGGTGATTTTTTGTTTGTTGTTTTTTGTTTGTGTTGTTGTTGTTGTTGTTGTTGTTTTTCCCACACTACTGCAAGGTCAGAAGAACATTTCTCTATTAGGAGTCCTGTACTACAGATAGAAAAAGCAGCTCTGTGGTTTATGAATATCTTAAGATATCTAGTAGTATCTTAAAAACTCACAGTCCTCTTCAGTTCTGCCCTGGATATCTCTGATGATCTGAATTCCCTGAAATCCCCGTAGGAACCATAGAAAGAAACACAAGAAATTTGCATCGTTCAGCCTTGAAGAGTACAGCTTAACTGCATAAATAGAAATATTTGCAAGTCATAGTTGCCAGCATCACTGGAAGGCACAGCTGTCTGCTTAACCCATCACAGCTGAGATTGCAAGGCTGACTATATGAAAAAGACAATGTAAAAATAACTATGTGTCTTCTAGCAAAAGAATCACTGTGGCAGAAAGAGCACACCACAGTCAAAGAGATGGATAATGGGTCAGGTCACTCCTTTTCTGCTTATTATAAATCAAAGCCAAAAGGAAGCCATGTCTGGCCATTCTGTGCAGTCCATGGCTATGTTTATTGGGCTTTGTGTCTCCTTTGTGTCACCTCTACTCTTTTGCATACAATTCGAGTTATAACACAGCACATTTCAGGAAGAACATGGGCAGCAGCAGAAAAGCTAGGCTACCAGCTAGGTTGAAATCATAAAACATTTCTTTGCAGCACTTGCTTGCTCTGTCTGCCAGCCATTGTGAAGACTGGCTGCCCATTCAACTTGTGAGCTACCATTTCACAAGTCTGGCAAAGCTGTGCACACTGCTCTTATGATACTGCATTTTGTTACGTAAAGAAGGACTGACAGTAGAGATAGGAAGATAAGTTGGAAAGAAAGACCAGTGCATATTGGGCTCTGATCAGCCAACTTATATTTGCAGTCTCTAACAGAACCTCTCCAAGAGGGGAGATCAGGTATTAGTGATCCCCTCGACATGCCTTTCCAAAATGACACGGCGAATAAGATCAGGAAGACCCTGAAAATTGTATCCCTTCAAGTCAGAGGAAGCTGATGTTTTCTGTCATGGCCACAGCATTTTAGTGTCACATTAGTGACACTAAAACATTAGTGTTGCTAATCACAACTCTTCTGGGTGCTCCTTGGCATCTAGAAGTTTTCAGATGCCTCTGAGAAATGTACACATATGAAAGCATGACCCTTGTTGAGCAAGAAACAGGAAGAGAAATGCAGATTTCTCCTTTGAGAAATCCGGGCTCCTCAACTGGGGTTGTTTCACCTGCCTCCTAAGTTTAGTGGTGATCAGGTTTATGGTAGAGCCCCTTTGAGCTGAGCCTATTATAAGCTGGTGGTTAGAGTCCTAGCCCAGAGAACCGACAGAGTCATGATGTAAGGCAATGAAGAGAAGTCAGTATTTACAAGCATCACAGTTAAGTGATTTCCCCATGCTCAGATGGAAAGTTTGGGACAGAGCTGAATGAGATTCAGGACTTCTTCATCCTAGTCTGGTGTCTGTCTGTGTGACTGTCCTCTGCTATGCTGAATGCACCAAGTCTCGTTAATCTGTTATTCTGACATCTGGGTCTGTCAATGATGGATGATAACAATAATAGCAGTAGTTAAAATGTCATCCTCTGGGACACCCACTTTACTTGTATTTACTGGTCTATGAACTCAGGATATAAAATTCTGGAAAGAGAAGCCTGCTAATTACAGAGTCATTGTCCTTCACTGGAGTTCTCTATGTCATTGTATGACTGCTAAGCACAGATCAGAGAGAAAGAGTGGATCTATGTCCAGGTAATGCACTGACCATGAACCTAAAACTGACAAAAATACATTTTATTTCCAGTTTAAATAAGTATTATGAATGTTTTTCTATCTCAGTAGTGCACAGAAGTGACCAGGCACCCTCCTGGGTCCTATGAAACAGCCCTTCTGCACAGGTTGTTGGAAGACTTCAGCTCCTGTTGATTGCAGTGGTGATTTAGTGTTTGAGAGAGGGTTTCATGGGTCCTAGTTGAGGACTACCCACCCTTCTACTGCTATTTCAGAACAGAGTTAGGTACCTAAACTCAGTCCTGTAATCTGAGATAAAAGCAAACAAATGGCAGTGACAAAACAGAGATGTGAAGGGAGAAACATGGGATCTGTTATAATTATTTTCATGTCTAGGTATCTTTCTGCCACTATGTTTATTTTTATTTAATAAGGACACGTTCGTGCTTCCATAACTGAAATTATGGCAGTGCTGTTAAAACAACTTCTTTCCTTCCTGTAGCAGTCATGTGTGTCATAACTGTTCTTCCTCCTTAAGGATAACAGTTATTTTGATATCCTTATCATGATGTTCTCTTAACAAGGTTGAAAATAGGCTTCCTGTGGAGTATTTCAGAAAGTTTCATTTTCTGTTGTCCTTTCTGTGAAGCCAAAAATTCCTGCAAAATCAAATTATTGCCTGATCATAAAATTCCATCATCTCTTTAATGTCTTTCAGATTTTCGAAAGACCAATTCTCTGATGATTTCTCTGTTCTAGACCCGTTTTCAGTCCCTGCTTGGTGTTGATATCATTGTAATATAAACTGAGCAATGGCAGTAATCAAAGTTTCAGTGTTTTCATCAGAACACAGAAGGTTGCTGTGTGGGTAAGGAGAATCTGCAGGAATCTTTTTGGGGACTTAGTGTTGTCAGCAGAGATTTAGCCTGGGGGATATATAGACAGAAAAAGAAGCCGGACACAATAAATTGAGGAGTGAACTGTATTTTCACAAGCTGCTCTCTGCTGGTCACAGAGAATTTCATGCTAAGTATCTGCTGTAAACAGGTCACTGAGCAAAACAGCACCTGCTATTGCTGCTTCTTGTAACCTATTTAAATCCATTGAATGAGAAGCCTGTGGGATCCATGAAGGTCATTCAACCCTGACTCCAGGAGATCTCTCAATTACAAATATGTTTCCCCTTATAGCAGTAAAGTTGAATTACATCAAAAGCAGTAAAAGCATGTCATTTTAGCTCCAACAGACCTGGATGAATATATTATTTAAATAACTCAGAACTGAGACTTTTGGGACTCACAAGGTACAGAATTTACAATATTTTGAACAGACTAAGATTCACTGACAAAATAATACCCAGATGCTTCATTTATTTAATAGCATGTGCAACTCTGCAAGCTTATTTCTTCACCATTAACTTGCTAGAGTTCTCCCTGCTAGTTTAAACCTTAAAATTATATGTAGTACCATGACAGCCTGATACCTTTTAAGTGTTCCATGATGCCGACAGAAATCTCCCAATTCCTACATAATGCTGAGAATGTGTCCCAGATTTGTGACTAATGACAGAATGTTTACTTTTCTGGGTAAATGGTGAAGTTTTTGCTCCATATTTGCAGTCTGTGAGAGAAATGCTTATGTTACATGTCAAAATAAAAGCCTCACCTGAGTCCAAATATGCTCAATGGCCATGTTGCACCTCTCAAGCTCTGCCTTTCAAGGATTCATCTCCAACAATGCCTTGGCACAGTCATATACATATGTTCAGAGTGCTTTGTACTGCAGGAGGTCAACTTTACTGCATAATCTGTATATGCAGTGATTATACTGCTAAATTAGATAGAGTTGGGAAATGTTCTTGGTCATGGAACTGTGACAGACTGTACTGTGAAATTGTCTGAGCTGTCCCTGGTGCAATTTTGGCCCGCATCTTTCAGCAGTTTTCCGAAAGCTCCAGAGCACAGTCTGAAAGTTAGAGTAGTCCGGGGACTATTCCCAATATGCAATATGTATGGAGCCACTCTGCTTTGGAGGCCAAGAGGATTTATTAAAACACATGCCAGTTGGCTTCAGTGCCTAGGAATGTTCCTAGGCACATTCAGCTGTAAGTGCAAACGTTGTTATAGGGTGTCCTCAGTAGTGGCAGATTAACTAGAAAGAACATGTCTGCAGCTCTAGACATTCTGTGCACTGCTTCAAACTGGCCACCTCAACCAGGGCTCAGAGGGAGCAGACTTTCTGCCTTTGTTGCCTCTTGTGAGGCATGTCCTGGCCAACTCCAAGATCCCTATCAGTCTTTGCAATGCCTTCTTAGGGTCATGAAAGACATTGGTCGTAGAGAACAATGCAAACAGGACTAGTAAGCAGACTTAATTATTAATATTCAACAGGAGGTAATTGGGCACGTATAAATAATTAAGGTGGGCTGGATTTACAGCTTCCTAGCCCAGCACCTTAGCATCAAAGTGGGTGAAGTCTCAGTGGTAGCAAACCAAACTGAAGCCAGAGCAAGAAGCCTCATGGTGACCAGTATCAACAGTCTCAGTGAGAGTTGATCAGTGTAAGGTTATCTCTCTGATGGCAGAAGGAAGAAGAAACATCTGCGTTGTCACAGAGGCTGCAAAGTTCAACAAGTTTCACCAGTTCACACAAGACAAAAAAGCCTTCTTAAGGAAACCAGAAGCAGGAACTTCTGATTCATTCTGGCAGTTTAATCTAATTTGTGAATTTGTGCTATTATCAATTCTTTTAACAAGCCAGCAAATTTCTCAGTTAAATATAGCATTATTTCCTTTTGCCTTACTTGTTTTCTTGCTAATTATTTGCAAAGAAAAAAAATGCAACACATATAAAAATAAAGTTAAATCATGCACACAAATAGCCAGACCTGGTCTGACATTAATTCTGCAAGGTAAAAGTGTGAGAAGTTTTTTACCACTGCAATCAGCTGAAGGTGAAAAGCAGATAACCAGTGCCAAACTGCAGTTAAACTAATAAAACAATAATGGAGAAACTAGGTGATACAAGGTATGACATGAGTATTAGGAACTCCAGTGAGTGAAAAATACCGAAAGCTACCCAAATGAGGGTACTGGCTGACCAGCAATCACTTGTGAGGGCCAAGATTATCATATAAGAGCATTAAATCACCAAATTCAGGGGCCATAGGGAAAGAGTAACACAGAAGTGAGTTATTCATTGCAAGGAGGAAAAAGGAGAATATAAGGTAGAGCAAGTGATGTGGTTGGTCATGGTTGTTTGAGGGTTCTCTGGTGAGCAGTATGGTATCTGATCCCTGCAGTGGAGAAGGGAAATAAAGCTCTGTTCTGCCCATGCCACACATGTCTGCCTTGTTTCCTTAGTCGGGGCATCTGGAGTGCTTTCCTTAGCACAGATTGAGGGATACTGTGGAGAGGGTGGAGGACGAACCCAACATCCCAACACCCAATGTCAGAGCAATCTGCCGAGTGCAAGGACTGGAACGGTCACTCAGAAACTCTGGGCAGAACTCAGAACTCGGTGCAATGAGCAGAACTGAACTGTGATGACATTTAATTAATGTTGTGGAGGATAAAACTGACCTGATTTTAGCAGATTCGTTTTTTTTAAAACAGTCTTCATTTTCTGTGGGAACTAAAGTGTGGGCAAATAAAAGTAGGAGATTGTCTATCTAGGCCCAATAAAAGGCAAGGTAAAACCTAAATGATACATTCCCCATTCTGTTAAATAAGATTTTAGTTACAGAGTACACATTTTTTGATGCATCAAGAGCTGTTCAAGAATAGAAAGTACACAAGAGCACTGAAGTGAAATCTCCAATTTGAGTTGTTTTTCTGCTGCAGGCTATGAGATTTGGAGCTGTGCCATATAATTCAGTGCACAAATACTAAACCTGAGGTATTAGCTCATAGAAACAGAAGCTGGGAAAGACTCAGGCTCTGCAGACTATCTCAGAACAAGTCATTACCCCCATTATCCTAGGAAGACAACCCCACTCCACAAACCAAACACAGCAGCAAGGAGCACTGTCATCCAAGACTCATATACATGTTGATGAAATTCTTCCTAGCTTGATTTTTTTTCTTTCAACAAGATTAATATTGCACTTTTGTCAATTCCACACTGCAGCTGAGCCATAGTCATGATTTTCCACTGTCTGCATCCAACACAAAGGATGAGACTTGGTTTGACTTTAGGTACCAGCTTTCAGGTGTTACCTGTATGCTGCTTGAGTATAGTCTGTGGAGATGAAGGGTTCAATGCCATAGAATAAATTTTCAGTGCCCTTGAAGATGCTACAGGCTGTGCTGGCTGGCCTCCAGCTGTTGTTCCAGAAGAGACCATATATCCTACAGATCCAGTATCATATCTGCCATCTCTTAGGCATTCCAGCTGTCAGCAGACACATGCCAAGGTAAGAAGACTATGCACCAAATGTCTACCTGACAGTGAACTGAACATCTTTCTAGGCTCCACCACCTTTAGGGATGTCACAGGTTAGGGTCAGGGCGGCCCCTTAGACCTATAACAGACTGGATCTTCATTGGAGCCTAGACCATAGATCATGGACTGGCACATACTTCATTGGGGTTTTTTTGACAAAAAATAAACAGTGACATCTAAAACACTCTCAGATAGCCAAGATCCCCACATGGGGATTAGATCTTTCCTAAGACCTATAGGTGACTTACTTTTTCTTGAAGCTGAGACAGCCCACAGAAACCCAAAGGACACAAGAAGTGCAAATTTAGGCAACTCAATTGAACCTCTCTGTATGATAACCTGCAATGAGATGTTTCACTTGGAGCAGGAGAAAACCTGTATTGTCCCAGCTGTATTGAAGAACTCCTGTAAGACTTTAGTCAAGCAGCTTTACTTTCTACTTTTTCATTTCCCAATTTATAAGGGGCAATATGAATCCGTCTCAGACTAAGCTGAAGAAGAAAAAAAAGCAGAATTTAAATCATTAATGTTTAGAAAGTTTTATGAGATTTTCATATATTACATTTCCAAGCAGGTGACAGTTAGCCTTGAGGCCTTAAACAAATTTAGCTCTTTTATATCCTATTTGGAGACTAGTGACAATTCTCACAATTGTTCTCCATTATTGTTCTGACTTGTAGCAACTAAATGTTCTACCTCTGGAAAAAAAAGAAGCATAAAAGAAAAATTAAAAAATTGAATGATGGCAACTTCTCATTTATCTTCTGGACATTTTTCTTCTTTTCGTCTGTTATTTTATAATTATACTTACCCTTTCCCACTGTTGTTTCACTTATTCCATCCATATCAACTCATTCAATTAAATGATATAGTGTTTTATAAACATTTTCAAACAATCTCCATGTTTCTTGTTAATGACCTGTGATACGGAGGTGGAAACGGAACAAAGACCGTTGTGAAAGTATTTTTACTAACTTCTACAATGGCTGATCTGGTGACTTTGGGAAGACTATTGGCATTAGAGATTTAATTTGGACTTTTTTTAGAAAATAAGTGTTGCATATATCTGAACAAGCAATGAAGGAAGAAAAAAGATCACCAAGAACTTCAGCTGCTACCTGTGGGTTAGCTACTGTTAGTGACAAAAAAGAACAATGTGTGCAAGGAGCAGATCACGTGTTTATATTCACAGGCTCATTATGAAGTTTTGTGTCTATTTCTGAAGTAGCTATCAAAAGAAAAAGATACTGCCTTGCCTCTGGCAGCCTCAACATCTCTCACTGAAATAACTTACGAATATGTACCATAAAGCTTTGAAATACAGGATCAAAGCCACACTGGATCAGATGTCAATGATCAGCCATGGTTCAGAAACAATCTACCTTGTATAACAGTACATATTCTGTAGGACCCAACTGGCAGAAGTTCTACCCCAAACCAAAACACCAGCCCCAGAACACAAGCTGGCATCACAGATCAGGCATTTCCTCCTAGCATCTTCATGACTATGTGTACAAGCCATCAATTAAATGTGAAGTGGAATATTTTAAATCAGAATCACCAAAACAAAGGCAAAATATAGCTTAGATCTACCAGTATTAAGAGTAAAATGGAAGTCAAGCATTGTGACATGAAGATAAATAGCAACAATTTAATGGGCTAAAGCAGATAAAACATCAAGATGTTTACAAATGCTGAGAAGCTTGACATTACTTTTTCAGCATTAATATTTTGTAAAGACAACATGGAATTTGACATTAAGCTAAATGGAAAGATTTCAAGGAAATCTGAATGAATGGCTGAAAACTGTATCCAATTAAGGGGCCCTGAACTGTCTTCAAGGACAGAGAAAATGTTTACAGAACACAGTGAAGAGTGCAATGGATGTGATATCCAAAACAACATGAGACAAATAGAATACCATCCTAATAAGAAATGTACTATAAGTTTGCTTTAGACTAATTAAAGCAGAATTTTAATAGGAACTTTAGAAGGTGACAGCACTGGAGTGCAGCCACTCTGTCAGAATCTCCTGTGCCTTAGTGTGTGTGTGCATGAGCATCCTTGCCTCCGACTGAGACTGTGCCTGATGAAATGCTAAATCGTCTTACTCATCAGTCAAGGTTGCTTAAAGCTGGTGCCTCTCCAGACCAAGTCCAATGTGAATCCTTGCTCTAAATTACTGCAACTGCAGAGAGGCAGATGCAGTTTGGCAGCCATTTGTTACAGCTCAAGTTAAAGTCAGGTATTGGGTTTGTCATCACAGTGGCTGCTAATAAAAGGTATTATCCTAGAAGACTAAGGTAAATAAAAGCAGTACAGGAAACACTGGCTCGGGTCTAAGAGCAGGTCAGGGTGGTGTGGAGATACAAAGCAACCGATCCTGCCCTTCATCAGAACTAATTATTTCAGACACAGAGACAGGATGATTAGTTTATACATCTTCCTGGCCTAAAGGTAGTGCTGGCATCTCTGCACCATTTTCTGTCGTACAGAGGAGACGTTGACTCCACTCAAGGTGAACTAGCTCAAACAAGGGCATTCACACTAGAATATTACAGGAACTCTGATGAAAATACTAGATTTACAGCCAGTGAAATGGTTGGATAAAACCAGCCTCTGTCTGTATTTGTGGTGCTGCATCCCATTGCCATCCCAGCACATCAGCCAGGATGACTTGAGCTTCAGTTCACCAGCATCATCTCAGTGAGTCAGGCAGCAGCACCACCCAAGAACACCTACAATATGGTAGTTGTAACTATGGCACAAAGACAGTTTACTTTAGTTGACCCCAAAATTAGGAGCTGACAGCAGAGCACTTAAGGCTTTACTGAGTCCCAGGTGGTGAGGGGTTATGGCATTTATCCATCTTCTTGGGTACATTTTCAGTTTGTAAAGAAATCCAAGCTGCTACACCCCTCCAGTAGCACCTGGCATAGCTAGCCAAGGACTTCTGTGTATACATATTCCCAAGAGTGTATACATATTCCCAAGTGTGTATACATATTCCCATGACTTGCAGGACTTGGATCAAATCCTGAAATGCATTCCAAGCTAAAATTATTACACGACAAATCCTTTATAGGAATTAGCATCCTTCAAGAAATGTCTGAAACAAGCTGATCATTCTCCCGGACATTCATAAACTATTCTTTTCTCCTGTAGTGAGACTTGGTTTCCTGAAGAAAATCATCCCCCATCTGTCTTCAACTATTAACTGATACAATGGCTCTGACAGCAGATAGAATTTGTGCCTAGGAGAAGTGCTGACCCTTTCCTGAGAAATTAATAAATCGTTCATTTACCAAGCAGACTCTATATAAATAGAATGGCAGTCAGTTAAAAGGAGGTGGTCTCCTGGGAAGATAAATAGCTGGTTGTGTTCCTGACAGTTGGAATACAGTTCAAAGAATGGGACTTCCATTTATTTCACTTATAATAAAGGGGAATTATTACCATGGAAAGTGATGTCTGTCCACCTTGGCCTAATTAATTTGGAAATAAAATTCCAAAATGGGCAATGGCCCAGATAACTTTCATTTGCATTGTAAAACTTTGCCCTATACAGTTTCAGAACAAGTAAGACCTGATTCATTTCTTGTGATGCAGTGCATTTATTTGTAGTAATTTCCATGGGCTTGTTCTTTATTTTTGCCAACTCTAAAGGTTGTCATCCCTGTAGCATTAGAACTGACAGAGGCTCAGTGCTGAATAATAAACCACCCAGACATTAAACAATTCTGTCTTGGCTTTGTTTTACTTTCTCTGCTTTGTCTAAAGTTTTACAGATCAACACAAACTGTCTGAACACATGGACATTCTCAGCCTCTTAGATGCAGAGACTACCAAAACAAAATTGATCTTAAAGCGGCTAAAATTATATTAACAGCACTCTCAGTTGCAAAAAAGGGTTTATAAAAACTTAGAGACTTGTCTGGTAGGATTCAAATTTGCTTCAAGGGTAACTTAATAGAATTGCACTTGAGTCAACCTATTGATAATCATTCCTGTGAGCTTTGATTTATAAGAAAAACAAATTAAATTTTGCTATTCTAAGACTTTGTTATAATTGTCTCACATATGTCACAGATGGATTTTCAGTTAATTATATAAACACAGTTTCTTCTTAGTTTTTACACCTTTTGATTTGTCTTTTTTTTTTTTTCCCTGCATTCCAGTAACATAATTTGAAGGTAAGTTAGCCCTGAGCTTCACTCTATGGAAATCAGTGAAATGAGAAGAAGAAGAATAATTTTGGTCTTCTATCTATCTTTCTGTGTGGATATATTGCTCAATATTCAGATTTTATATTAGCAATTACAATCCCAGCCAGCTTAGGGAAATTTCAGCAACTTTCAGTAAATATGAATGTGGTGCAATTAGTCAACTAAGACAGTAAATTGAATCTTGTTGGCAAGAGGAGGTTACATTAGCAAGCTCATCTATGGCAATGCTACTAAATAGGGTTTTTTGGTTAATTTCTTTACATTGGAACATCTCTTTTAAGAATAAGAATTTAGCTTGACTTGTATTAATTGATCAAAGATAAGGGTTTCTTTTCATGCCATGTGTAATATGACTAACAACTAAAGGTGTGCTCTTTACTGATAGTAGAGAAGTGTAGAGCTCAGTAAGAATACGGTATGGGAATTCTGGATATAAAATCAGCAATTTCCTCCTCTTCTATATTTTTTTGTCTTTCATCCTCTTCTTTTCATTAATCTACAATTTCCACTAAAACTCCCACTGGTTTCATTAGGAGTATTTCAGTGAGGGTGTAAAGAATAGTGATAATTTTAGAAATAACCTGTCTTCACATTACATACAGTTCACTGTAACTTAATATCATCCTAAACTGTTAATAAATTCAGCCCATTTCTTTAGAATCCTCTTGATTTGCATTTGCTTTCCCAGGCCATGCAGTCCAACAGCTGAGATACTAAAACAGTACAGCAGTTTTCTTTAGCAAAGTCTGATTCTCATAAAAGCACTTTTCTTCTTCAAAAAAATACAGAGCAATACCCTATGTGGTGTGACTTATCTGAGTTCTTGACAGGTCATAACTTGTTTTTTCTGGATTTTCTTTTAGTCAGAGAAAATGTGGCTCTCATACTTATCATCCCTGATGAACATTTACCAATTAGCTGATTGGCAGAATACTCCAGGATGACTTTTTGGTGGGGGAGAAGGGGTAGGTAAACATAAGCATGTTGTTGTAGGAGGCTGGAGTGATACAAAATTAATTACTCTAAAAAGTTAAGAAGTATGATCTGAAGGTTAGGATTGTGTTTTTCTATCTCTGTTTATCCAGTTTCTTCCCATCTAATGCTCTATGACAGCCTATGAAGAGAAGACAAAACTGACCTCATTCCACCCTTGTATGTGAAACCCATGTAACTTCACAGAGGGTTGACTATAGAAGTGGTACCAAAGGAATTGTCCCAACTATTCCTCAAACAAGGAGGAGGAGAGCAGCAGAACTGATATCTGCTTCTGTTCCCTGCAGCATCCTCCAGCGTGGTATCCTCTATGAGACGCAGTCTGCAGTGTCAAACAGGGCAGTTACACTGTCAGCATTTTGTTGCCTTTTTTCACGTTACAAAACAGAGCACAAGACAGAGAGGAGAGGAAAAGTACAGGACTAACAGGAAGCTAAATGAGACATGACAGATAGGGCCTGCACTAAATGTGAATGTACAAAACTTATTCTCAGTTGGTTCCCTTCAGGGATACTTTCTCTGAGTTGTTTTAGAAACTCTGGTATTTCCCAGGGCTTATTATTCTATACTGAGTCCTTAGGACTCACCTTCGGAAGGTCTGCACAATGTAAGAATTTAAAATAGGTGGAACTTCCTTGTTGTGCTTTCCATTTTAAATATCCATTGTCCTGTGACTGACAAATATTTCTGAAAATATCTGAGGTTTCATATAGCCCTAAAGATGGTGAACTAAATAGATATAGCCTCATTGCCATCCCCTAGATAAAAGGGAGATTTTTGCTCTCCAAGATCATTGGTGGAGGTACATCTGGTTTGGGGGACTTGCTCAGATTTTCCTGCTGCAGTTTTGTCCATATCTTTTTTAAGTCAGGAGCACTGGGGTTTCTATCAGCTGGAGATGAATGGACTAATGCTGCCTCCTACAGATTTCCCCTCATTTCCTCCCTTTGCATGGGGAGCTTATACTGTGACACTGAATCATTACAATTGATTCTTCTGTTGACTACAATGGAGTTATAAAGTTAGTTTAAAGTTAGTGTCCTATCTAAAAACTTCTGGAGATTTCTTGGTTAGATAACTAATACCTGAAAGCTTCTTTGAGGTTCAGCCCCCAATGCTATTTTTGTATAGGAATGGATATCCATGTCATGTTTTTGTCAAACCTCTATTTTTTCAAATGTTTCTTTGCAAAACTTTCAACTTTTTATTTATTTGTCTTTTCCCTAGCTTCTGCCTCTGTCCCTGCTGCAAAAAAACATCTGCTGCAATGCAAATCCTTGCAGGACTTCAGCCTGGAAAGATGTGTTTATGTAATAATTCCCTTCATGCTCAGGAGATTTCATTGAATATCAGTAGGTCTATGAGAAAGGGTATGGATTACCACATGTAGGCAAGGTATCATCCTCTCCCTTGTCACAGGCTAACAGGCATTGAGTATGCTCAGGGATGGTAAACCCATTGTTCCAGTGTCTAGGAGAATAGCTGAAAGATCTAGATATTCAGCCGTGTTGCTAAGAAACATAAAGAATTTTAAAGTATGCAAGGTTACAAGGCTAATCTAAAGTTAGACTGTCTAGCATCTCCATGGCAACCAGGAGTGAACAGCATGTGAGGTAAAAGTGGAGGGGAAGACAGAATAATAATCAGCAATAAATAAACCTTGACAGGGCTTAGTGTGATTATGTTGTCGGCGAGTTAAAGAATGCTGCTGCCCTGATGTAGTTTAGGTAGGCTGCTGGAAGAGAGAACTTCTCCTTGAAGATCCAGATTAAATAATGGATAGAATTTTAAAAGTAAGACTATAATGGCCAGCTCTGTGGCTGCTAACTTCTGGAAGGGTCACATGAAGGAGAGATGATGACCTGCACACATACCATATAACAAAACACTCTCCTTTATTGCTTAATATCCAGAAACACATTTCCATATCAGATCTAATTATTGTGATCCCCCTCCCATTAAATTTCTTGCAGTCCTGATCTGTTTGCTGTGTTATTTCCTCTAAAGCATAGTGTACATCATTTTGTCAGTACTTATGCTATCTTACGTACATAAACTACCTCTAAAGCATAACCTGGAGATGGAAATCAGTTTGAAAAATCAACTTTCTCCATTTATTTTCTGGCAGCACTGAGTTTTATCTGTTGATGTTCATGATCCCCTGTAATCAAGGGACAAGACCCATGACTGAGGAGTTGTCTAAGTACCCTACAGATTAAGGAATCAGTGACTTTAAGTTTCATGGCCAACACCATAGTCCTGCAGCAAAGCTAACTTTTTCTAGCATTAGACTTGTGATTCAGACATCAGCATACACGAGCTAGGACTATGTTTCCTGACAGGCTGAATGTCATGAGCAAAACTTTCCTGAGCAGTCGATAAACACACCAGCAATGTCCCACTCACACAAGGCCTGATTTCATGTTCTTTGAACTCAGAAGTTTATTAATTCATTAGGTTGTACTGCATAGTAAATTAAAGCACTTCCGAAAACACCCCTTGGGTCCTAAGTAACACTGACCCTGAGACTTCACCTGAAATCTTCCTGGTACTCTTCACAAGAACTCCTTGAAATGGTGACACTGATAAAGATTAGAGGTTAGTGCTGCTGCACTACAAAAAACCCGCGGTGCATATTTCTCACTCAGACACCGTCAGTTATATACGTCTGAAATTTGGATTTACAGAAACAGAAAACTGAGACTAGTTGACCCTCTAAACCTGACCAGCATGAACGGATGCATGTGCATGAAGTTACATGAATTTTCTTTGGGTCAAACCGGGTAATGTTTACTTGTACCTCGCACATGAGTGCCACTGCAGACTGGCAATCTGAGCTCCAGTTTGTCTTCTTGTTTCTTCTCACATATCACAGGGGCTTACATAAAAACACTTTGTATTCATCCTACCTGAGCTGTAGTGCTTAGTAAGTTCAAGCCTTGTTTTCTATGCTTTTCTGCTGAGTACTATGAAGGCAAGCAAAACAGGTACAGTATATTCACCACCTGCTCTAAATTAATGCAGCCTGTGAAAGTTATGGGTACTAAAATCTGGCACTCCAGAGCATCTGAAGCACTGAGACTCTTATTATCTGGTTGTGAAACAGGAGTCCAGATAAGCACAACAAAAGACCCTTTTCAAGTACCTGTTGCAGCATAACATGAGGCCATCTTAGAAATTGAGTTCTTCTGATTAAACATGGATGTTTCCAGTGCAGGCATCTATATCTGACAAAATCACTTTAAACTCCCATTCAAAGGCATTACGAGGTGGATCTTTGTTGTTAAAGCAGATGCATACGATTGGTCAAAAAAATCACATCCTTGACTTCACCAACCATACTCACTGTATCTCCACCAAGTGTAATGAGAGGCTCCCAAATACTCCCCTCACAGAATCACAGAATCACAGAATGTCAGGGGCTGGAAGGGACCTTGAAAGATCATCTAGTCCAACCTCCCTGCCGGAGCAGGACCACCTAGAGCAGGTCACACAGGAACGCATTCAGGCAGGTTTTAAATGTCCCCAGAGAAGGAGGCTCCACAACCCTTCTGGGCAGCCTGTTCCAAGTGCTCTGTCACTCTCACAGTAAAAAGTTTTTCCTTATGTTTCTGAGGGACTTCTCATGCTCCAACTTACACCCGCTGCCCCTTGTCCTATCATTGGACATAACAGAGAAGAGCCTGTGTCCATCCTCCTGACACTCACCCTTTACGTATTTATAAACATTAATGAGGTCACCCCTCAGTGTCCTCCAAGCTAAAGAGCCCCAGCTCCCTCAGCCTTTCATCATAAGGCAGATGCGCCACTCCCTTAATCATCACAGAAATACAGTGTAATTCTTTTCACAGTAGCCATTCAAAGGATAATGAGATACAATTTTAACTAGAGACTGGAATTTAGAGAATGCTCTATTTTCTGTTCTTGAAAATGAACTTAGCTACCAGCTTCAGATGCGGGTAACCTTGGACATTTTTGGCAACCTGGCAGCTCAGCAGGTTTGATAAGCTTTTCCTAGCTTAGCTTCATGACATTAAAAGTTTAAAAGAAGTAACAAGTGATCTGTTTATATGATGATAAATTATTTGCTTAAGGTTACACTGTAAGACTGAGGCAGAGCAAAGATCTGAATTCAGTCTAATGGAGTTTATAGATGTCCTGCAGCTGCTCTGTCCTCTTCCTTATTGTGTTTTTCCCTCTTCAATCCAGTGAGAGAAATATCACTTCTCTTCATAGGGAAAAATGTGCTTCCTGGCAGATGAACCTTTCACTGTCTCCTACTGACCTGAAGCCTCATTAAGAGGAGGGGAAAAAAAATAATTTTGAAAATATTAAGTTCAGCAAAAAGCTCACAGAAATCAAAAAAAGACTTTCAACAAGTTTCATTGAGCCATGGATCAAGTCCACAATGTTCAAGCAATAAAACACTTTGACATTTGCATTAGATCGACAGTGGTCCATGATGCCACATGTGGAAGATCTCTTAATATTGTAAAATTAATCTATTCCATGACAACGGTCAAATATTTATTATAACCAGAGAATCAAGGACGTGTGACTTTCTAATGCTTCTATCTTAATAGCTTTCCCTGAAATTATTTATATTTTCTATGTTAGAGTCCACTTTTCCCATACTTCCTGTTTAATACATTTAATACACTATTTGTGCTGACTGGTAGAAATGCTTAAGGAAAAATAATCACCCATGAATTCATGAATGAAAGGAAAAAGAATTAAAAAAATTTCAATCAAATTATTCAAAAAAGTCTTGTTTTAATATAATTGAGCAATTATTCTATTTTAGGTAAATAACAACCAACTTAGAAAAATACCTAATTGGTTCACTGATTATGAATTTAAATCCAGAGAAGTTTTCATTATCATATTACTACATAATTTCTTTATTATTTCAAGATTTGAAAAAAATAAATCAACACCACAAAACTTGATTTGAAGTGTGAGGAAATAATCCACTGATTTCTGTGATTTTTCAGACAAGCCCTACAGCTGCAGGCTGTGAGGCAAGATCCTCTGGGACTCATAGTACAGGCTAAAAATAGATGATTTATTAGTCTTAGAGGGATCTGCTTTAAAATTTGGTGGAAGAGCAGGATGCCATTTAAAAAAGTGGCGAGCTTTAAAAGTATTTCCAGTCTGAAGGCTCATTGCCTGAAGATCTCAAATGCGATACACAGAACTGGTTTATTAGGGGAAGAAACAAGCTGCTATTTTAAGCCTGTGAGGACTATTATCAAAATATTTCCAGCCTTTAATTGTCTCTCAGCAGTTTAACCTTGCAATGATTTTCTAATTAAAAACAAAAAGCTTAATTTCTAAAATTTGGTTCTGCTTTTTTTCCTTTTTAAATGGTTTCCTTTCAATATACTAATTTCTCCAAAGTAACCATAAACCATTATCAGGAGAGATGTCATTCCTCCTGTCTGTTAATGTCCTCTTCCTTTGCCTTTGCAAGAGGCTTTTTGCAGATTAATTATCTGCCCATCATTCTGTTTCCAGCACACTTTACTGAATCTAGATTTCAGGGTTATTTTTCTCTCCTTTTTTAAAGAAGTTTCTTCTTAAATTGGAAGCTGTTGTTGCCACAAGCCATTCTTTCACTCAGCTGCACTTCTCAGGTCTGAAATTCATCCTGGCATCTGCTCCCTGAAACCTGAGCAGATGGAAGAGTCCAGGAGGGAGTACTCATGCCAGCATAAGTTGCTTTATCTTTCTGTGGTAAATGTTCTCCAACAGTAAAATTCAACCTTAAGGTTGAATTTTTAATGGGTTGTAAGTATATGCAGTAGGATATAGTCTTGTGGGGTAAAATAAACAAGTTG
This sequence comes from Todiramphus chloris collaris, assembly GCA_025345505.1. NCBI lineage: Eukaryota > Metazoa > Chordata > Aves > Coraciiformes > Alcedinidae > Todiramphus > Todiramphus chloris. Next base: position 650,006 of record JANVCC010000209.1, read on the forward strand.
ATACTAGCTAAATCACAAAGCAGAACTATATTTTCAAATGCATTTATGGCATTATTGAGTCATTTATCTTTAACTATTTTGTAATTGTCCAGCTGATAACCTTAAGTTTGTTGCAGGTGCCTTTGCATGGCTCCTGAGTTAAAGTGGAATACATTCCCTATACATATTTCCAGGGAAATCCAAGTAAAAGAGGCAGCTGTCCTGTATATTTAAGAATATAAGGATGTCAATGCAAACACATGCAAGGACACAGTACATTCTGAAGACAGAGAGAAAAGAAATTCACTACTTTATCTGCTTGCTTGCTGTGTCTTGCAAAGAAGAGCAGTGAGCCGGAGAAACCTCAGAGAAGTATGGATTTCTCTGGGTGGTGAATCGTGTTTTCTACCACACAATATCTTCTGAAGGTCCCTTTGGGATGAGCTAGGCCCATGCCACTAAAAACATTATTCTGAGCTTTTTTACTTTATTAAGTAGGAATCTGTATTGCCTAACAGCCAAAGCAGAATTCATTAGTCAGAGAAAGAGGCCTGGATGGGCTGCTGAGAGGAGCAGGATGAGGGACATCAGCTTTGCACAAAAGCACTGCTAGAAAAATAGTAGCTTTAGCTACATATTATTACATTTCAACTGTTCAAGTTTCCTGTGTTTCTTTTGGATAGAGTACAGTACTAAGCTCCACATCGAGACCAATACTGAATCCTGGGACTGAAAGGCTTGATGAGAGGGGTCTAATGGATAAGGACATTCCCAATTTAAACTCTCTCAAGAGTGCATTTCTTTTAATGGTTATTGTTCTAACTGTGCAAACAGAAGAACAATATTGATTTTACTTCATGTGCAATACAGAAAAAAAAAAAATAAAAAATCAACAAACGTCTCCTGTACAGCACAATATCTCCACTTTATGGCAACAGCATTCAAATTAGCAATTATGTATCCCCCATTATGTATTCCTTGTATTTCTTGACTTGTTAACATCTTGCCTTTCAGCTTTCACTGATTTATTCTATTCTTGTTGCCTAGTGAAACAGGCTTACAAGACAACTTTTTCCTGACTAAATATCCTTCTGTCTCACTTGACGGGTGGTTAGTGCTTAAACCATGGTATCCACTGAAGGAAGAAGTACTGATCTGAACAGTAGGTGTTACACTCCATCCTGGAGAGGCCAAGAGACCAATACAAATCTTGAGAAACATTTGCTGATATTCTCTTAAGTCCACCCTTCCTCTTGGGCTTCTTGGAAGTCATAGGCACTTTTTAAAAATAATATGAATTGACATATTTTGATCAGGAAGAGCCCAATGACTAGCGATGTTCTGGGAAAGGGAAAAGGAAATGGTTGGGTTTATTGTCAAAGAATTAAAAAATAACCCAGTGCCATTAACAGGATTTTGTTATTAAACTAATAACTTATTCAGAGACTGTTTGCATTCATAGCTGAGCAATTAGACCATGATGCTGGAAGTTGTGTTCTATTTCAGCTGTTGTGCTGACTTGCTTTGGGAGTACAGAAAAAATCATCAACATTTAGCTGTAGACAAAAGAAGATAAAGAAGTTTGGTGGCAGCACTAGGATGTCTGTATTTCTTGTGATTATCTAAGAATACGACAATTTTGTGTCCCTATTTTTGGCCGGTCACACTGAGATAATCACAGGTCATTTTCTGCCTGTATTTGTCCAGCTGTCTGAGTTTAGTCAGGCTATGATAGAATATGTTATCTTTTATTCTTCCTTATTAAAAAGTGACAGACATGAGTAGACTTAAGAATACAAGGTGTTTCCCTTACGCTCTCTGAGTAATGGGAGATTATTCTGTCCACTGAATTTCATAACCTTTAGGATATTATTTTTTTATTTTCTAAATGACACTTAGAACTTTTGTTTTAAAGCATCATCCAATAAATTATTAAAGAAATTATATTCTTACAATTCTCATCTGATAGCAAGATACCATTCCCACACTATCTTCCACATACCCATTTACTATTTCAGTTATTCCTGGAAAGGTGAAAATGTAACTTTTATGGCCATTTGCGTAAAGAAGAATGAAAATAAATGTCCACATGGGATCACATGGAGGAAAAATTTTCAGTGATATGAACAATTTTTTTCTGACTTCACCAACATTTAAAGTCACATGAAATGAATTCCACCATGGCTGCCTTCATGCTTCTAGTCCATTGCAGCACAGCATGATTAGCCATGACAGATTTACCAAAGGCAAATGATGGCAGACTGATGTGATCACCTTCTACAGCTAAATGCTATCTTCGGTTGGACATGTAGAGAGCAGCGACTACTGTTTACCCAGACTTTAGCAAAGCATTTGACACTGTCTTCCACAGCCTCCTCCTAGACAAACTGACAAGATACAGACTGGATGGGTGGTCTGTGAGATGGGTAGGACACTGCCTAACAGGCTGCACTCAGAGGGTCGTGATGAGTGGTCTTTACTCAGGCTGGCAGCTTGTCACAAGTGGGGTCACCCAGGGGTTGATGCTGTGCTCCACGCTGCTCAACATTTTCACAAATGACCTGGATGACAGGATTGAAAGCATCCTCATCCAGTTTGCTGATGACACCAAAATAGGCGGTGAGATGAATGTGTCAGAAGGCAGAGGCATCTTACAGAGAAACCTGCATAAGCTGGAAGAGTGGGCAGGCAAAATCTGTACGACATTTAACAAAGACAAGTGCAAAGTCCTGCACCTGGGATGACCTAACCAAAGAGCCCTTTATGGACCAGGATCTGTGTGGATGAGGAGCAGCTTTGCTAAAAGATACCTGGGTGTCCTGGTGCACAACAAGCTGACCATGAGTCAGCAGTGCATTGCTGCAGCAGTGAAGGCAAATTGAATGCTGGGCTGCATCCACAGGAGTATTGCTAGCACAGAGAGAGAGATGATCATCCCACTTTGTGCTTGTCAGGCCTGGAGTACTGTGTCCAGTTCTTGTCCCTGCAATTCAAAAGATATGGACAAACTGGAGAAGGTCCAAAGGCAGGCCATGATGATGATTAAAGGCTGGAGGATGTGCCCTATGAGGAAAGACTGATGGAAATAGGTGTTTTCACTCTGGAGAACACATGGTTCAGGGATGACCTCATTGCAGTATAACAATACTTAAAAGGGCAAATATAAAGACAATGGAGGCTCTCTCTTCACAAGGAGAGGACAAGGGGCAATGACTACAAATTGCACCAAAAGAGGTTTCATCTCAACAAAAGAAGTAAATGTTTTACAGTGAGAACAATCAATCACTGGAACAACCTCCCCAGGGATGTGGCAGAGTCATCACTGGAGGTTTTCAAGCTGTGACTCTCTACAGGGTGCTAGATAATCTCATCTAGGCTCCCTTTTCCATGAAATGCTGGACCAGATGATCTTTCAAAGTCTCTTCCGACTTGAGCTATTCTATGATTTTATGATATGTCTTTGCCTCAATCCCTGACAGTGGTGATTTAAAATAAAATTCTGACCTACTGCTGTAGGGTATATGTATTCCCAGTTAGGAAGTCACATCCTAGCTGATGTTCAATAGTAATATACCACACCTCAACCTTAATGGAAAATTGTACAGCTGTAGGACAGATCCAGAAATCCTTAATTAATGTTGCCAGACCCTTCTTCTAAAAAAAGGTGGTGTCTGTTTACCCAAGACATTTCATTCAGTGGGAATAAGGACTCCATGAAATTTCTAAGGATGGATTAAAACATTTGGCAAAATAAAAGAAGGATCAAATTCCCCATACCATCCCACAGCTGAATAAGCTCTATAGTGCTGATACTAACAGAAAACAAGCAGAGATAACTGACAACCAAATGAAGTGGTTGAAAAAGTCCCCTTATAGTCACTTTCCCACCTGATTTTAATGTAAGAAAGAAACCCATCTGTGTGAGGAGCAGCTGAGTGATTCCCGGCAGACACAGGCATAGGCAGAGAACTCAATCTGTGTTTTATGTTACAGATGGCTACTGAAATTTTTACTATTTGAAGTATCATATTGTCCTATGTTCCCAAGTCTACAGGGTCCCAGAACTGTTTGTTTGGGTTTTTGTTTTGTTTTGCTTTTATTTAACAGACAACTTTTTCTCCTCCATTTAACTAGTGGAATAATGTCTTAAACCAGGAGCTCTGTGAAGCTGAATTAATTTGTGTCTGTGGAGGGCTCTGAAGCACTGTGGGGAGATGTGTCTTAAAACTGCACAGTATTTTTGCTGTTACAGTCAAACTCTCAGCGGAGTCATATGAAAAGAACGTTAAGCGTGAACAAATCTGCAGTCTGTGAAAGATGCAGGCATTTACTGCCGGTGGCAAGCAGGCGCTGGGGTCTGCCTCATCCACTCAGCAACAGAAACAGTCACTCAGCACTAATTACAGCTTTTCTGCTCAGCAAACAGGTGTGCTGCACCCCTCTGAAAGTTTGGGAAAGACGGTGGCAGTTTATCGCTTTGGTGCCGACACGTCGCGGCGTTGGATTTCACAATGTAATGACATACTGTGAAGTGATTAAGTGGCAATTAGTGTGCTTGCTTCTCCTCCTCCATTTTTAGCTTTGAATAAATGTGGTTTCCCAGTTTTGCCCATTTTTCTGGGTCACGTTTACTCAAGCCTTGAAGCAAACTGCGTCAAGGTTTTAGTGGCTTTAGTGAGCTTTGGTCCTGTTTTTTAGCACCAGGTCGGGTACAGAATTGGCTGTAGTGCCCAGTGTCTGCTCCCAGAGTTAGACAAGAATTTGTGTCCATGTTTTCCTTAGTCTTTCATCACAAAAAAAAAAAAAAAAAAAATGCTGAAAGAGGAAAATCTGATACAGAGATGGGTCAGCTGTGAGAAAGACCAAAGATGCTAATGCCCCACCTACAAACAATGACACTTTAGCCACTGGGGATGTAGAAAGCTTCATCCATGCAGAAAGATATTCATTCCAGAGTGCTTTTGCTCATAAAGACTGGTATTAAGCATGATAACCCCTACGCAGCTGTGACATAATTGGGCATTGGGGAATCCTAAGGTTACAGGGCTGCACTCAGGACTGCTCCTGCTTGACCATCAAGGAGGTGGTAGATATACAGGAACCCTCTGTTCACAGCCTTTTGTGTTCACAAGGAAAAGGCTCTTTTCCTTACTAGTCCTCTTTGACACCAGTGACTATAATTGTGTAGTCCCCAAGCCCTTGTTACAAGGGGAGTGGAGAGACAACAGCCCATGACATGCTTCCAGAGGCTCTATACAAAATAATTGAGAAAAACAAGCTTATTGTCATTTGTATCCAGTTCCCTATGTAGAGGGTTGCACTGAAATACATTTAGGGCTATGTGAGTGAAATATAAGTGATAATGTCATCTGTAAACACTTCCACCTTTACTTACAGCAGAAATGAGCTTAGGTTGCTCCCTTTAATGAAGTCTGTGTTCCTTACCTTACTAGAGGGGCTCTCTCTGGCTGGACATTTTCCTAAAACACAATAGGGTGGTGAATGTAAAGTTCACAGATTTTGTAAGTGGGCTGGAAACCACCACTGAACTAATGACTCATTTTCTCTAGCTGCAGAACATAGACAGGAACAGCAGGTGTTTATTTTTTTTCCTTCTGCTGCTGTATTATTTAGAAAGAAATATGTGTTGAAAAAATGAGAAAATAATTATAGATAAATTCTTTGGACATGACATAGCTAACTTGTGATAAACTGACGAAGAGCAGTGGAAGCATCAAAACTTTCAGAGCAAATAAAGTTTACAGAGCAGTTAAAAAGAGAGAAAGCTTTTCTTTCACACTCTAACTACAGTAAATATCATCACCCACCGCCCTTCCAGAACGATTCTGCTATTCGCCTTAGAACTAAGAAAGAATGACAGAAATCCTAGATGAGAGAGGGGATAAAAACAAAGTACAAAAGATTAAATGACTCATTGAAGATCACTCAGAAAATCTGGCAGAGATGCTGCAGGGTTCCCAAGTTGTATCTTGTCCACATCAGTGCAGCAGTTTTATATGTCCAAGCAGGTACTACACAGACCTGCTTGGAAATGGCCTGGCAAAATATCCTTTGTTGGAAAATTGCCATTTTTTTGCAACTCTTCATATGACTACAAGAGTGTTGCTGAAACTTGGACCAGAAGAGATCTTTCAGATCCAAGATGGAAATTCTAGTCAAAACCAGAGTATGAAGCTACAACTAGACAGTATCCCAGCATCTCACAGTGCCATAAAATACAGGAAAACCAGAACAAATCCCTAATTTGATTAATATACCACTACTTATGAGGGATGAAACAGCTGTAAGAGGAGAGCCCAAGACAGCCTGGAGGGTAAGATATTAAGTAGAAGTGCAGATTTTCTTATCACAGGTTCTTGCACTTAGACACAGGCTGGAGAATATCCTGAAGGGGCCTTTTGCTGTTTATTGCTGTAGCTTCTCAGTTGGATCTTCTATGGGTTTGGTTTAACATTGTTCTGTAAATGGGAAAAAAATACGGTCATCTTGAAATATCATAGAAATTCTTTACCCCCCCAGAGCTAGCTGTATCCTATATACCTTACCAAGGTTTAGAGATAACAATATTCTTGGTCATACTTCAAAGAAGGTATATTGGGCTCAAAAAGTGTGCATGCTTATAGAAGTTCAACCTACTGCATGTTACAAACAAGCCCCACCAACATACAGTAAAAATGTCTATGCCTTGCACACGTTGGGCAGCCCATTTTGCAGATGTACTTGCCATGTACAGCTTTTGATTACTCATCCCTCAGCAAGTGGTGCCCGTGCATCTTCCCTGCTCCTGCAAAAAGCTCAGAAGAGCTGCAACCTTGGATAAATTTCCCTTCCTCTTAAATGTGCTTCTGGGTCATGGTGGTTTATACTGTTTCCAATCTCTGGATGGTAATTTCTTTTCCTAGGTGGAAAAACTTCAGTGCTTAAATCAAAAGACGTGTTGTTTGTTGCTGTTGTGGTTGCTGTTACCTTTTGTTTATGAGCTGGGATGCCAAAGTTCCAACCTCATTTCTCGCATGCATTTTCCGCATCATTAACTGTTTAAATTTCCTGTGCTTGGATGGCTGTTACTTCTCACTATTCATTCCCTCCAGCATGGTTGTGTAAAAATGCAGAAGCTGTTATACATTCAGAATAGGAAAAAGACCAGATGGCATCAATAGCTGTTAATATACCCCCATGTTTATGCTCCAGCATGTGTCTGATAGATAGGGTAAGTGCTAGCCACTGGTATTCTGCTTGTGTCATCATTTGTTGAGTTTATTTTTCAATTAACATATGCTCTTAAGGAAAACTTGAAAGCATGAGGACATTTCACATGGTTCGCCAAAATACATCTGCAAGGAAAGATTTTTAAACCATAAACCCTTTTTCTTTGTAAAGAGGAAATATGCCCCATGAAAATAAACTGAACTAGTTTCTCTCCTGATTTTCTATTCCTGCTATTTCCCCAACTGCCTTCTAGTGAAGAGATGTCAGATCACCTGTTTATTGGTCTCTAAGCTGCACGGTCTCTAACGCTGTGATTATGGTATGCATTTTTTTTAATCCAAACACCAGAAGAATTATCAATATGGCCAAACAATAGTTGAAGTCACTTTCAATGTTCCATCCCCTAAGATTCCTAAGACACTTCTTAGATGTTTATGAAAACAATGCAGGATGCAGACTGTCACACGCTGACACTCTGTGCAGTCAATGAAGTGCAGCAGTCACATCCCTGAATTCTGAGATACGTAGTAAATGACTAAACATGCCATCCTAGTTATGTCTTCCCACCATTCATGCAGTCAGCTTCCATCTGGCAGCCTTAGGTAGCAGGTTGCTGGATTTGCCCAATAGTCTCTCCACTGTACTCACTGTACTCTCTTACATACTCAAAGTAGAGGTGACAGTCATGGTAGAGGGATTATTTCTGTGGTTTATGACTACAGGTCATTCTTAGAGGGAAGGGAGATCTTGTGGTAGACAGGAAGGCAATTTTATACAGTCTTTACTGATCTTAGTTTAATTCTTAGAAAAGGGTTAGAGCAGCCTGGTTTTAGTGGACATAATGAGGATCTGAAGGTATGTGTTACTTGTTTTCCCTCGTGGCTTTTAAGACAGGATTTGTATTTCCTGGCTTTCCAAAACATCCCTAACTAAATTTGGTACCCAGCAATGTCATCATTAACATATGTGCAACTTTCTTGAGTTCCTGTTATAGTTAATAGAAAACAAGTCCACACAATCAATGAAGAAAGTGAGTCACTTAACCAAACATAGGTATATACTTTAGGATAACATGAATCACACCCTATGCTTCATGGATTACCTAGAAACCCAAGGGCAGAAATGATGATGCCACCTCACATTGTCTCATATGGTAGCTTAATTAGTGTGCTTTGCCTCCCACCTTAGTTTCTTGACTTGTGAAAGAGAGATCATACAATCAGCCACCGAGTTTGCAAGAGAAGAAGATAATGAGTTCATGTTTGTAGAGTTCTAAAGAAACATTAAATCCAACAAGCTGTGCCTTAACGATATAGTCTTAACCCATAGTAATGAAGACATACTGTTTACATATAGACAGCAAGAGAGCCATAAGCTCTGATTATGCTAGCAGCCCTTCAGGGTCTCTATATGGCTTTCAACATTAGGTATTTTGTAAATAAGAATGTTAGGGCAGATATGTTGGAAAACTTGCCTAGAGTAAAGCAGAAGGTTAGCAGCTGAGCTGGGATAGTGAATTTCTGCGCACAGCTCCTGCAACAATTGCTAACTGTCAGCTATAATGTAACTCTGCCTCCAGCAACCTGCAATTCTCTCACTTGCTCCTGAGGGAATACAGCTGAATTTTATGTCTCATTTTCTGTGTTGGCTATTGAATGTCTAAGAAATGCCTTCAAATCTTTCAGGATGAAAAGAGCTCCGTAAATATTATTAATTATCATTGCAAGTCAGATAATTTGTTCCAAAATTCATGTATCTAATGAGTCAGGGTGTTTCATAACTCATCAGTCTTCAGCTGATGTTTTATGGCTTTCTTGTGTCAGAAGGAATAATTGATTATGGTTGTTAAAGGCATGGCTCAGTACAGAATTATTGTTATCATCTGTATATTATACAAACTTCTTAAAACAAATCTTGGCCATAGTATTTCATCAAGGCAACTGAGTACAATAACTCAGTGTCTGCAGCAATGGTCGAAATTTGTGGTATCAAACCACCAAAATTTTTCACTTATTCTCCCTGACAAAATTTTCAACAGAAGATAAATGGCCAAGTCCTTAAAGGTGGGGTAAAATATTGTAGACATGAGATAATCTCTGAGGTAATAAAGTCAAATGATAAAAGTTTTCATTATAGCCATGTATATAAGAGATGACCAGACAGGATAATCTTTTTTATGAGAGTAACACTACTCACATAGATTTAATCTATTCAGTAACAGCCTGATTTGACCTTCTCCTCTCCAAAGTAATCATGAAAATTACAGTCACAAAGGCTAAACTGCACAGCCACGTACAGCTGTCATGGAATAAAGAAAGGCAATCAGGATTGATTGTACAAATACATCAGCAGTGAAAAAACCACCAACAACAAAAAAAAAAGGACAAAGAGAAATATAAGTCTATTTCTTAGTTGGAAAGAAGAACTAACAGCAAAAGAACAAGAAAGTTAAATTAATCTTCAGCCCTCAAATACTATTTGAGTGAAATTGGAGTATTATATATCTTCTTTTTAAGAAAAAAGGTAAGAGTCCAAGTTAAAATAGGAAAGAGCAGTTTCAGGAATATTTCAGTAAATTAAGTATGTTGAACATAGCAGTATATTCAACACCTAGTAACAAGCGGTCTCCCTTATGGGTCCACATTGGGATCAATATTATTTAATACTTTCATCAATGACATAGTGAGATCAAGTGCAGCAAGTTCACAGGTGACACCAAGCTGAATGGTGTGGTTCACATGCCTGAGGGACAGGATGCCTGCCTGGTGCAGCACCCTCCTCACCAGAGCCAATTTCTGCTCAGTCCATCCCTGATCCACCTCTCTTCCAAGCCACTTCACTCCCTTTAAGACCAAAAGTAAACCACAGTTGTCCTCTCTCTGTCTTCCAGCCTCCAGAAAACAGGGATGCAGATGTGGCTAATTGTGTATGGCATCTCACTGGACTTGAATGGCATTGAGCGAAAGCAAGTGTGATTCAGCTAAGGGCTATTTGGGTATATCAGCAGTTCCGAAAACCCCAGTTGGACAGCACAGGAGTGAGAAATGACACTTCCTTAGGAAAAGTGTGAGGCTACGTGTTCATTAAGTGCAGTGATGCCCAGAAGCTATTTTGCTTTCAAGTCTCTGATCAGAACAAGGTCAGTCTCTACATTCGCTTCCCTCTTAAAGGAATTTATTAATCTCATAATATTTATGCAGAGTTTTAACAGTGTTGCTTCTTTTGGAGTTCTTTCATGACACGGTATTTTGTGTGAGGCAGATGAATTGGGACAAACCAGCTGTGGATCTGGACAGGAGATCACAATATAAAATCCAATAACCCTGCCTCCCTCATCCCTAGAGAAGGCTGCTCCCAATTTTCCACCCATACTACCTTCTACCTGAAACCATTAATAAAATCTCTTCACATGTATTTCCTGTATCTGAAAATTTAAATCAATTACATTAATCCTCTTACATTGTGTAAATAAATGCAAGCCTAGCCTAACATGCTTTCTCCTGAAACAGAACATACTTTTATTGAGGCAAAGACCCTTCAAACTGCAAAAAAAGTTGCTACCAAACAGATCTATACATTAATTTGAAGAAGTGAACACCAGGCCAGATGCAGTAAAATCCTACCTCATTTCCTTTGGAGAGGATAGAAAAAAATTACTGTCACGTTCAGTGGCAGGTCCTTGAGGAAGCTGGAGATATGTTTTGGACAAATGCATGGAAATAATGTAAGAGCCTGTGGAAGACAAGTTTTATGAATAAAAAGAGGCATAAAATCCATTTTTGACATACATCTCCTGAAGTTGAGTAATTTTGTGGCTCTCTAATAGCCCAAGAACAGACCATCATAATGACAGGTTTCAAAAGGTCAACTTGACTAACTCCTTCAAATCTACTTAAGTACCACATGTGTGTGGTATCAGATCCCCATCAGACACGGTTACTTATTTTAGAAATTATTTATTTGCTTTTCTGTTGAAGACTAATGGAGCAGATTCATAACCTTAGTTTTCATTCCTAGCTGGGAAATTCAGTGCTTTCCACTCTAATTAATTAACCTTCCCCTTTGCCTAAAGCAACAAATATCATTAGATAGACTGGGAAAAAAGATCTGCTCAAAGTTACACAGTGGCTCTGTGACTTGAAGTTAGAAATTTCAATGTCTGGGTAAGGTTTAATGACCAAGCAAGACCTATTACAAGAACTCAGTGGGAAGACAGTTGCAGATCTCAGACAGAAACTTTTAAAAGGCCCTTTAATTAAGATGAAAAGAATGATTACGCTAATCAAGAAAGGCTGTGAGCATTTCTCCTAACATGATCAGCAGCAGCTGGCAGACCAGGCTGCACTTTCCTGGAACAGTGTTTCCTCTTGAAGGGTGTCATTACATGAAGGAAGACCTTACAAGGAGCAGAACTTCTCTGAAGGGCACCTCCACATTGCCTAATTACACATTATGCAATAGTACACGCTACCTCAATCTCCTCTCCTGCTTGGAGATACGCAAATACAAAGTAAATAAATACCTCTGGCTGAGCAAACTACTCATTTCAGGACCAAAACACCTCATGGGGAAATCAGCAGAGTGACTCCAAACTAGTTCAGACACTAGGGGGGAAATCCTGGCTTGGATAAAACCAAGGTTAAAAACCACATCATAACTTGTAGCCTGCTGAAGTAAACAGGAAAGCTTCTACGGATTTCAGTAGGCTATGATTAAATTGATAAAACAAGCCTTGTTAGCTAGATAACAAATAGAAGGGCTGAACAGGAAGAGTCTATCAGTCATAACCGGGTGTTTTAGCACAGAGCACCTGCATGCACTAATGACTGCTTGGCATAGCTGTCCAAAGCTCTCCCATGAAATTATATGTCAGGGGTAAGGCAGAAGTTAAAGTGTTTTGAGGAGGAAACAAAAGAGAGCTGCTTTCTGCAGAGAAGAGAAAGAAAAATGTCCTTTTGACTTCAATTGTCCACAGACTAATCAGCTGAGTACCCACTGAAAGATTAAACCTTGGAATCATAGAATGCCCTAGGTTGGAACGGACCTTCAGAAGTCATCTAGTTCAAACTCCCTGTAGTGACCAGGGACATTCTCAAATCAGTTAGGTTGCTCAGAGCCCCATCAAGCCTGACCTTGAAGATCTTCAGGGATGGGGCCTCCACCACCTCCCTGGGCAACCTGTTTCAGTGTTCCACCACCCTCATAGGAAAGAACTTCTTCCTAATATGCAATCTAAATCTACCCTTCTCTAGTTCAAAGTCATTGCCCTTTCTCCTATCACTACATGCCCTTGTAAACAGTCCCTCTCCAGCTTTCCTGTAGGGCCCTTTCAGGTACTGGACAGCTGCTATAAGGTCTCCCCAGAGCCTTCTCTTCTCCAGGCGGAACAACCCCAACTCCTTCACCCTGGCCTCATAGAAGAGGTATGCTCCAGCCCTCTGACCATTTTTGTGGCCTCCTCTGGACTCATTCCATCAGGTCTATGTCCTTCTTAGAAAATTTCCAGTTAGAAATGTCCATTAGAAAATGTCCATGTCCTTTAGAAAATGGTCTGTTCTCTTCATACACGCCATTTTATCTTTTGTCTACTGTTTCCAAAACCTGGATAAAGATATGTTTGTTGAGAATTATTTCTTTCTATCCTGACAGAGTCAAAAGCCAGATTATGGGGATGAGTCCTCTGCACTAAGTGTTGTCAGAGGCCTCTACTGTCTCCTGGCAATAAACTCTGCCATAGTTCTATGTCCTCTGCTTATCTCCAGTTACTTGTCTCCCATTGCCAGTGAGTGACCAACTGGAGTCTACTTTCATCTGTTCCTGTGATGTGACAGATGGCAGAGGGTAGCGATGTCTGCCCCGTGTCAGCAATGAGCAATGTACAGTTAACATGATGGAGCTGGGCAGGGAACACACAGGACACATAGAGCATTTACCATCTCAAAGAAACCCAGAGCTCAGCAGACACCATTCATCTTGTCCAGGCTAAGGGGAAAATATGTTAATGTCCAGGCAGTAAGCATCCAGAAACTCTGCTGAAAAAAAAGGCAATTGCTTCACTAGGAAGGCAAATTGTTTTGGCATTTTGCAGTTTGTACATCCAAAGCAAGCAATGAAATTGTTTCTATTTTTATTTTGGGAAAGAACACGCCAAGAATCTTATTTTTCTACTAAACTTATCTCTAGCTGATTACCTGTCATCCTCACTCATTCCTTTGTTTTCTCCACCTTCACCTTTCTGTCTTCACCTCTTCAGTTATCCATTGGGTACTGAGCCTAGATTTCCCTAGCACTGAGCATTAA
>JANVCC010000209.1:663614-843047 GCA_025345505.1 Todiramphus chloris collaris
TGTACCACAGCAATGCAATGAACTCCCAGTCACCTGCCAATTCACAGTAACTTTTGATATTTGTTTTCACACACTACCTCACCTGATGTGTAAAATACATTGTCTAAAATCACTGTTTGACTTGTTAAGCAGTTAGACTGCTTGCAGAGAGCTGTTAATACTCTGAGGATCTTTATCTATAAACAGAACCATCTTCATTTAACATGCATATATGAAAAGCTATAGCAAAACATTACTAGATGATTCATGTTGTTTCTCTCCATTTTTCATTATGACCTTGGTGAATAACAGAACAAATTGTCAGTAAATATCCCGTATGAGTTTGAAATTAACTCATGTCCTCTGTGCTTATGCAAGTTTCATTCTCCTGTCTGAAAATATGCAAGTAATTGCTTTTCACTGTCCATGGAAAGTGAATTTAAAGATGCAGTTTATACATGACAGTACTTGTCATGTATAAATCTGCAAAGATTGTGTCCATTCAGGAGCAGCTTGAGAAGATGTCAGTTATGGGAGTCAGCAGCACAGCTCAGACTTTGAATATACCAAATTGGCCTGTAAAGCTAAATATTGGTAAAAATAGTCATTATGTAAGTTCTCGTAACAAGTACATTTGAGGAAGTGAGAATCTGTTTTCCAATATTCTAAAAAACAGAAGATGTGCCTAAAATAACGTATTATTCATGTACACTTCAGATCTAATTGCTGCCTTCTTTACATGTCTTTTATATGCAGGCCGGTCTAATGACTATGAATAAATAATACGCTCTTGGGGAATGCTTACATGGTTTCAGATTCCACTTCCTTGAGTGCAGAAAGAGGTAGCAGGCTAAATTTTATGGGCTGTTGTTATTTCACTTTGTTTGGGACAACACTTTAATGACATTTTCCCATGCACTGGTGTCAAAGGCACAGAGTTCAGGAGAGAAATTTGCATCCAGATAAGAATCAGTGTAAAGTGCAGTGGCATTTCTGAGAGGGGCAAGTCAGATCACATCCAATATCACAACTTTCTCAGTCTCAGGAGAGAGAGGCGCTATGGTTTGACAAGGACTATGCAGGAGTTATGCACATTACATGTGAGCCATTTCACTATGTCACCACTTCTGCTAACCTCACCTGTAGTCACCAAGTTACACAGCCTGGCATCTCCTTTGAGGTTTGTTTGCTTCACTGAATACTGAGTGTACTGAATGTCCTGAAGAGTAGCGTACCTACACATACTAAAAAAAAAATTAAATAAAAAAAAAAATTAATTCCGGAGGGATATTATTGCTCAGGGATCATCATTACAATTTTGTCATTAAGAAATTACTGACCTACATAATTTATTCTCAGAAGTGTAAGTGATATTTTAGATGACCTATCTCCTATTAGATCCCAGCATGGGGGCTTGGCATCTTTTTAAGTGATGCATTAGTATGTGTCAGATTCAGACAGCCATCTGAAATTACTAGTCTGTGATTAATATAATGAATTATCTACTATTAAATGTGCCCATATTTTGGTAGGTCCCTTTCACAGAGTGAGATAATTAGATATATTAGCTGAAAAACATCCAGACAGTTTATATCTAAAATGATTAGGAGATAATAAACCACATTTCCTCCTTTCACAAATAATTCTGTGTATGAGGTTGTAGAAAAACAATGAAGTTTACAAGTAATAAATCAGTGCAATGTTAAAGCTGTTGATAATTACACTACAAATAGAACTTGGAAAAATGTTCTGGCAAAGAGTGTGTCATCACTGAGCAATACAGCTGTGAGGACTGACCCTATTCACAAACTCAGGGGATAGTTTGATCAAAGAGGTGATCCTTTAGTGGAGACGACACATTACACACTGACACATTTCTTAAAATGGCTTTTTGTTTCAAAAGTGAATAAGTAACTTAAAAAGGCTAACTAAACAAGAATCAAAATGGTGTATTTTCTTTGTGATGACTCTTCTCTTTGTGACACAAAAAGGGAACAAAAAGTGGCTTTGCCCAAATAAAATACTGTCAGCTCCAGAACCAAGTATTTTTCCCATTTTTTTCTTTCTTAAGAAAAATATTAATTAATCTAAAATTATACCCTCCCCCCTGTTTTTAATGTTCAGATGAACAACAAAAATTCTTTGCTCTGCCTTAGGCATGACACAAACAGCAATTTTTTACACTTTGACACAGCGTGTAACCTGCATTTTATATTCCAATAAGAAGCATTTCAGACAGAACAGTGATTTCTCCACATATTATAAATTTCACCAGTCTCTGTTGTGCTGCTCTGAAAAGGCACATTGTAACCCACCTGTGAGGAGAAGGCAAGATATGGAGTACTAGATAAACACAAGCAAGAGGTGCACGAAGGTTACACTGTTCTTATGAGCAACACAGTAATAGCAATATATGTATTAATAATTATACAATGACATAATTACGTCAAAACACACAACTTTTTCATAGTCACATTCCCACCATGAAGCAATGAAGCGATACCTCACTTTGTGCTGTCCCTGCTGACATGTCCACACTATACAGTACCACAGGGAAAGGTATCAGGCTTGAAACTTACTCACAACTTTCATGTGACTTTTGACAACTCGGTTGCTTTTTAGCTGCATGCCAACAAAATAATGTAGTAGACATGAGCCTGTGCATGTGCATAACTCAATGTAGGCTTAAGAAAATTACATCGTACAAAGCAAGAACAGTAAAATATCATCCTTTGGCAGGTTACAACTAACAAGACAAGAATATTTATTTCTTATAGATTGGAAAGCTGAAAATATGGCCATTAGAATCATAGAATGATTGGGCTTGGAAGGGACCTCTGGAGATCAAGTCCAACCTCCCTGCCAGTGCAGGAACACCCAGGGCAGGCCACACAGAAACAGATCCAGGAGAGTCTTGAAAATCTCCACAATCTCTCTGGGCAGCCTGTTCCAGGCTCTGTCACTCTCACAGGAAAGAAGTTTTTCCTCATATTGAGGTGGAAGTTCCTGTGTTTCAGCTTGCTACCATTACCTCTTGTCCTATCACAGGGCACAACTGATAAGAGACTGGCCCCTTCTACCTGACACCCACCCTTCAGATATTTGTAAACATTAATAAGATCTCCTCTTAGTCTTCTCCTCTCCAGGGTAAACATCCCCAGGGCCCTCAGTCTTTCCTCATAAAAGAGATGTTCTAGTCCCTTCATTGTCTTTGTAGCTCTCGTTGGACTTTCTCTACTCTGTATCTCTTCAATTGGGGAGACCAGAACTGAACACAATACTCCAGATGTGGTCTCACCAGTGCAGAGTAGAGGGGGAGGAGAATCTCCCTCGACCTGCTGGCCACACTCTTTATGGCCCCCAGGATACCATTGGCTCTCCTGACCACAAGGGCACATTGCTGTTCCATGGATAACTTATTGTCCACCAGGACATCAAGTCCCTCTCCACGGAGCTGCTTTCCAGCAGGTCTTCTCCTAACCTGTACCAGTACGTGGTGTTGTTCCTCCCCAGGTGCAGGACTCTACACTTAGCCTCGAACTTCATTAGGTTTGCTTTTGCCATTGCACATAAAGGACTTTATAACTTCCTCCTGTAAAACCCTTTTGTGCTCAGCCCATCACTATGCACCTAACTGACAAGGTCCCCTCTGAGGGTTACTGCACTGGCACACAGATGCACAAGAACTCTGCAATGTGTTAAAGCTTTAATTAAAGATAGATCAGTACATAAGTATATAGACATTTGTCACAAGTTGTAACAAGTTGGTTTATGTCTTCACATGGGTTTTGCTGACTCTGTCCAAGCTCACAGAAGATGGAAATGTAGCAACAAACTGAGTTCCAGAACGGCTGCATAGGAAGTTCCAAAGTCCTTTACAAGGCAGTGGACCCTTTTATTTTCCCACACACATAACAACTAAATATTCTCAACTTGTCAGTATTGTCTTGAAACATGTTAATGTTATCTGACAATGAACATCATCTACCATTGCTGTTTGTACAGGACTGTTCTCCTAAACCCTCGCTGTGTTTTTGCTGCTGCTGCTTGTCACTGTTAAGGCAAAAAACAAGGAAATACTTTTGTAAGGTTTTTAAAGTTCTGCTGAGGATGAGCCCTGCTGTCACTGAGGTAAGAGCCACCCCTGCATGTGACAGCATGCTGAGGCTAATAATTCTAGCTTTTGGTGGCTTACTGTGTGCTAAGGACATTACGTCATTGCACAATTGGCATCATCACTCAAAGTATGAGACAGACTGCTCCTATTAGGCCAGGCTATTTGGGGTTGGATTATCTAGCAGAGTATCCTGTCACCAACAAGGATCAGCAAACGAATACAAAGGAAGAAGCATGAGAAAAAGGCAAGCATGCCGTGATTCCTCTCCAGGGTGCTGTGCCAGCCTCCAAAGCACTTATGACTCACAGACTTCTTGGAGAGTTGTCTTTGCTTTTAACAGCCTCCAGTAGATCTGGACTCCACAAAGTTGCCCAGTCACTGCACGTAAACTTTTAGCACCTGCAGCATTTTACAATCCCTGATCCCTGTTGCCACAGGCTCCCTCACCAAAGGGCTTGCTGTCACAGTCCAAGCAGTTCTTATCCTTCCAATTGCCATCTAGCAGAGAAGACTTCAAATCAGTTGCAACTCTAAAGAAAGAAAAACAAAATCCAGATGACCAACAACCTGTCTTTTGAAAACCAGAGTGTTCAGCATTTTTTTCTGCCTCTGTCTACACGTAATCCACATTCATCACCAGTTCACCCACACATCTCTTCTGGCTGTGAAATAACTGCCTTTTTGTTTCCCAAGGACAAGGGACTTGTTTCCTAAAGCAGGCTGCCAAAATCTGTCAACTCATTTGTCCTTTTGCCAGCCCACTCCAGCAGCAGGTTCCTTCTTGCTCCAATAGAAAAGAGCAACTCTGTCTCTCTTGACCTCTCACACTGACCAGAAATGAAGGGGAAGGGTCAAGGCACCAAGCAGGAATGGTTCAGCCAAACCTGGGGCCACAGTTCCAGTGGGACTGGTTAGCTGTTCCCAGCAGTCTCCTTATGCAGTCAGATTCCTCTTCTGATGCCTGCAGCCAGACCTGTTTTGTTTTCCAGAACAGCTAAGAGCTCCATCACAGATTAAATACCAGTGGAAAGACTGATTTTAGAGATGTTTTTCCACCATTTTCTCCTTCTAAATTTGTAGCATGATAAATATTTAAGTACAAATTATTTCTTCCTCCTTTGGTAAAAAGTAAACTGCAAACTTCCTGCGAATGAAAAACAATGTAGTGATTAAAAATAATTGTAACAGATGACTCGTGAGTCTACAGTGATTTTTGCATCAGCAAACAAAATTGGTCAGGATAGGTGGAAAAAAGTGCATTGAAGTTTAACTGCCAAATGTATCTACCACGCCTTCATTACCAAACCCTTTTCAAGTTAAGTCTTTTTCATCATAGCTCACCCAGCTACATTTTGCATTTGCAATTTTTTTTTTTTTAATTAAAAAGTGAAAGACAAGAAATGGAATAAGCACTCAAAGTGACACCTCACCAGAACAAAGGGATCTCCAAAATGCAAACTATTAGAGAGGTCTTCTAAGCGATGTACTCACTCACACCCAAGAAAAAAAAACGTGAAGGAGGAACTACTGTGCCAAGTGAAGGCCTTGGCTGCTTTTACTTATTTACTGTTTCTCCCTTAAAGTCTTCTACTGAAACTCTTGTAAAACTCATCAGCGTTTTAACTTAGGGGCTCATTTTCCCATAGGATCCTAAACTTTGCCCAAAATGGCCCATTAGTATGTCAAGTTATTGCCTATCATCTTCTGCTAAGAGTTGCCAGCACTGATTATTTGATGTGAATGTTGAGTGGGTGAGGGTCAATTCAGGTTGGCTGGAATACTGCAGTATTATCTGGTTTCTCTTTTAAGGACATTCTCTAATATTATTAGGGAATGGGAAGGAAGAAAGGACTCATTCCCTTGAAACAGACACCTTTACCTTCATAATCTTTCCTAGACATGTTTCTTTTCTTACCTACTTTTCTGTTCTCCATTATAAAGTTATTTGCATCCTAGCCTGCCTAGAGAGAAGGGAACTTCCCATCCTTAATAAGTCACTAAGAAGGAAGTCAAAGAACAAGTGGGATTAATGAGCAGAACTTATACTGCTGTTGCCATCACCCATCTCCTGAATTCAGCTTGGTTGTAGCTGCATTCACCCATCAACTTCCTAAAGTCCTCTCTTCACAAAAAGGACTCACAGCCACATTTCCCACATATTTTAAACCCCTAGGATATATCAAGTGGATAACAATACTGAAATGTGTTAATGGAAACTGGGTCACTGTGGCTGATGAGTGGGTGTTGGGGTCATGTCTCTCTTTCATGGATTGCTTATGCACTTCACAATGGACAGCTGTTGGCTGTCTCACCACCACCACTATTCTACAGCTTGCTGATCGAAGTATTTGCTCAGAGTCTCAATCCCTGAGGTATGTGTGCTAGAAACCTCCCAATGAGATCAGTCGAGCCTTTCTTAGGAATCAGGATTGCAATGAGTACTCAGTTTGCCTCTGTACTGAACACAGAGTATACTGAACACTATCCCCTCTGTGTTTTCCTAGAAGTCAAGTATTCTTTGGTATCTTGTTGCATCGCCTTTTGGAAAGTTTTTCTACTGGTGGGTCAGTAGGGTGAGAGGGGATTACCTGGAAGACAACAGTAACACTTTGATATGGACACAAGACCCATGACTTCCATCCTGCCATGACATCCATCCTACTTCTGACCTGCTACATCAGAGACATCTGTCTCTGTGTCTGTAGGAATATTCTTCATCCAACAGGTAAGACTACCCCAGGGATCTCTTCATGAATATATCCCCTATAATAAATATTGTGCATAGTGTTGCCTGCATTCAGCCTGGAGCCACCCTTCCCTGTCTCCGTCATACCTTAATGTTCCTATCACAATTGTCCACAGGAACCTCCTAGACAGAGTCTAAAGATTTCTCCCTGCTTCTGGGCTGTCTCTATTTGTGCATAGAAAAGTCATCTCTACTGGAGGGAACTGTAAAATCTTTATTGGCAGACTGGTTATGCTGGTGCCCATAGCACCTCTGAAGTTCCCAGATGTGACAGAAAATATTAGGCCTGGAAGGTGGAAGGATGGAGCCATACTCAGACTTGGGAGTTCAGCAAAACTTGTAGGCTAGAGATAGATGGGCCCCAGGAGATGAGGCTGGGAAATTTACAGTCAGGATAGTTGTTGGGTCTGGGCATCAAGCCAATCTCATTATCTTAGACACAGTCAAAGAAGATGAAGTCACAGATTACAAACCGTGCACTGCAAACCACTTATACAGCTCTACTGTACTAATTCTGTTAGTACTGGTTTCCTTTTCCCTTCTAGATTAAGCAATCACTGATACTGTCTCACATGTCACCTGGAGTTTAGACTCCTCCTCACCTTCTGCACAAGTCCTGCTGTGCAGGGACCTGTCCTCTGTTAACACCACTGTGCTCATTCCAGTAAGACATGCATTTTGGTTTGCCAGTGAATGAAATTATTCATGTATAGAATTTATAAAGGGCTCTGGGTTGAAAGACAAGACACTGTCACGAAATAATGAGGCCTATCTGAACTTTTTTCCAGGATCCATAAATGCCCCTTCTCAGAAAGCACCTGAAAAACTTGACAAGATGAATAAATAAGTACAGACTGGGAGCTGTACACCAGTTCAGCCTACTCCTGATAGCAAGGCTCTGGGTCAGCACATGGGAAAAGCCTCAGAAAACGTCTCTTCTCCCACTATCTGCTGTCCTGGCTTAAGAAAATAAGCTTTTTTCAACTGCCTACTACACCCCTCACTCCTTTCCCTGAATAGCCCTGTTCAACTTCCAAGCCAAAACATGACTAAATCAATAAAAGACTTTTCTTTGCCTACCCCACAACCTCAGGAAGTAGAGCCTGCATAGAAAAGACAGACATGAGCACGTAAACACCTTTAAGCACATACATACGTCTATATTGTTGGATAAAGACTCATAAAGAGCATGCACACAGTTAACCTTTTTGTTCATTTTTTTGTTTACGCAACTCCGTACCATGAAGATTAACTCATGGATTAGGATTTGGAAATCACCAAATTATTGTTTTTATTTGAATTATTGGCACATGCATCTGAAATGATAACTTTCATCAGAGCCCCACAAGGCCATTATCATCATGGTAGCCCATTGTCATAATGGTAGCTAGGCAAAGGAAACACAACACTTCCCAAGGGAAAACAAACGGTAGATGAAGTGTCTTCATCAAAGTCAATCCCTTAGCTTTCATATTTCTTGGGTTCTTTGGCATTCAACTTCTGGTATTTGCTTCAGGTAGGATGACATTGCTTCAAATTTCTCTCATGCAGCCAGTCCAACAGCAGGTTGTGCACAGCTGTCACTGGCTAAAAGCAATGCAGCATGTTCATCTTCTAAATGCTTTTATCTGGCGATCAGAGATAAGTTAGAAGATGGCAGTTGGTTAGTAATAAAGTTACCGTAAGGTAGAGTTCTAGACTGCTTACTTATTCATTACAGAGAAACACTGAAAATTATTTAAGGTAGTGATTATAGCCTTCCTGGAATTTCAAATGGGCACTCTTTTTTTTTTCCCCTCCCCCCCCCCACTGACATCTTTAGAAAATCAAGGATTTCTGCCACTCTCCCAAGGACAAACAAGTACACATACACAGTTCTGCCATTAAGCTGTCTCAGCTTTGCTTTATAATAAATATTGTTGAGAGGAGTAACCACTTTTATTTCAGACTTCAGGTACTCAGCAAGGCTGAGGAGCATTGATCTGGGCTACTCAGCTAATCAATATTTCTTTTGCATGCTTATCTGGAAACTTGTGATCCTCCCTATTCCAGTTTCATTTCACAGTAAGAAAGCTT
Source organism: Todiramphus chloris collaris (assembly GCA_025345505.1). Taxonomy (NCBI): domain Eukaryota; kingdom Metazoa; phylum Chordata; class Aves; order Coraciiformes; family Alcedinidae; genus Todiramphus; species Todiramphus chloris. Next base: position 672,533 of record JANVCC010000209.1, read on the forward strand.
AAGCTTGCATTTATTTTTATAAGAAACCTGATCTGGAAAAAAGTACTTTTTCACCTCTTTTTACAAAGGGTCTTACAAGGTTCATAAAGCCATCATCTAAGTAGCAGAGTTCAATATTTGCTTCTGGGGACTGCACCTCTTTTTGATGGCTCAGTAAAGCAGCATGTTTGTAAAAAGAACCCTTCAAGGAAATGGGGCTGTAAATGCAGACAGCACGTTAATTACTTGTAGAAACTGATAGCAGATTCCTGCTTATTTTGCAAAACTGTGAAGTCTGTTGTGCTGGGGAGAAGGATGAGACATTTCAGTGTTTCCACTACACACTGCCTGATCGAGAAGAAGTAGAGGAGGCCTTCAGACAATGAGAAGAAATAAAAAGGATACAGGCCCTGGTATTCATGTGGGACTTCAATGACCCCAACCCCAGCTGCTGAGATGAGCAGCTCCCATGCCTGCATGCCTGGCAGCAGCACGCTCCAGCACAGTGCATTGGGGGATTTCCCGAAATGGAAGAACCTCAGAGGAGCAGGGAGACCTTCCAGGATTCTGCAGCTCATGCAACAGCAGCTGAGGGGACCTGGGTGTGTGGGCCCAGGAGCAACGGTGTCCAAATCCCTGTAACACCTACGAAAGAAACCCCTGAGGAGAGCTAGTGCCCTACAGTGCTGTGAACAGAGCGGGCAAACAGGGCATGTCTCAACAGCATGAGCAGAAGGATGCTGTAGCTCTGCCGGCTCTGCCCAGGGAGCGATGGTTTCCACCTGCCGGAAAGCCAAGGCCTCGCTGCTGAGCGCCAGGGCTGCGGGAGGAGGGCAGTGGGGCAGGAGCAGGGAGCTTGAGAGGGTGACAGACTGCTGATCTGCACCCTACCATCCCCGGGACAGGCTTCTCAGGCATTACTTGGTTCCTCCAGGTCAAACAGGACGGTCAAATAACATCACAGTGATGCTACCCTTGTAAAATTCAGATAAACTTTAAGGAAGACTAATAAATGCATGCTTAGCAAAAAAAGAAAGGCGTTTCTGAAAAAGAAAGAATTTTCAAATTATATCTCATTATTATTAAAAAAATCCATCCTTGTTTGAGTGGGAAGAAGTGAATGTTAATATTTTATGAGCTAAGTCTCTAAAAAGAAATTAAATATTCTGAATACTTCAGTACTTCAAATACAGCTGCCTTTGTTCAAATATTTTGTGCTTTTCAGTGGTAGAAAGCACCCACCATTCCTATGTCTCACTCTAAGTTTCACTGGAAGCTGTATTTGAGTGATATTATAAAGACTATAATTTATCTTCAGAAAAACTGAAGGTAACCTGAATCATGATATAGAAGAAAAATATAATTTTTGCAACTACAGACTGAACATGGGGATACAGTCACTGTTCGGTTCCTTTTATGTATATAGACTTTGCAAACCCAGAGAGATTCCCCAAATGCATATTTACATAATGCCTAATTTTACTAAAAATCTGCCATCATTTTAATTGAAGTTTGAAGGAAAGTAGAAGACTCATTCCACAGGACATTGAATGATTGTGACATTCACTTTTCCTCTGAGGCAGAACCCAAAGTTCTTCTTCTAAATGTTTTTATTTCGAACTAATAAAAATATTTTCTTAAACAAAAAAATCAAAATACTTTGCAGCCATCATGATTTCTTCCATTTTTATTATCTGTATATAAATATTTGAAATCAGTTATTTTAAAATGAAAATAAAAAATAAAAACCAAATCAAAAGTATTCTTTTCTGAAAGCATCAGGACAGAATATTAAAAGTCATGAAAATGTATTCATCTGGGAGGCAGGGATTTTCTTCACAAAAATATATTTCTCCAAAGTACTTCAATGCAGAGTCATTTTCTAATGGTAAATTGCTTCTGTTGATGATATCCAAACTGGATGAAGTTCCTGTCTGTGATGAACTGTTTGCTTACTTTATCTCCTTTGTACTTGCAGTCCTCCTTGCAATATACTCCTTGTCAGAATGATTCAGAAAGTGTCTCCTTCCCACCTCATGCTTAAAATCCCAGCACTAAAAACACCATGAAAACTCAAATGTTATTAATCTATTGCATCTGATCTGAATCCTAACAGATGAAATGAGGAAAGAGGTAATTTACTCATCGTCTTACTTCAAACTAGGGTTAATTATATGTAATTATATACAAATCAAGAGACATTTGTCATTTTTTTTCCGAAATACATCCAGTGATTGAGACACCAGAACTCTGTAGACAACCTGTTTTCTACATTGTGATTCACTTATTGCACCATTATAAAGTTTTAAAGCGTGTCTACTTTTACATACTGGAAATTTCCCTTGTTTGGAGTTCAAATTCAATAGGTCTTCTGTTAATCCCAGTCATGTCAGCAAACAGATTGTTACAAATTCTTCATGGTAGCCTTTTATACATTTGAAAATTGTTACAGTGTGTCCAGTCAGTCTTACAAGATCAAGAAGCTGGTTTTCATTCAATTATTCCTTGTAAGTTTGTTTTCTGATCATCACATTTAAGTTGTCATCATCTAGTCCAAGTTAGTCTACTTCTTTCTTGAGCGTGATCCTGAATCCTGAACTGTGAACTTCAGAAAATGTGGCCCAGGTAATTTATTTCAAATGTCTAACATAGTAATAGCACAATATTTCTTTGTTAGTGGTTTTTTTTTTTTTTGGTTAGTGTGATAGAATTCCTCTGAAGTTTGTAAATTGCTCTAGGAAAGACACATGCTTCAAAATCACATCACGTGATCTTATATGACATAACATCTACGACTGAATCTCTCTTCCTATAGTACTCTTATTTATGTTCCCCAAATGCATTTGTATTTGGAGTTTTCCCATTTTTGTAGAAAAAATATAAGACATCAAGAAAGAAACAGCAATAAAACCTTATTAGAAATACCTAACGCTGCAAATAGGTTTGGAAACAAAGCAGGCAAAGGAAGCGCAGACAAGAAGTAATTATACTAAACACTTTTAATACAGGATGGACTTAATTGTTTGAAAAAAAATCCCAACAACAAATCTGCAAGCTCCATCAGGTTGCTATTAGAAACCTCACGCTAAAATCCAAAATGTTACAATCTCAGATTAATTTATTACATTTATTGCAATCTACTCAGACAGAGGTATTTATAGAAATCTGAATACTGAGAGAATCTTGTTGTGAAGTAAATAACGATGACAATGGCATTTTCTCCAAACTTTCTGGAATGAGCTCTGGATAAATTATGAAGAGAATTGTTCCCTGCATAGGAAGGTCTGGAACACTAATAATGTGGAGAGTCTTTAAACTCATTGTAAGGGCTGACAGCAGGGATGCTGACATCCATTTGTGCTTAGGAAATCAGACCTTCTGGGTGTTTCAACAGGTAGGGTGGTTAACCACTGGAACAACCTGGTAACCACCACAGAGGTTTCTCCACCACTAAGCAATGTTCATGTGAGATTTGGTTTTGTATTTCCCATGAAAATTATGACTGTATTTGGGAGGAAGTGTGGCAATCCCCTGGGCAGTTGTGGCTGGAACCATACCAAGATTATTGCAGTCTCTTTGTTGGCCTTTTCATCTACCATGGAGAGGACACTGGAGAGGTCTTTGTGTGAGCTACTTTGAGGAGCTGTGATCAAAATCCAGTGATTAGTTTGTCCACAAATACCTCACCTTCAATGAGAAGGCAGGGTGAGCTAACAGAAAGTAAAAAAACTTCATTTGTCAGATCTGCCTGGACTTCCATTCTCACCTTTACCTGCCCTGTTAAAGTAAGCAATTAACTTAGGAAAGGAAGGTCTCTGTCTCTCTCTGTGTAGGGTCAGGGACAACAAGGCTTTGGTCTTGGTGGGACATCACTGTGCTGACATAGCACAGGTGTGGACACAGCCCTGTGTTAACCCAGCTGTCAACATCATGGATTAAGGGAGCTGCATTCACCAACACTGAAACTCTCCCAGCAGCTGCCTTGTAAAGCCCTGCCTGCAGCATAAGCACTACCTAAATCTCTGCAGCTTTTGCGATGGGAATAAAGTATAACAAACAATTTAAACCCAAACTTGAAAAACTCTCCCTCCCACCATCTCCCCAGGATAAATGAGAGGTGTTTTAGAGAGGCTTCTCATTTACTTTTCCATTTCTGCTGCGGTTTGATATCATACGGATCATTTCATCAGCACATAAATAGAATGCAATAAAAAGCCACGGCTTCTGAACGAGCAAGGTCGCGCAGCAGCTCTGGCCCTTGTCTCACTAGGGAACAGCATCACCATCTGCTCAGCAGTGCCAGGTCTCTCCCTAACTCATTCATGCACAAACAGAACATTAATGTTGCTGAGACCTATGTGTAAAAGGCTGGGAAAAAAACAGAAGAGAGGCTGCCCCATGAGACCGTAAATCAATTCCCACCCTGCTGGCACACACATTGTAATAGACTCTCTAACACAAGGCTCACTGCTCAGCAGGACACTGGTCGCCTAGACAGAGTATGCTGAAGTGATTTGTTGTCACCACCCCCTCCTTTGATGGTGGGCAGGATGGGGAGAAGTGATTGCAGGTTGCTAGAAAAGAGAAAGGTGGTGAGAAAGACAAAAGCTGTCCCAGAGGGCTGGATTTGACATCCATGTCTTTACAGTGGCATAGGAAGGGGTATTTCCCCTAGATGATGCTATGGGAGGCAGTGGATGACTTGCAGCTTACCTGAAAACTCACAACTGCATTTTGTGTCAGTGGGAAGTGTGCTGCTGAAAGACAGAGACAGGTAAAGGCACAAGCTCTGAAAATGCAAGCAACAGCCATGTCACCCTGGGTATCCCTGAATTAGCCTGTGTTTACCTGTAATTCTCTGTGCTTTCTCACTGTCAGACAGAATTGCGTCTTACTATCTTAGAAAAGTTTATGAAGACCAAGTTAATATTTGTGAAATGCTTATGCAGTCTAGAAGAAGAGCTACAGAGAAATACCCTGAAGAAACCTAAGTAAGGCAGGTTTTGACTGATACTCATTCCACAAGGCTGCCAGCAGACACATAAGACCAAAGCAGAATCTTACAATAACTGCCATGTTAATGAAAACTTATATAAATGGTACAACAGTAATGCAGCCATAGTGGACCCTAACACAGAACAGCCCAACTTGAAACAGGTGTAGTGATGCCAATTTATGTCAGTGACAGAAAAGAATAATCTTTTCCACAGGACTGTGGCTGAGAGATGAGTTTTACATTGGGGGAGAAATGAATGCGCACAAAACTGCAGACCACATAAGGTACAAGCTGGCATCTCTGGAAGTAAATTTGCAAGGATTTGTTGGCTTGCAGGCAGAAGCCACTACTGCCTCTGCTGCTGCTCATGCTTTTGCTGTTCAATGGGAGTTGATTAAAAAGTTTCAAAGATACAAGTAAAGAATCATCACCTGGTTCTTCAGCAGGACCAAGGAAAACTGTTACCTCTCAAAGGTCTCAAAGGACTGTAGAGTTCCTGCCATGGACGGCAGCATTTGTACTCTGGATGTACTCGAGCAGCACAGGGCAGGGTGTGAATGAATTAGGTTTCCTGAGCATCCTGTTCACCCCATGGTGACATTATCATTCCCATCAGCATCTTTGCAGCTGCACGGGGAGAAGAACTGTCAAGAATGTAGATTTTTCACTGCACCTGCAAGGAGAAACCTTTGTTTTGTAAACACAGTAACCTGGTGTCACAAATGTGTTATTTTCCTTGGAATTCCCAGCTCACAGCAAATTCTGAATATTCCTGTCCATTATAGCCTAATTCAGAGGGAACACATTGCTCAGGTGAAATCTTGCAAGAACTGGGAATGCTGCTTGTCCATCAGCAGTCGGTCCAGACAACACCAGGGAAATTAAAGAAAAGAAAAAAAAAAAGAGAAAAGAGAAAAAACTAAAAGATTTAAAAAAAAAAAAACCCAAAGAATTTCCTTATTTTGCAGCAGCACAGTAGGCAAGCCCAAGGGAAACACATTGCTCTCCTTCTGCTACATGAAAAGGATTATCACAAGGGTTAAAAACATCAGTGGAAGACAGAAATCTGCAACTTCAGCACTCTTAGTTCTCTTGAAAGAATCGAGAAAGCCGGGCACCACGGGCACAGGAGATGCCTGCACGCACACTGTGCTTCACAGAAGCCATAATGCTGGAAGCGAGGGAGTGAAAAACACATCTATGTGTCAGCACAGCACTGAGATTTTGGGCAGCAAGACATGTGGGAGAAGCAAGGAAAAGGCAAGACAGAATGTCCCTGTCCTACAGCCCTTAAAGGGACAAGAGTGTCAAATCGATTAGACATGAAATTAAGTGGCATCTCTGTTTTCCATTTTCCTAAAGTCAGGTCCAGAAATATCACCCAGCTGGATTCACATTTTGCTTATTATTCCCACAGACTATGGAGACTGCTTTGAGAGATGCCAGTCATCCTGGACATTTTACTGTATAATGCTTGAGGTAGTAGCTGTCGGAGATGGAAAATTAACTAGAATCCATTAATTTTTCAGGCCTACCTATGGCTGTTAATTTTCATCCTCTAGAAAGCAAATGCGTTGTTACTTTATCAAGCTGTTATGGCTCCAGACAGCTTATATTTATATACAAAATATATCCAAGCGAGGGGCTAGGTATCATGCACAGAGATACAGGTATAATATACTAAAGGTAGATGGAAAATATCATGCCTCAAACTAACTGGTGTATGTTTATTAATTAACATGAAATATTATTGACAGTTACATAGTATGTAGAATCTTCTTCTATTTTGCTTCTTAATTAGCACAATAAAATGTTTACTATGAAAGAAATTTACCTTCCAGTCTTATTACACTGGAATTTTCCACTGCCGTGTTGAACGCTGAGAAAGAAAAAGCTATGTTGTAATTCTGTAATGATCTATGTCTTCAATAATTCAAAAAGGAAGTTCACTGTATGCCTGCAATTCTGATTACAGTGAAAGACAGTGACACTAGACTGCCCACTGATTTAAAAGCATCTGCAGGTACCTTATTTACAATTAGAGACCTAAAAAAAAACAGTGCAGGAAAACCTATAAGTGTTCCTCAAATATCATAAAAGATGCTGAGGCTGTAGAGTGATAAATTACCAGACCTGTAATTCAATCAGGTTTCTAATGATCTCATCGATCAATCATGCTTCGTTGCTGCGATTTGTGATATCATCTGAACCCCTCTATTGAGTTATGGCTTTGTTATAAATCCCCCATTATCCATTATCCTTAGATTGAAAATACACTACCTTATTACAGTAGCACTCAACAGCGCTGCCAGACTTGAGGGGTTATCAGTTTTCTCATTAGAAATTCTGGTTTTCAAAGGATTACAGATCAGCCAAGAGAATATACTCTGAGTTTAGCTTCTCTGCGTGATCACAGGAAGGGGAGGATGGGATTGTGATTAGGCAGCTAGCCTTGGCCTGGCAAAGAGCTTGTGAAAATCCTTCCTGCACAAGGGTTATACGGACAACCACCCAAGTCACTTGGGCAGCTGAAGTGCTTAAGAACACATCTGTATCATCTGGTAGACTACAGAGCAGAGGGACCTGAACCTGCTGTTGGCAGTGGCTAGTGATGTCCATGCAGGGCTGAGTGAATTACCCAGGGTGAGACCCCTCTAATCCAACGGGGAAAGGGTCCAGCCAAGGCACCTCTGCTGCAGAAGCAGTTTCACTGTGCCTGACTGCCTGTATTTGTACAGGAAAGACGGGGGTTGTTCATATTGTTTATTTCTTGTTTGGGAAAAAAGTATGCTGATATTAACAGTCCTTTTGCAGAGGATGAGTTAGTAAAACATTGTGGTATTCACAGCACAGCTGAGCCACTTGCATGCATTTCACCACAGTGCTGAATTTGACAGTCAAGAGAGATGCAGTTAGTTTAGGAAGGAAGAAGTGGTTTTCTGTGCTTTGGGATTTACCTCCACAATGCCCAAACATGGGCCTAAAATGGGGCATAGCTAACCAGAGCCCTCCAGATCTGGGTGACAGCTGGAGAGCTGACCAGGGAAGAGACTCAGGAAACTCACTGCTGCCTCCTTGCAGAGGGCAGCTGGGACCCAACCCCAAAAAACCCAGTTTCTCACCAACACTGAGGACAGCATGTAGGTGGTCTCTTGCTCCTCAAGTATCTATGGTGCTATATAAAAGAGGTGTTGACATTAGCAAATGTCAGGGAACAGTGGGAGAGGGGCTGCTCCAGCAGGGACACAAGCCAGGAGACCACACAAATAGCAGAAACCGTGCCCTCAGCAGCAGGGCACAGCCCCACAACATCGAAGTGGGGATGATCTAGTGACAACATCCAGCTCTACTGACAGCTCTAGACAAGATAAGGTGATGATTCAGGTCCAGGGTTCACGAGAGCCCAGTCAGGAACAGCAGGAGATGGGGCTAGTGACAAACTACTTTGCCCTTTGTTCCCTTCTGCCCCATGAATGCCATCAGTCTCACCTCCTAACCAACTAACATATAATAACACGGCCAAGGACCTTCTTGTGCTTTCCCTCCTGTTCCAGGTCACCTCTTCTGCTTTTCTCTTTGGTCACACAGCTGAAGGCAAGTGTGTGTATGAACACGTTGAGAGCATGCTAGAGCATGGATTAAATCCACTAAGCCAAGGAGATGTTTGCTGCTCGTGGATTTGAATGGGGGCCCCAGTAGTGCAGACTAGTAGGCTGTCATCACATGGGCTGTGTTGAAATGGCTTCTGTCGTGCTTTCCAAAAGCAGGAGCTGAAAAGAACAGGGCTCACTCTTGCTTAGTACACCAATATCTTCTGATAACACCTCTGCGCAATCCAACCTCTGTCTGAGCTGTCTCTCCTCTTCAACAGAAAAAGCTTTTTTTCCAAATCACTATGTGAGAAAAAGCAGAGTGATTAATTAAACTTGTCTAAGTCAGTTTAATTCCTTTTTAAGCCTTTCCTCTATTTTTAGAGCATGTAATTCTAGTACTGTGACATTTTAAAGTTCAGTGACAGTATTGGGGTAGTCTGCTCTGAAACGTCAAGGTGCATTTTCAGTGAGGAATTCAATGATGTTTCAAAAAATTTTCACCAAAGTACTTAAAAAATCCCAGCCAAAAATAAACTTTAAACTAGCATCCCTCTTACAACCAGGAGAAGTTTATCTTCAACTGCAGAATGGCCTAGAAGGCAACCTCTGTACAAGGGATCAATAAAAAAGATGTAGAAGGAAAATCATACTCACCTGTTCATTGCTTTTTATAGAAAAGTATGTGGATGATAAATAGGTGCAGTGCTTGTGCATATATATATATATATATTTTACCCATAGCTGCATCCATTCATTTCTTTTTAATCTGAAGTGCTCATTTCATTAAACATTAGTCATTTGCTATTACAGAGAATTTATGATTGCTAGTAAAATGCAGCACATTATCCCAGTTTTTGAGTTGTAATGGATGTACAGCCACCCGCTTGCTGTAAGCAGACAGGACAATGAGTGAGTTACCTGCTCACCTTTACTAATCAGCTGGGCAATCCTCCCCAGAGACACACCAGTTTCCTTCCCTGATGGCATCATTAGTAAAATTCTCAGAACTATATTTGAGGTCAGACTGGATGCCTGCATTCTTCCATTTCAACCTAAAAATCTGTGGGTTTTTTTAAGTCACTTCCACCACATCAATCTACTTTTAGTAAAGAAAAAAAAAAAAAAAGTGTACTTATTTTTATGTGCTATATCTAGTGGGAAAATGTGATAAGGTGGGAAGGAAAGAACAAAGTATGATTCCCAGAGTCAGTTGATATCGCAGCTAATTAAAAGAAACATCATTAGCTTTTCTCTCCTGTAAACTAGGTACATTTGATAGTGTGAAAAAAAACCACATTAAAAACCACCAAAAACACTAAAACTATTTCCATGAATCATGCCTTAAGGCACAACATTTCTTTAAGGACATGTTCCAAAAGCCGTTAATGAATCCGCATCGACATCTGCAAATTTTGGTGCAAACCTGAGAAGTTTCCAGTTTGCTTCCAGAGTCCAGTATGAATTGTGGTCATTAGCGTTCTGAGTAAAGGGATTAAGCTCCAGCAAATACACATCTTAATTTATGTGTCCAGCTCTTAGAGATGAGATTCAGTGGCTTCAGCAGAGGCTAGGGATATTTCAGATGCCCCAGGACATCCCACCCGGAGAACATCCCATCTGGACTCCAGCTGCCAGTCCAGAAGGGCACAGGTTGGCCATAGATCTACCAGCCCCATGTGGTTACCTGACATGCAGTAGTTTAGATAGCTGACTAAAGCCTTAGGTCTCAATGAACTGTAATGCAACATGAAATGTCTGACTCATATGGACATGTGAATTTAGGCATCTAAATTCATTAGTCATGAGCTGAAGCCCTTCCCAAGTTTCTAACTGGGCTCTGGAGAAACCAGCCCTGATGCTGCGTGCACAGCTCTCTTCAGCTAGTCTGAGGGGATTGCATGAGATTTTTCCCACTTGCAGCCTTCAGTGACGGAAGCAGAAACAGCGGATGTTATAAACAGCCTGGTTCTACCTCCAGGGAAGCAAAAATGCTTAAGGGTGAGTGCTGGGCAGGGTTATGCTGGAAATGCTGGAAAGCATTTCTTTCCCACATATGACGTTGCTGAGCTAGTTCAGTACATCACATAGAAACTCCTCTCAATACTTCTGATTACAAATTCTTTTGAAGGAAGGAAACCACTCACGATGCACAAGGGATGATGCTAGCAAGTAGCAAGCTTTGTGACCCGACACGGGGCAGGAGTAATTTTACGGACCTTCTAAATTACGTTTCGTCCCTGACAAAGCCATTACAAAGAAAAGCTTCTTAGCGATCTATACAATAAACTGAAACGCATGTTTCACCAAACAGGCCCACTAGCACTTCAACTGAACTTTCTCTAAGGACAAAAAAGAGATGCTACACTCTTTTCTGGAGCTGTGTAGTCACACCAACCAATGCAAATGCACCATGACAGCCAGACATCCTTAATCACCATCACAGAGAGCTGTCATTGCCACATACTTATCTCCTGCTGACAAGACAGATTCGAGTCCTCTGGTTACTGAATCCATTGCATAGTCTGCTTCAGCAAGATAACAAAAACGCCAGCAGGAATTGCAAGATGCACTGCCCCAGTTATGCATCCCCTGTCACGCACTGGATAACTGTTACTCCTCTGGGACTCAGGGTGTGGTGGGGAGGGGAGAAGGGACAACAGCGCATCTACCTCTTGGTAGAGGTAGATTACCACTGTTATGAGGAAAAATATATGTGAAGCACCCAGTCTCTTTAATTACCCACCATACAAATCAAAGCATTTAAGAGGTCCTTTAAATAAATATTAGGACAAATAACTTCTCATTGTAATAGGTTATGTAATTGGCTGGTAGGAAGCTAAACTCTAAAGATCATTACAAGCTTGACAGAATTCAACTCCATCCTTGACATTGTTTTTCCATCATAAAAGTGCTCCTCAAAGCTGGAATAGCATGAAGGCATATTTTGCACTTACTAGACACCATATGAAGCAAAGATCCATGACACCCTCTCTAGCAGCAGGAGCAGGCAGAAAATTGTCAGAAAGATGCAATTTCTTATCACAGCACCTTTCCTTTTGGGATTCCTGATGATATAGACCACTGAGTTGTGTTTCAGTCTGGATTGTGACAGCCTAATTTAGGCTATACTATTAGGCCAAGAAGTGAGGTGTATCTCGCCTTTAATTCTCTAGGAGTCAAGCAACTAGTGTTGCCTCCTTGTTTAAACTTCTCCTAGGACCCTGTGGTTTAGGATGGGTTATCTCATATCTGTATCCACCTCAGTGCACCTTGAAACAGCAACTGGAAGCCCTTCCCAGCCAAATCAGAAATTTAACCTTCTCATCAAAGGATGGCATAAATAGGCTTTGTTTGCCTCTATGAATGTAAGTGTAGAAGACAAACACAGAATTTTGTATAGCTGTAAGATTAATGACCAGGAATGGGCACAGTTGTTACATAATTTATTTAAATGCCTTCACTGACAGATTTCTGTGGGAACTGGGTATTTAAGAATGATGGTCCTCATGAAATTTCAGAAACACCAAGATACTCTAGAGGAAAATTTGGACTTTTGAATATGCAACAGCACAGCTACTGGCATCTTTGATGCCCAATTATGTGTAAAAAACTGGCCCAGAATGCAATAAGCAAAAAATCCTGGCATGTGCCTTGCTCTCTGTCTCTCTTTCAGAGCTCAACAATTGGCAGCTGTATGTGGAGAGTGGTTTGAGCTGCTTAGCTCCAGAGATCGACTGAAACATAGACAAATAAAATAAAAGAGAAACAATAGCTCTTGCAAGAACAACGGAAACAGTAGAGTTTGTAGCTTTGTGTAGGGTTTGTAGCTTTGTGGCATCCATGGGTTGCCATGGTGATTCTACAGGGAACTGCAACAGCTATAGGTGTAGTTAAGGTTACAAACTTAATTCTATATCTTTGGATTCTCGTACCTTTGTCCTACAAATATTTCCACTGAATTAGTCATGTACAGTTCATTGTGAAACCATTACTCTAAATCTGTTTGCACCTCTGTTACATTTGCACAGGACTTGAAAGTCCAGCAAAGCTCACCTACAGGATGAATGCTTTATGATCGATTATAATCATGTGGTCATTTCATTATTTTTTTAAGTTAAACACAATTTACTCAAGTTATTTTCCATCTTGATTAGAGGAGTAGGAAAAGACTGTTTTGCTTTAAAATAACAAAGTCGGATGTACCTAAAGCAACTTCAACATACACCTGTCTTTAAAAGGCACAATTATAATATCATATAAGTATAGGATTGCAAATTTAACTTGTGCATGGATTTGCTAAATTGAGTGTCAGAGCCTGTAAATGTCACTTGCGTATTCAGTTCCCAGTTCTGAACACCCCATCTCATTGAATTCACAGCTGCATACCTTTGCCCTAATGTGCATAAGAAGCATTCCCAAAACCACAGAATACCTAACAAAAACAGAACCAGGAGCAAAGCAGTGCTGCAGTTACACGTACTTCTGAGCACAGAAAGCCCCCTCTGTGCACATCTATTCCATTGTTTCTATTGTTACAGTACCTGCCAGCCTGGTGATAGCTGAAATAAAAAATGAGTCCATCAAGAGCATGTAGCTGTAGCATCAAACATGGGGATGAATGAAGCAGGGTTATTTACTAAAAAAGCTTCGCTGCTCATTTTTTGACAGTCTCCTTATTACACATCCCTGTGCAGTGTCCCAGTGGGTGACAATGCACACCCTACCCCTGATGAGCTTGCTGCTATCAGATGGTCTTTGAGGAACCTGTCATTACATCAATCACATATTAGAAAACCCAAATGTGTGCTGTCACTTGAACGGGGAAAGTCACTCTCTCATGGTCCTGGGAAAACTGCCTCATTACAGTGATAACAGAAATCAGCTCAAGGAGAGGAACTACCTGAGAGTGGACTGTTTTCTTTAGTGCTATCAATGCAATTTAAGGGAAAGTGAAAAGGAAAAAACCTGAGAGATTGTAACAGCCACAGTTAAAAGAGGAAAGACTCCAGGAAAATCCGATTAGATTGCTACAAAAATAAAGAGCATTAGGCACTGAAAATACCTGGTCCGGGGAGACCTTATTGTGTCCTTCCAGTATCTGAAGGGGGCCTACAAGAAAGCTGGGGAGGGAATTTTTAGCTGTCAGGCAGTGATAGGACTGGAGGGAATGCATTAAAAATAGAGATAGGTCGATTCAGATTAGACATTAGGAAGAATTTCTTCCCCATGAGGGTGGTGAGACACTGGCACAGGTTGCCCAGGGAAGTGGTGGAAGCCCCATCCTTGGGAGTTTTTAAGACCAGGCTGGATGGGGCTGTGAGCAACCTGCTCTAGTGGGAGGTGTCCCTGCCCATGGCAGGGGGGTTCAACTAGATGACCTTCAAGGTCCCTTCCAACCCTGACAATTCTATACTTCTATGATTCTGTGATTTGATACCTGATCTGCTTAGGATCATTTTAAGATGGGTTTCCTCAGAAGGTGGGCTAAAAGTCACTACACAGTATCAGTACAAGCATCTACCAAACGGCCCCACAGAGAACTTGGCTCCTTCCAGCCACCTTCAGGCAGACCACCTCTTTCTCCCAAGTTTGTTTTTCTCTCCATGCCAACAGCTTTGTGATCTGCAGTCTTTCTGGTGATCAGTACGACTGATCAGAATGAAAAAAACATGCTAACAGATGATACTGATGGGGATGTTTTTAAATGCTCTGTGATCATGACTCAATATTTATCTTTCTCAAACTCTGTGCTAAAGTTCGTTCTACTTTCAATGCTCATGTCTTCCCAGTTTAGAAACTGTGGAGAGAGGCAAATGTGAAGTAATAGGTAAATAAGATGATTTACTACTACAAATTTTTAGTACATTGGGCTCTGCATACCCACTATCTCCACCTCTATATACAAAGGGAAGAAAAAGTGTCCCGTGGATTTACACCAGCATCACTGAGAGTTAGACCAGAGCTAAATGCAGAGCTAAATTCATCCTGGCTGAATTGCAAGAGGACACCCACAAATAGCATAATCATGCCTCTCACTTATTTTCAGATTACTATCTCCACACCACACTAAGAGACCTGTTATTGGTAATGACTTTTCATCAGGGTTCAGAAATTCCTACTCTTAACGTCTCATTACTGACTGACAGCAGTTGTGATCATTTATGAGCACTATTCTTTTTTCTTCCAGTTTTGACTAGGTTTTAATCGAATGAGAAAATTCAGTCTGACTATTCATCTCATGAGTACAGAGAAAACCTAAACGTTTATCTGCTCAAAGGTATAAAACAACTGGACCTGTGGAATTGGGAACTGCCTATTGCAGTGGCATTGGACCCAATGTCTACACTTCAATAAAATAAGGGTTTGAGTACATAGGACACCACAATGATTTTTCCCTGCCTTGCTTCAGCCTTCTTGCAGCGGAGGGAAGAGGATAATAGCAAACACTTCCATCCTTGCTACCTCACAAGTATGTCAGAAATGTTGTTTTCTTAATGGGATGCAGGTTCCAGGCACATGCAGAGCTCTGAATACACCTGCCTGTGAGAATGCCAGGGGCCTTGTTCACTGACTGTCAGACCTGAATACAGTAAGGACATCACAAACTGGGAAGCTTGATCCTTTTGCTGATGTGGGTGCTATAATATACCAGTACCTGTAACATTTAAGGACTATTTCAAATCTATTACATAAAGATCTTTTCCTGAAATTGAATTTTGATTGACACATTTTTTTAATTAATGAAATGAATTTTCACAAATTTACACGTTCAGCAAAGAATTAAGCTGTGTGTTAAGAGAATAACTTTAAAGAGCTATTCGTCACATTGTGTTAGCATCAGCCACCACATCACATTTTCATGAAACATGAAAATAGAAAGCTCAAGACAGTAGTCTGCACTATACAAGTGTGGTATCCTGGACTGCACAGAAATCCTTATGGACAGAGACCTGATTGAGTCATCTGTGCATCTGATTTTTTTTGAAGATTATAATTGTCTGTATCAGAAATTGAAATGATACTGTATTTTTCAGCCTGTTTTTTAAGTGTCTTGGAGAAAACTCATTCTGTTTTATGACAGACACTTATGCACACAGGTTTTGGAAGAGGCAAGACATTCAAATCAATACCACATACAATGCATGGCAACATTTAACTGGTTTTTGCCACCAATATCCAGCCTCTTCTTTCCTAACTTGCCCAGCCCCAGTTGAGTCCAGGCTAAGGTCTGACCAGAGCTGAATTAGCTTTAAATACATCTCCACACTTCTTCTCCATCTGGCTGACAGCCAAGATCAACTTACATAAGGAGAGAAGCTACTGTTATTGCACACTGTTCTTTCCAGAAAGATGAGTCAGTGAGTCCCTTTGTTTTGTGGTTCACTTGTACATATTCTATAAAAAAGGAAGTTTAACCTCGTTCCTTCTTCTGGAAAAGGACATCAAACATTTAATTTCTCTTATCTGACTGACTGTGACTGCTCCTGCCCCAAATGAAAATTGGGATTGCATGCTATGTTCAATGTATTCAGGAACCTTCTTTCATTCCTGGAGCTCTAACCCAAAGAACCTTCTTTCTTTCATGGAGCTCTAACCCACCAAAGCAATCAAATGCAAATCTGGATTTGATTTAGGGTTCACTCCTGGCACACACACAGGCAAGAGGTCTGCGTTGAGGCTGTGGTGAGTATAACTGTAACAGAAGCTGAAATAGAGATAGCTTCCCTGGCAATAGGAGCCAAGGTCCCTGGCTTGGAACTAATCCATGTTGTGCCAAACCACAAATGAACCTCTGTCAATCTCAACCATCACAATAACCCTTTCCTCCATGAGAACCTGGATGCTGGAGCTGAGGGATTACTGTATACTAAGCCTGTTGACTGGACACAAATTCATCTCTTGGTGATCCCCCAAATTCCAAATGGTTATGTCTTCTTTATTACCAACCAAAAGGCCAAGTTTACTCTTAGTGTAATCCTTGTGGTCAAGCATGTGCAATCCAAGAATGGGTTTGGCCCTAATTATTTGCTACTGGGTAACGCTTTACACTAAAAGGCAATGATGTTATTTGCATCTCCAAGAATCAAAGAATGTGTTTACTTATATATGGGGATGCTCAAATCTCTGGCTGGACCTTGTCCAATTCAAATGTACACTATTTGAAGTTCATTAATATGGGACCAGGCTTTGGGCACTTCTTTAACATTAAATATAGAAAAAAAAAAACTCCATAGAATTGGCAGCAGTTCTCACAGTAAATGGCATATCTATGATGGACTGAATATAGATCTCTCTGTCCATTTCCCAAGGAACTGTTATAGGTCACAGTCCAATGCCCATGCAGATGAATATTGTTTCCTTTGTTTTCAGCGTTTCAAAATATTTCTGCCTCCCTCTGCCTCATCCTGTTCTCTCTTTCATGATGAAGTTTTCTGCCTTCTTCGTAGAAGCACACAAGTAATTGATCCAGCTTTCAGCACAACTTAGACTATGAAAACCTTCAGAAAGAGAGTGAAAGACTAGGAAGCTATTGCCTTGGCTACTGCTAGATCTGTTATGTTTAATAGTACAGACATAATAAACAACTTTTATCCTACACATTTCTAAGAAGGAAAGCTGTGGAAACTCAAAGGGCAAAATATCCTTGACAGAAAGAACGTTATCTGCAGGAGATCAGTGAGAACTGACAACTCACACCAGTTTAATGCACATCAAAAATAAAACCATTTATTCATGAATCTGCTACATTGCTCAGGCTGGAATGCATTTGCTTTGCAAGTATCCCAAGCTTTGGTGTGTCTAATCTTGCCCTCATGCTGTCTGTGTACCTCTGAAAAAGAAGAGCCTTAATTTTCTCTTGGAAGAACTGTTAAATTTGGCTCATTTTTTCTTGACTAAGGCAAGTCACCTACTGATTACAAATTTTTGGTCATTAGTGAAAAGTGGACCTGAATGAATGAATCATGGAGCTAAAACTCTTCCCTGAATCATAATGCCTTAACTAAGAGTGAGTCATAACAGGATGGAAACAGCTGTCCTGAGTACAACCAGCTTCTTTGTCAGAAGAGGTCTCAGGAAAAGCATGTCAACATGCTGGCACCCCCTCAGCAGGGTCTGGGAGCTTTGGGCAGCAGGGTCATGACTGGTCCTGCAGTGCTGCAGAGGAGGAGCAGCACAATGGGACACTTCCATCTCTAACAGTGACAAACCGAGGGAAGATGCTATGCACAGTATATAGTAGATGCAGGTCCTTGTGTAGCATGGAAGAAGGAATCCCCAGAGGTGCAATTTCATGAATCCCCTATCAGCGCAGTCTCTTGCAGAAGCCCCAACTCCTATTAACATTGCTGGAGTGACAGACATCACTACTTGGTCCTGACAAGAGATGCCCTGTACGCTGGGCTCTTGACTCTGGAGCTTTGCATGGTTCAGGCAATAAAAAGTGGACTGGAAGCTTTCTGATAAAGTCAACTGAGGATTAACTATTCTTCCACCCCTCTCCTTCACTATAAGCAAGGCACTGTGTGACTACGCCAAGTAAGATGAATCCCACCTAGATGCAGTTATCCACTGTGACTGCCTGGACACAGGCAACACGCAACATGGACCCAAGAAAGGCACACTGCCTTTTCATCCTATTTATGCCTTCACTTCCAACCTGAAAAGGCCCCAGTACTGATCACAGAGCCCAGCAAGCCCTATAGGACTACTAAGGACTACTCAACATTTTGTACTTCTGCACAGATTCATCAAGGAGAAACATTCACAGAGGGCCATATAATATATTGTCCACTCTCACTCTGTCCAATCCCATACTCATGTGCCCAGAACCACTAAGATTTCTGGTCCAAGATTTCCTGTAAACCATTGCTGAAACATGTGTATCTTCTCTCTGCCTTCCTGGGACTTTAAGTCTTGCATAGTAAACCACAGCCTCCTTCAATAAGATTACCTTTGTAAGTCTGCTCCACATGAATCCATAATTACTTCTCCCCTTTTTGTCGCTGCAGCTCATCCTTGCATCTTGTAGGCCTCTGATAATCATCCCTGTCATTCATTCTCCACTGATTTCAGTCCAGAATCAGATGCAAATGAAGGGCCGTTTTGCTAAGAAGCTTCTGGTTTAAGGCTGTTAAAAGAGCAACGTATCTAAGCTGCTCTTTGCAGTTAGCATCCACTCTGCTTGCTGGCCTTCACAACTCTTGAGGAGCTTGATTCAAAGCTTGTTTCAACCACATTACCAGCTGCTCTCTGGCATTTCTCTACTCCCTGTTATTGATTAGTATGTCAGTGGCAATCATGTTTCTTCGATTTCTGTAAGCAACAAGCCTTAAAATGAATGACCAAAGGAAGTCAAGGCTATATCTTAGTATAGGAGGTCAGTATAAGTAAAAGTTTAAGAGGGTAGAAATAAAAGTTTAGCAAGTTTTACGTCAACATCCTTTCACCTCTCCAAACCATTCTGCTTTCCATACAGCTATAGTTGCTTAATTCCTGGTTTGATCTGACAGTAGTGGCATTGCTTTTTGCATAAGCCTAACTGTTCTGGATTGTACTTTTGTAAAGCAGTATGACTATCAGTGCAACGACTCCAGGATAAGGGCTGAACCAAATTGGCCACTGACACCTCCATCCACAGGAAAAAAAGTCACTGAATGAATGGTCTAGAGCAATTTGAAGAAGTCATCTAGTCCCCTGCCATGTATCTGGCAGTCTCATAATGCTGACATCATTTGTGACAGATGGAAGACATTTGTTGTGGCATCCTAAAACCTTTTGGTGAGTTTAACTACCTTACTCAATACTGGTCCTAAAGGTTAATCTAAATGTCCCTTATTATAATTTAGGATAATCTTTCTTGTCCATTCCCAGGGAACACATTCACTTTCTCACTGAAGATGGAACACCTAGATGTTTTCATGTGTTTCACAGACACTTCCATAATTTCCCTCTTTAGCCTTCTCTGAAACTGGATGAATGTACAGGGTGCATCTCTTCTTTCCTGCTCTCCCCCGGCATCACTTGAGGAAATATTATCTGGATGTTTGCTCCTCCTCATACATCTGAGCAGTTAATTTCTGCAGTTGATTGTACATCCTCCCTCTCTTGGCTATTTCTCCCTGACCTACTGTTAGATGTATTTGCTTAGTAGGATAGATCATATCAGCAGAGTTACATGAGCGTGGGAACTGAGCTGATGAGCTTTGAAAGACGTGTGGATCTCTTTCCCAGGCTGAAGCAAAGAACCAAGGATGTGATGCTTGCTATCAGACAATTTTTGTGCTGTAACAGTGCAGGTGATGGTGTAGGAATCTTCACTTCAGAGCTAGCTAGAAGGTTTTATGTAAATTACAAGAAATGTTGAGTAATTTCTTGAGGTTTGTATGTCCAACTACAAGTGACTCTAAAATTCTTATTTTTACATCTTTAACATTTCAGAGTAGCCTCAAAGTTGGCTTCAACGATCTTCATGGATTCATCCAGCAAAAAGATGTGGGCAGTGAAATCCCGTTTTTATGATACCATGACTCAGAAGAAAGCATACAACCTACTTGTGGACTTTCTCCCTTTCTAATCTAGCTATGCATAAAGTAGATCCCAGTTTCTACATATGTAGTAACAAACAAAACTGGCCAATGCTCATTCTTTACCCTAACACCAAGCAGCACAGCACTGATATCATCCATACGGAAAAACTCCCCATCACCACCAGAAGAAAAAGAATGTGGCTTCATGTAAAGTACCAAGTGACATGGGTCCCTGGTGGTGACACGTCCAGGCAGTGCTCATGAGAGAGCTAGCTGGTACAGACCACACTGTGCTCAGTCTGCGATAACAATTGAACAACATTAACAACTCCTGGCCACTATTTCAGCTAATCCTAGCCTCCAATCAATGTATTTGCTTAGATGTAGCTGGCAAGACCTTCCGGTCTAGCCCAGGCTATCAAGAAATGCTGCATCATATTTTACAGATGCGCAGCACTTTAGATCAGTGAAATATTTTACATCACTTGAGCTTAAATATCCCCTTCTATAATCTGAAGGAAGAGAAAGAAGATAAAAGGTAAGACAACTATCAAAGCATGTCTGAACCAGAAGGTCAAAATTGCTTGTTATGTGACTTAAAAGACTAGCACCATACTCCAACTAAATCAATTTTCTAAGCCCACTCACTCTCCTCATCTCTTGCAGAACTTTGCAGCTTAGTTAAATTCAGCTGCAAGGAATTCTTTTGCAGGCTAGTCTTCGTGATTATAGAAAGTCATTCTTTGATTAGGAGTGCGGAAAAAAATTAGGATGACTATCACCAGAGTTAAAATGGAACCACAAGTTAGATTGTGAAATGAGTCATCCAGGCAGAAGTATGTAAACTAAAAAGCAACAGGAAAACCAGAATAGCTCTTTGTGAGAGAAAACATCATAGTGGCTGAAATCTACCCATGCAACTATCAGAGTAAACTACGCAAGATCTGTCACACTTGAGATCAGGTCTGTAATAGTTTTTGCAAGCTTTAGAAACATTTCAGAAAAAAATAAACAAAAATTTCCAGATATGTTGCAAAATTTTAACAATACCCAAAGAACAGAACATAAACAATGGAAACTTTCACCACTTTCTTAAAACAAAGATGTTACAGATCAGACCACAGCCAATATTTTGTTATGATTTAGCAAGTTATTTCCTCTTCAGATAAAAACCACCGTGTGAAATAATAACAGATGTGATTTTTACAGTGGTTAAAACCTCTTTAGCTATTCACCTTGATGGAATGAGCTTCTTCACAGACTGCTGACAGGTATGGGTAATTGATGGATCATTCAGGAAATTCCACACGGGTAGACACCATATGCCACATAAGACACACTAATTCCTCCCCTTGCTGCTTGGCTTATCTTTCCTGCTACATTCAAAATTTAGACAATCCTCAGTGTTGATCTCCAGAAAATTATGTAACTTTCTACAAATTTAGCAGTTGCAACACATAAACAACAAATGTCCTAGCTGAGGCATTGCTAATGCAATCCCACCATATGCTTTCATTTGAAGGCGAGCTGTATAACCGTAGATGCCTATGTAACGCTAAGCACAATATTCACGCTGCTTTCTCATGAAGTCTTTATTCCACACTTTTGGAAAGGCTCAGCTTCCAGGGGGTATTCCTTTTGTCGCTACCCTGGATCATTCCTTATCCACAAAATCACTACAAAGTGCAAACAAATGATCAATATTAAGTGAGCCTGTTTTCAATTTAAATTAAAATCAAAAAACCAACAGTCTCCCAGTGGTGTTCCTAAATTTTCTCACTAAACTGGCACTCTATAATCATTTTTCACCATTTAAGACAAGCCATTTACATATTCATTTGGAGACTCCTAGCTCAGACTTATGAACAGAAATTTTTTGTCTATGCAGTTCCAAAGACCCACCTTCCCCACCGGCACTGTGCTGTTGATTTGCTTACTACTCCATGGTATTTTATTCTCCATAAGAAAGAACAACTTTCTTCTAACTGGCATATATCAGATCTTAGAAAAAGCCTACAATCTACCAGGGAACAGAAATCATCAACAAAATCAGAGTGTTGTCATTTTTATCAGAGACAAAGTATCTATTTTTTATTTTCCCTCTGGAGGCTGGTACATGTGAAAGATGAATTAGTTCAGTACTACCTTGAGTGAATAAAACTTGTTCTTTAGCTCAAATGCAAGATTTTGGGGTTTTAAAAGATCAAAATACAATTCTGCTGATAGCCTAAGTGAGAAAAGTGACCAAAAAATAACCAAGCAAACAACCAACATGTGCCTTAACTAATTCCCAAGTCTTTCCTTAGTAATTTATCAGCTTTGCTTTATCTTAATATGTCTGAATCAGTAGTAGAAAAACAACTCCCTGTGCCCTAGTTAGCAACAGTGCCCCTCTGGGCCTGTCTCTTGGTCATCTTCACTTTGCACCACATCTCTATGACTTAGAAAAAAATCAAATCCTTCAGATCTTGTGCTGCCAAGGTCCTGAATGGGCCTAAAATATGTCTGATAATGCAGATATATCTCTGACCTGCAACTGATAACAGCAGTTCAGATTCCTGTGCCTGCAGGTTAGGTTATTAGTCACAAGTACTTTATTATTGGTGTGCTCATGGTTAATAATAGATGGAAGTTTTCAACCTATCTGTGTGTGCCAGTGCAAAATTACGGTCTGCTCTGGAAAACCTCAGCCCGCCTGTGCTGTTAGTCTGGGCTGCAGGCAGCACTGTGCCAGCACCACGGGCAGAGATCATCAGAGCTCACTGTAGCCCAGGGATGTGCAAAGGAGGAGGGGGAAGAAGACTATGATTAAACTCCAACAATGGGCAAAAATTCATCTTTTGTGAGGGGTTTTATGATCTTTGAAATTCAGCTTCCCTCCTAGGGAGAGCCTTAACCCCATCTTCTGAAATGCTCTGTGACTGAGATCTGTGGGGAGGGAAAGGGGTATGAAAACTCAGGGTATCCATCATTCAGGAATCAAAATGTTCCTTTCAAAATGGATTCATAGTAGTTTTCCTCTTCTGCTATCACTGAACATGTATTTTAAAGCTGTCCTGGTTTTGGCTGGGATAGAGTTAATCTTCTTCCTCATAGCTGTGGCTTGGATTTAGTATGAGACTAATGTTGATAACACACTGATGTTGTAGTTGTTCCTAAGCAGTGTTTAACCTAAGTCAAGGACTTTTCACTTTTGCATGCTCTGCCAGCAAGGAGGTGTACATGAAGCTGGGAGGAAGCATGGCCAGGACAGCTGACCCATACTGGCCAAAGGCATATTCCATACCACAGGACATCATGCCCAGTATATAAACTGGGGGGAGTTGGCCATGGGAGGCAGATCGCTGCTCAGGCATTGGTCAGCAGGTGAGGAGAAACTGCATTGTGTGTCACTTGTCTTTTCTTGGGTTTCCTTTCTCTGTTTTTGTTACATTCCTTTTCATTACAGTTATTACTACAATATTTTATTACTGTTATTATTTTTGTTTTGTTTTGCTTTATTTTAGTATTAAACTCTTATCTCAACCCACAAGTTTTACTTTGTTTTTTTCCAATTCTCTTCTCCATCCCAACATTGTGGGGAGAACTGAGCGAGCAGCTGTGTGCTGCCCAGTTGCTGGCTGAGGTTAAACCACAGCGGTGGGCTAAAGTTTATGAGGATAACAAAGAATAATCTCAATTCACTGAAAACCAGAAAAATGTAGAGGTTTCTTCCATCTACCAAATAGCAAGGATCCCAGTAAGATCTTCTGATGTTCTCATAAAGTGCCAAGACCAGAATAAAGCCTGCATGTGAAACAGCCACGGGATTTTGTCCGTTCTTGGTGAAACTGGGATGAGTAAATTAGTGCTGGAGTTAGTTCTGGCTTCTTTATACTTCTTAACAGCTTCAGTGAGGAAAGACACATATTCAGTGGAGACTTAAAGGAAGCATACACTTTTGGGGTTCAAAACAATACTAAATACTATATGTGGCATTGCTGTTGTAATACACAAGTGCAGGATATGCCTGGAGGTGACAACAGTATTGCCTTTTTTTTGTCTGCTTTGAAGAAGTCCTCATATGTTCTTCCAAGTCCAGCCCAGCATATCCACCTGGAGTCTGGTACAAGGCACCTAGGGAGTGAACATGGTTTTCAAGATCTAAAATGTTCTCTCAAAGATTTCTCTTTTATCCTACCCAAGAGCCTCTAATTACCATCTCTTGCAAACCTCAGTGGCAAGGTGCTTTGATGGCTGTAATGCCACAGTATCCATTGGAAGTGCTTTCTCCCACCCGACACTAATCATTAGCTTCATCTCTGCCTCAGCATCTTTGCATCTTTGCATCTCCCACTCTTCTGACTCAGGTATTTTCAGGTGCTGTTTTGATAGCAGTAACAAATATGAGCACCATTTTGTTTTCTTAGTGCAGGTTAAACCTCTGAAGAAACAGCGCATTGTGTGATATGAATGATTTTCATTAATTTTGCCACAGAGCAAGGGAATTTCTTCATTACTTTCCTCTTCTATCACACTTCATGAAACACCAAGGGTCCTGGGTGCTGGGAACTGGCATGCTGTCTGTGAGTCTTGAAAGAAAGTCCTGATCAGGGGCAAAAAGAAGTGCAAATAATAAAAAAATAATACATGACCTGTTTGATGAATTTCCCTGTATCAGGAACTTGATCTACAACGTTTAGGCTTTTGTTATTTCTCATCACAAAAACAGGGAATTTTTAGTAAACCTCTGTGATCTGAAGCCCCTTCAAGAAAGGAAGATACTCATTACTGTTCTCATGAAAAGTGGAAATGCTGGACTATTAGACTTAATTCAATAGCAATCAATTTAATATCAGTCTCATATTTCAAGTCTATGAGAAGACTGTTAATGACAAGATCTCACCCTACCCAGGTGATATTCTCCATAAGGATGCTGTTTCAGCCACTCCTCTTGATTATCCTTCTCATTATGAAATATCTCGGTGTCTAACCCAAAGTTTGCTCTTCACAGTTTCAGGCCATTGTTTCATATCATATCATATATCATATCATATTATCCTCTGAGAATTATCTTCTTTATATTTATTATTACCCTGAAGCTATATATAAACCATGATCACATCCTTCCTGAATCTTCACTGTAATAAATTACATAAATTCAGCTTTCTCCATGTCTCCACTTACAATTTTTTTCTCTAAAACTTTTATCTTTCTTGTCACCCTTGGTATTTCTTTGGTTCTCTGTTGCCTTCCTAAATGGTGCCATTCTTTTGCTGACAAAACTTATTTTTTTTACTAATGACAGAAGAAAATGAGCAAAGAAAGTGGGGTTTTTTTGGTTTTTTTTTTTAACTCTCACTTTTTCCTTTAAAAACTCAGAAAGATTAAAGGTAAAATTCTCTAGTTCCATTTTCTACCTGTGGTTTTTCCTATCTTTTGACCACCATGAAGGATTATGAATTGCCCAAGAGTTACAGAGCTTATAAAAGTAGTCACTGTCTATAGCAGCTGTTTCATACTCATTAAGTTTTCCTTTCCAGTACATTTCCCCAGGGACAGCGGTACAAAATCTAACAACAATAAAAACCACTGTGGGAAAAACTGAACAGTCCAGGGATGCTCTTTTCAGTATATCTTTCAGAAATATGTCCAGCAATGGTTTGTACTAACTCAATGTTGTTGGCATCAAAGACTAAATTGTGTCTGTATATAAAAAACTAAGTGTTCTCTGCAAAGCTGCTCTTTCACACATGCAAATATGTAAATTTGTAGAATAAGCTGCAGATAGAATAACGTTTTCTAACATTGCCCACAAAAACTAGTTTAGTTCCTAACAACCCTTGGATAAATTCATAAATAGTGGGGGGGGGGTTGTCTGTATTTTCAGCACCCTACTTGTCAGAATGAGTATCTTTGAAACTTTTTCTCATGGTTTGCATTTTGATGTGAATTTGATCTTGCTTTGCCAGTATATTTGTGTTCTGGTACAATTAAGCCTTCCCCTGAAAACACAGGTATTTGTTATCTTTGTTCTTGCCAAACAGCAGTTATTCTTTAGCAAGAAGACAAATATCAGAGGTACCTGGTTTCCATTACTTTTCCCTCTCTAGTCCAGATTACTACAGTGCTGAGCACACATTTTTATGTGTTTTTTGTGCACTGGAAATTCTTTTGAAGAACATGATGAATTTTCTGGTGCTTCTGAGGCCTTGCTGTCTGCTGGGGACAGGAATCTGCTATTCTGCCAGGATTTGGCATTTTTTTTCTCTTCTGTTGTCAGAGGGAATTATGTGGATGTGAAGCATGAGGATCAGAACAAGAAGGTCCAGGTAATTTATCTATAAATCTTGTGTATACTTAGCTTCTGATTTCTCAAATCCACAAGAATAAACCAATTTCTGACATCATGTTCATGCTAAATGCAAAAAGAAAGAAAGTCAGGACAGAAAAAAATGACACTTCTTTCTCCACATCCATAATCTTTTCTCTCCCCCGTGCATTCACAGCTGACACTGTGTACTTTATTTACTGTATTTTCTTCTGCAGCAACTATAAATTCATCTGCAGAACTCACAAATGGGAGGCACATATATTTGTCACTTTGTTATATAAATACTAACCATGAGATGAGCTGGAAATACATACCCCTTGACTAGATAGCCTGTGTACAGCACTAAATTTGAGGAAGGGTTTTAGGCTCTGAGAAAACTGACTTGTGTTTTGCTGGGTTATGTACTACTTTGCCCCATTAGCACAAGTACAAATCTCACATCAGTGAATCCTTCACAACACCTCTGTGATACAGAAAAATAGAATGAATGTGTATAACAGTGGGGAGAGAATTGCACACAAACTTGCAGCAGGGACCTGGCTTGGCACTGCCAGAAGTAGCCCTTTGACTATTTGTACCAGGGTGTTTACTTAAGATATTTAAGTATTTTGCAGTTGTCTAGTACTGTGCTTTATCTGTTGTATCGCTAATACTGATCCTGAAGGTGCAGTTGACTGATTGCCTCTTAATTACATTTCATTAATGTATCTATAAACAGCCTTGATCTTCATTTGAAGTAAACCACATGAATTGAGCAGTTTTCCCCTGCAGCGCTCGCCATCATTCATTTTATCTTTCCAGGAACAAATACTCGTTATGAAATAGGTTAATAAAATACTTTGGTGTTTAGTGTGGTATGATATGTTGTGGTTAACTCCAGCAGAAGGTAGAGGCAATTTTGTCTAACATGAAGGGACCTGCAGTTCAGCACTGCTGTCTGAGATTGAGGGATAAGGAACATGACAGCCACATGGAAGACCAGTGCTCTTCTCAGTTTCCCTGATTGCTTTCTCCAGCATCAATATCAAGAGAATTTGCTCCTCCAGATCCTGAAATCCTGAGCCTTTGTAGTTAAATACAACCAACGTGAGGCAATGCACTTTGTTACGTGTTGTACAACACCTGTATCAGTGAGGGTTTGTCATATCACCTATATCACTAAAGGGTTTGTTTAGATACTGCTTGATTATCAACAAGATACTGTAGAATGAGCATGGCCAGTGAGGCCTCCAGGAAGTTAATAGCTTCATGCTTTGTTCTGAGAAATGCTGTCATTTGGATTTGAACCAAATGGCTTCACAGGGAAAACACTGCCACTTTCTGCCAGGGAGGGATGCAAAAAACCACCATGACTGAAATTCATCTGAGTATGGAGAAAGCTGTGGAGAGACTAAAATACTGGATGATTAATCACTACTATGCACTGCATGAACGTAAAGGGTGGATGGATGGGAGGATGTGGGAGGGTGACTCTACACATCTCCAAGACCACTTGGCCTGGAGTGGATGTGACTACCCCAATAACTAGCTAACAGCTGGTAGGAATTGGGGGTTCTGAGACACCACAAGGTGATATAGCCAGACTTTCAACCACAGTAGTGGGCTCAGAAATTTCATGAAGATTAGAAGCTTGGAGTAGCTCTGTTGCCTTTCCTCTGCTAGAACTTTTGCATCCACTGTAACCCAACATCCAGAGGATAGTGCAGTCCATGTCCTGCTCAGCTCCCACACCCAGAGCATCAGACTGGTCACGGGCAATGCAGTTGTGATGTAAGAACTCCCAGGCAACTACTCTGCCCATCCTCCTTCTCAGAGACTGTGAGGCCTGGTGCAAGGGGGGCTCCTTTCATTAATCATTCATTAATGAGCGTGTCCCGCTGATGCAGACACAGGATTCAGTTTTCCATTACTCTCACATGCCATCTTGTAGTGCACGTTATCAAAACTCCAAGCAGGCAACTGCTGGAGGATTTACAACACATCTTTTCTCTGTGACTGATAGTGACAGGGATGCTGACCTGCCCTGACAAGCCCCACCATCTGCAGGAAGCAGCGAGGTCATTTGTAGAGGAGCCTACGACCAAGGAAGCAAAGGTTCATGGGTTGGTTTCATAGAATCACAGAATTACTGAGGCTGGAAAAGACCTCTGAGATCATCAAGTCCAGCCTATGACCCAATACTGACACATTGGCTAGACCATGGCACTCAGTGCCACATCCAGCCTTTCTTTAAACACATCCAGGGACAGTGACTCCACCACCTCCCTGGGCAGCCCATTCCAATGTCTGATCACCCTCTCTGTCAGGAAGTGCTTCCCTTCAGAAAGTTCCACACCTCACATACAGTGATGACATTTGGCCTGAGAGACTAGACTTCAACTACCTCACAGACATTTCTTTGAACTACTTGTAACAGAGATGGAAAAGACTCAACACACACCACTTCAACTCACTGCTCCACTTCCACTGTGTCAAATTACTTATCAACCTAGCTGTAGGAACCAGCAACCGCATGCTGAGGTCTTTTCAAGCCAAGAGCCCAGAGCCTTCAGACAGCACAGTGGCCCTCCTTCTGCAGCAGGAGATGACTTATGCTATTGCCCAGGTCAGAATGACCGTGTGATGCCAAGAGCCCACAGGTATCCATGAACTGTCACAACATTCAACTCTGTAAGCACTGTTCCCTTTTTCCAAAGGCCTAACTCTGTTTTGGGTTCCAGCAGTCTCATGTCAACAGAAGTCCTGATTTACACCAATGTTCAAGACCTAAAAATCAACTTTTTACCATATGTTCTGTCAAGTGAGAAAACAGCCTGACTGGCACTTTTATTACTACATTCTCCATGCCTTGATGAATAAATCCAACACAGCTGTCATTCATGGTGCAGCATGATGGCAAAACACAGAGTTTCTTCATGATCATTCTTACTGAAAGAGAAAATGGGGATGGAAAGCAAAAAACTTCAATTTTGCAGAATGCTGTTTTCAGTTCACTCCAGAATGTCATTACTATATAACAAATGTGAGCTGGCAAGCATCTGCTTCTTAGCAGAAAAGTGAAGTATTTTGTTGGGGCTGGGAATAGTTTAGTATCTATGATAAATCATCTGCAGTAGGTAGGAAAGAAGGAAAAAATTGCTATAGAGCTCGTGCAGAGCAGCAGGATTGTCTGCTCCTGCTTAGAATTGAGAGCAGAACTTTTGCATTTGTATTCACACCAGGAGCTTTGAGAAATCATACCTCAGTAGCCAAATTTCATCCACCATCATAGGAATTTAGTCATCTAAAAATTAAGCTAAATTTGATCACCATTGTGAAACTTCACCCTCCTCTTCCCTTTTCTTTAAGAATATACAACCAATTAACTTCCTGATAAAGGGATCACTTGAACATCTAGGTATCAAAGAACATGGGTCAATGTGAAGAGACTAGAAGTTAAATTGAGGCAACTATGGCAACAAGTCAAAAGAATAGTAGCTTTTGACAGCCTGAGCTGGAAAAAGGCAGCTTGTGCATGCACTGGAGAGCTAGTCTGCTTTCCACATCCTTTGATTATATAGTAAGAGAGCATAAATAGAAAGACAAGCAGAGATAACCACAGACTCAGAATAAATATGAGATCAATGAACCATTCTACTCTTAAAAGATCTCACCCAAATGACCTTGGCACATTAAAAGCCAGCAAAGCATATGCCTTGTGCTAATCTGTAATAAAAATAACTACAAAGACCCAAATCTGATCTAGGAACAAAACTGTCCTTTACCTTAATGTTTACATCCTTTACCCATGCTTAGCATCCAGATTACAGACCTACCCGCTTCACTTTGCCCATCCCCACCCGCTGGGACCCTGGGGCAGGGAGAGGACTCAGGAGGGAAAGGGGGTACCTTAAGCATGAGAAAAGGGGGAAGGAAAGTGTTGGTTTAATGTTTATCTTTTTGCTTCCCACTACCCAAATCAGGCTGGGTTTGGTTTTTGGGGTTTTTTTTTGGTTTTTTGGTTTTTGTTTTCTTTTTTATTTTAATTGGCAATAAATTAATTTTCCACAAGTTGAGTCTGTTTTTCCTGCAGTAGTAATTGTCAAGTGATTTCGCTGTCTTCATCTTGATCCATGAACTTTTCTACCCTAATTTCTCTCATCAGTTTGAATGGGGGAGTGAGTGGCTGGGTGGGTGCTCGGCTGTTATCCAGGGCTAATCCACCACCACTGATGGAAGCAAAGGCAGGGACAGTCCTGCTCTGCCCTTACATGCAGCTGGGATCTGGCCAGGATATTCATCTGGGCTGGAAAGACCTTAATATATGAGTTGCCTCCAAACTTTAAAATCCATCAGTAGGAGAGATAGAGTTCAACGGGCCATGGAAAATAATGAGCAGACTTTTTCACATTCACTTTGTGAAGTTTCCTGATGAATACCTTTCCTATAGGTGCTCTTTCATCACACCACACTTCTCCAAATTCTCTCTATTCCCATGGCTATCAGGGTGTTTAATTTTTTATACCAGATCTTCATCCAGAAGTTACCAAATAAGTGCTAAAAAAGCTGTGTCTAAAACATAATGGAGTTCCTCTTGCCTGCAGCTTCTTGTGGGATTTCAGAACACTGGGGTATCTTGCTCCATGTTTTCACAGCCCAGACCACCAGATGCAGTGGTTTCTGTTCCATGTTTTGGAATTAAATCAGAAATTGTCAGAAGGATGGAAGACACGGAGACATTTCCAATCTAAGAAAGACAAAAATCTTCCCTGGTGCCTTTAGAAATGGCTTCACCAGGGTCTTTCAAGCTTATGTCACATTGTTTACTAATGGATGTCCATTTCAAAAGCTGCTGTTTCTCCTCAGTAGTTTCCTACCGTACCCTCCACTGCACTTCCCCTAGTTCTCAAATGCATTTTGCCTTTTCGGCATTTTGGGCAGAAGAACATTCCATTAAGGGCTGGCAACTTGGAGCCCTCCCAGGATGGCACAGCTCTTGCCCACGCCTGGTGTATTGCTTAGCAACACTGAGGAACAGTTACTGCACATCCTGCTATTTATGTTTCATGCTTCACATGTTGACTTTCTCTTCTCCTGCCTCCAAGTTCCTCCGATGGAATCGCTGTATGTTACATGTCCCAGCGATGATGGACAAACACAAGCCCCTGTTCTGTTCCTATGAATTAAGCAAATTACTTATGATAGGCATGCCAGCTTTTTGTGCTCGTTGTTACGAGAAGTTGCAGCACCTGATTAGTACCAAATACACACTCCTTTGCAAAGTAATGCTATATTCATAGGTACAGCAATTACAATAAGGATGCTCCCAACCATTAAAGATGATAATGATTCACCAAAAGGGTTTTTTAACAGAGAAAGGAATTAAATTTGTACAAGGTTCTGCCTTCATTGCCCTGTTGGCACACTTCAGAAGACCCCTTGCCCTTTAGTGTCCTTCTGTTTTACTGGTACAGTTGTACCTCTCTACTGATAGTCACCACATGCACTTCTTTCAAGGAGCACAGCTGACTGGGAAAAACTGGGAATAACTGGGCAGCAGAAGGCACAAGTGGCTAAAGGTGACCAAGAACACCAATCCCACCCAGCAACTGGTGACTAGGCTTTTTAAATATTTTCACTCTTCCTGCTTTCCTGCTTCTGAAGTGCCCACCAACAGAAAGCCCAGATGGGCACCATAATGTGCTATGCTACACTGTGGCAGCTGCAGTACCCATAAAAATAATAAGATCTAGGATTTTCTGTCCAAGGGACTTCACATTTTAACTATGTGACTCTGTTTACAATTGTTTAGAGAGCAGCTCAACAGTTCAGTATAGGTTCAGAACAGAAATTTACCCTAGTACCCCCAGATGAATGTTTTTTAGGGAGGAAGGAGAGAAGAAAAGCTCTTGAGTATATCCAGATTAATTTCTTCCCAGTGAATTAAAAAGTCTAGCAAAGAGCAAAAGTAAATCTATTGAATCTAAATAAGATGTGGAAACATAGGGGAAAATGTCAAGGATAGTCGTCTGAAATGCAACGGGTTACCTTCACAGATGTGTGTGAAAAACTCTTTTTGGTCCCATTTCACTTAGTATCTCTCAGATTTCACTTTGGGAGTCGGGGCTTCAGTCTGAATTTAAACCATTTCTGGAAGCAGCCAAGCTACATTCTGGGAACCAGTCCCAGCAATTGAACATGAAAAATAAACTATGACCTGATGCACTATTTCCATTTTCCTTATGCATTTGACTGGAAAGAAGATGAGAAACACCATCTTATGAAAAAAATTTAAATTAAGATAGCTATCTGTAGAATAAGTATACAATATTAGACACTGTGACTTTAACACAATGAATCAATTTGAACCTTGATGTAAGTGGAAATTATTTCTGTATGTAGTCAAATACCACACGTCTGGGGAAGAATGGAATACTTTGTGGAAGAAGCAATAAGCATATTAGTTTAGAAGAAGGATATTGAGTACAGTTGGGAATATAGAAAGTTTCAGACTAAAATCATATAAATTACGTTCATATAAAAATGTGCCACTTACTGCCATGACAAAATAAATGAAAGCACAACAGTGGCAAAAAAAATCTATGACGAGATTCAGGAAGCTCAATTTCTCACAGTGTTAAGTGCTGTGAATTAGAGTATATGCACACAAGGTATTTCAGATTTTCTACAGAAATTGCAATGAAATTAGACATTTTGTCAATGCTTCTTTCCAAGTTTTCAAGGGACATCTAATCGAAATGGCTTCAGGATGCAGTTAAGGCTTTTAGTTGTTTGGGTGATGTCTTGAAAGCTAACTATGGATCACTAAGAGAAGGAAGCGCAAGGGAGAAATCGCTGTGTGGATCATTACTAAACGCTGTAAGCTGTACTGCAGCCTCCTCAAGAAAAACCTAAACTAACAGTAACATCCTACTCAGGATAGTAAATAAACATGGGAAAACCATTAACATCAGTGTTTTGTCTTCTGCCAGTGTGTGCAGGTAGGAACGAGTGGATCAAAGAGGAGGATTGTATTCAAAACCCATTCACTGGGGGAAGGTGGCAGCTCACTCGCTCTCGCACAAAGCCAAGAGGTGATGATCAAAAACAAGTGCTGCAATATGAGCTTGGGAGAATGGCAAGACACCCTGTTTATAGCAGTGGCCCTGAGTGACTGTGGCTTACATCTTTCTGTTCTGTTTTTCCAGTGTGCAGGATGGGGAGGTCCAAGTGGCTGTTGGAGCAAAATCATCTCCAGTGAAAGGTTTTTTTGTCCCAAGTAAGGGAGTGTGTCCAGCAGCTCCCCACTGAGATACTGCTGCCTTTGTGCAAGACTCATGGCAAAGACTTAACAAAGCCTCAGAATGAGTAATCAATATGCTAAAATGCACTATCAAGCAGGTTGTGTAGGTCCATGCCCAACTGCAAGAGGAGCTACCTGACTACTCAGATGTGGGAGTACTGCCTCCTTTGGAAACTAAAGCCTTTGTTCTTAGTTGTACTTTGATATGGGATTATCAGTCTTGAAATCAGTCATCATTCACAACACATGGGAAACAAGGGTACATGCAGGCCTTTTTACTTTAACAGCCAAGTCAGAAGTCCCACAGTAGTCACCAGAATTCATAAATGTGACATACTGATCATGAAGTAACAACCATACACCAGCTGTGATCAGGAGCAGTTCTCCTCAAGAAAAGATGGTAAGAACAGAAGGGCTTATTCCTAAGTGCAAGCTCAGTGAGCCTGAAAGGCTCAGCCCCAATGTGTCTGGCTACTACCATCTCATCATCTTTCAGGACAGAAGCTTTCTGAGGCCAAAGTTATATGAAGACAGATGAGACAAAGTTCAAATTTCAAGTACAACTCTAGGCTGTTGGAGATTACTACTGATGACCAAAAACATGTGCAAATGATCAGTAAAGTTAGTGGGCAAGGATCAAGTAAGAGTAGGGATCACTGGTAATCAGAAAATGCAGCTCAAATTGATACAAGCCTTCAGGAAACCTTATCTTCCTTCAGGTCTGCCAGCTAAATATTTTAAAGAAGCTGATAATTGCTGGTGCAGAAATGTTCTTTCCTTCAGAAGACTGCAGAAAGTGCAGATTGTTTTTAAGACACACTTACTGCCTCTTTTTTTTTTTTTCCAGGAGAATTCCAAATATCTGCTGACACCCACAGGCAGAAAGGCAAATTTTCTTTTAGAGTAAAAAAAGCATGCTTCTCTCTCTCTCTGACCACTTTCCCCACCCCCAACCTCTCCCCCAAAGTAATTTAGGAGAGGGAGCTTGCTCATTTTACCCAACTCAGTTGGAAAACCACTCAAAAGTAGCTCATCTGTAAAATCCTGTGCTCAGGGCTGTGGATAACAGGCCACAGTTCCTGTTCAGAGAAGCCTGTAACAGAAGTCTGAAATATGACTTACTTGCTTCTTTATACTTGGTTTTATACCCCCCTACAGAATCACAGAGTTTTATATCTCCCTCCAGAATAACAGAATCGTTGGAGTTGGATGGGACCTCTAGAGATCATGTAGTCCAGCCCCCCCACCAAAGCAGGTCTGCCTAGAGCACATTGCACAGGATTGCATGCAGACAGGTTTTGAGTATCTCCAGAGAAGATATCTCTCACTAGACAGTAAATATCCTCCAGGTAAGAAGAGCAGGTCCAGGGCATGCTTTGGGAACTGCTGAAAGCCAGGCAGTAGGTACCATTTTCTCCAGGAGTAACAAAGAACCAAGAAGTAAAGAGGCAGAATGGCTCCATGTTCAAACAGTAGCAACAGGGCTATGCTGTTCCTGTAGTGCTGGTCCTGGTCCTGGCCCTGGGCACCACAACAGTCTGACGAGATCATGACGATGGTGATTCACAGTCCTAGCCTCAGCCTCTTGCAACTTAAATCATTCTTTCCAAAGTGCAGCTCTGTGTGATTAGGTGAGAATTTAAGCACCTGTTTAAAAATAAGTTTCTTCATTTGAAAAATTAAAAAGAAAAAAAAAAAAAGAGAGAGCAATAAAGAAGATAAAAACAAACACTACTTATTCCAGTCTCATTATCTTAAATTGGTTTCCTCCTTCTTGGGTGAGAAATTTTGCATTTGTGAGGCTCATTTGAACCTTCAGCATCCTCATTTCCACGTTCTTCACTGCTAAAAGGAAACAACAGGGACACTGCTCAGTTCTGGTACAGATTTCCTGTACCATGCCATTTTCTGGAGGAGGTGATTTTCCAGATAAGGGAACTACCTGTTACTGTACAGCAAGAAGTCTTCCGTTTTCCTGTGATCCTGTGTGCAACAGGAATTAAACCAGTAATCCAGATGTACTGGAGCTAAGGTCATATCCTCTCATGCTACCACCCCTGAAGACAATTTGAAAAGGTATTTTCTATGAATATATCACCCAGAGTAATAATTTTTTCTATCCCTGTTTAACATGTATCTCTTGACACTTGTTCTGGCTTAGAATTTTACTCCAAGGGTAACATCTTGCTCAGAGTAAGTGCCAGGTTGCCATGTGCATATATCTACCATTGACTTGTGAATGCCATAATGCAGTACAGCAAATGCAGACTTCAACAGCAAAGGGCACATAGAAGTCCTAAGAGGATTGTTAACAGGACAGCAGGGGAAAGACTATGTTTTTTTCTGGAAGAGACATGATTCATTAGAAGGCCAGAAAAAGTGAAATGTAAGCTCAGGAGGAACAAGGAAGGGCCTCTTCAATGGAGCTAAACCACTGTAGGCAAGGCAGGACCAGCTACAGTGAAATTCCAGTGAAGAAATGACAGCTGCTTCTAGGGAACAACCCAGAGAGGTTATCACAGGCATCAACATCCAGGCTCAGCACCTTGACTTTGTATATCAGTGGACACAGGAAAACAATGCAAAACAGAAAGAAACCTCAGATGCTTGGCGGAATTTTTTAGAGGACTGAGTGATTTCCTCAATGGAGTTACTCACCTGGGATTAGCTCATGGTACCTCCTCATGGCATGCTGCCTTTTAGGGGAGAGGTATCCTGAACTAGCTCAGCTGCCAGAACTAGTGTAGCTGCTTCACAGATTTATCCTAAATGCATGAGCCAAGACCCCTCTGATGAGCTGAGATTTTCATCAGGTGCTTTGACAGAAAAGTAGCTATAACAATGATGATTGAGACTTCATCTGACCATGAGAAGTGAGAAAGTGCAGAAGGAAGACAATCTGAATGGGAGAATGGGAAGAGGGGTATGACTGGGAGGACCAGGATCAGGGGCATCATTAAGTATCTGTATGAAGTCTAATGCAATCTTAGGGGATTTTCTTCATTGCCAATGAAGCACTCGAAGTCAAACAGGATGGCAAGGACAATTATGTCCCTGCAGCTATGACTGATGTGAGCCATTTGACTGGACAGCAAGAACTTTCTTGAAATGAACAGACAGTGCTGACAGCAACTACTGGAGGAGGAAACAAGACTGAAAGATTAGGTCCAAGCTACAATTAGAGGCATTTTGTACTGGTCTGAAGAACCCTGCAGTGATACAAAGATCTGGCTGTTCTTCTGCAGTCAGTAGTCAAATATGGAATCAGTGGGAAAAGTATGGAAGCATTATAAGGGGAAGTCCTGAGGGAAGGTTCAACAGTGCAAAGAATTGCTTGGACAATATCCAAGAAATAAATGAATGAAAACATAATAGTAGGTTTATCTGGAGGGCTCATTTGCACAGAAAATTGCTTTTTAAAACTTGTGCTCTTCGTAGCTGAAATACATCTCTGACTCTTTAGCCCAAGAAGAACGGTGGGGGAGAGAGGGAAGGAATCTAGGAGTGAAAGAGAAAAGAAAGAGTAAAATCAAAGCTGAAAAGTCAAACTGAAATCCAAAATGCAGGTTGTAAGGTTAAGGAATACAAATATCTCAACTGGGATGCTGCATATTGAAAACCAGCAATCATGTTGAACAAGGGAATAATCAAGAAAGGACGAAAGAGAAACATACTGGGCCACGGTAAAGGCACAATTAAACTTGCTTGATGCAAGTCAATGCTTTTTCACGGACATACATCCAGTGTAAATGTGTCCCAAATTTGGAAAATGATTTGCCACCTTTTCATTTTCCTAATGAAAACATTTTTGCTGCTTTCCTTTTTGTATAAACAACTGCTTATACAAATATTGATAGTTTTATATAGCCAGTTTTAATCTACCAGCTTCTCTCCAAGTGCTCCCAGAGCTAAAGGTAAAAACAGCACTGATCTAAAAAGTACCATTCCTAATTACCACAGCTCAAGGGCTAAGGACATGAATGGATGCAGAACAAAACAGCAGTGTTTACGGACTGATTTCTGAAGGGACACCAGCAGAAGTGACAGCCTATAAACCCACCCTAGAAATGGGCACAGGAATAAACAGTGAGAAGATTGTTGTATTTGAACAGCTTGGTCAGCAGGTCTGTGCACAACAGTTCTGTTGTACTTGACTGTAGGTATCTGTCAGTGGCTTTCCATGATGCACACAGGCTGCATTCAGTTTCTAAGTGAAGTTTCATTTGTCCTAACCTATGAAACCATAAAGAGAATGTGTTGAGAGAAGTGTGTAAGGAATTGGTAGCCTTCTCCCTTAACATTACCTGGGGCACACACTCTGCATTGCATTATGGAGAGGACAGGCCATCGTGGAGCTAAACCTACTTCCTTCCTGCTCCTGGTTAAAATGCTTTGGATGCTTCCAGCCTGAGAAATTGCCTCTGTGCTTCCCTTGGACATTGCAGTATGACATTCAAGGAATGTGAAAATAACCTTTTTTTTCTTTAGCAATTATGGTAAAAGCACTCAAGTGGAGGTCAATATAAGGTAAACAGTACAACTACATCACTAAATGGTTCTATTAAACAAGGATAAATTTCTCAGTAACACTTACCTGGCATTCCAAAAATCTTTCTTTTCACTGCTTCTTTCATTCTCTTTTTTTTTTTTTCCAGTATAAAAAAAGAATAAACAAAAACCCAAACCACAGTTCTGATATAACTGGAGATTCCTTATCCTACCTATGATTAGGGCTTTTGTTCATTTGCTCCATACAGTCTGATCACTTAACTGTGGATTATGCTCTGTCATGGGAAAAGCAGCTTTTAACAGTTTTTAAACTGAAGGAAGCTTCTCAACTGAGTATTTTTAATCTGAAAACAACTGGACCCCTGTAAAGTTGTTTGGCCTGAAGGAGATGAGATGGGATGTGTTTTGGTGCAAGAGACTATTGGAGACCTCGCTAAAGCCTCTGGGACACAGAGACTGACAGGGCTCACATATCTTGCAAGAGATCTGGCTGTTAGCAAATTGCACGCTGTGCATCTGCCATATTTAAGAAAATGAGACTTTGGTTTCCATTAGTTTCTTAATTAAAGTGTTTCTAGGAAAAATTGCCCCCTAAAAGAAGCCACTTGGTAAAGAAGTAAAGATTATCTAACCAAAAAAAAAGCTGTGTAAAATCCCTTATTTCAGGCAATAGCAAATTCCAGGAAAAATTGTATTTTACTCCCTCAGAGCTCAATACCAGTGCTGTTGGTTTTTTTAATCTATCCTCTTTTGGCCCATGTTCAACACCTATTTCTGTCCTTCGGCACTGTCTTAGGTCTCAGTGCCACAAGATTTCCAATACATGAGGATATCATACAGTGATACAAAAGAAAGAAAAGAGAATAAACATGTAATATTTTTCCCATTTTTTGGTTCTAAAAAAAGGAGGCAAGAGAAGTATCCGATAACTCTGCACAAGTTAAAAAAACTTGACAGTAAAAGGAAAGACAAAGATTACCCTCAGAGCTCAGGGTGTGCTTTGTAGCAAGGGTTTTGCCCTGGGATTTTCTTTCTAAGAGAAAGGCAAATAAAACAAAGAAAAACAAGCTCCAGTCTGAGGCTGGTAAACAGACCCATAAATGCTCACACTGCTTCCAAAGCAAGGTGGCTGAGGCAAAAAAATATTGGCATCGGTGAGAACAGATTAGAGACTGCCCTAGGGGAAGTGGAGTACGATGGCTGGACAAACCTTGATGGGCTGAGGGACCTTTACTCATTCCCAGAACGACTATACAGTTTCCTTCTAATAAGCCATTAAATTACACTGCCGAAATTATGTGGTTTCAAGGTCTGAAAGGGGCTATTAGTCTTTTCCCAGTAAACCCTGTAGTAAGTGGGTAGACTCAGAGATATCTGCCTGAAACAAAGTGTTACCACATTACACAGAGCACCTCTAAAGAGTTTACTTTTTAAAATGGGGAGAAGATGGTAGAATCACAGTCAACATAAGCAAAAAAAACCAGCATGATGTGCAAAGTCTCCACGAGCAAACAGCAAAACAAACATTTTTTAGTTTATTCTTTCTTGTATCACTCCCACACCAGTAAAACAACCTTGAAAAGGAATCAGCAGTATTATCTCCCAGCATCAGCTATCTACTCCCTTAGCAAGAGGGTGCTGCAGGGAGGAGGCTCTCCCTTCTCCTGGAGAGTTAAGGATTGCCTCTGTTTTCCTTTCTTTTATACATTGGGAGGGAAAAACAAAGAAGAACACAACTGCAACAAAAAAAAACCCACACACAAAGCCACCAAAACCCAACCAATCAAATAAAAAATAATAATAAAGGAGGGTATCAGAGACTGTTAAGAGAAGAGGTTGGGGTGGGGTGGAAAAAAAGTCCCTTAAGTGCTAAACTAATAATTCCATAGAGGCTTTTTTTTTATGCATGTTCTGAAAGGACGCTTTATTAAATGATTCACTCTTACTTTATTCACAGCACTTACCTTAGCAGCATCTAGTCAGAAGCTCACTGCAGCCTGCTTCTTAAAACACAGCTTGTGTCAAACTAGAAGTGCAGGAAGAAGCGATGAGTAGACCCAGAGACAGTTGTGTCTTGGCATTTTGAGATTGTTTGCTTTGTTCAGAACTGGCTTTCAGCATCAGATGCAGTTAGTGCAAACACCATACTGGTCTAACTGCACAAGCAGGACATTTTCAGCTCTGGCTGTAGCACTGATGGCAGCAATGTGAAGAACTGTGTGAGTGGGAGCAGCAAGTGGGGAACTGTTTATGGCTGACAATTTGCTGTGGATTTAACTACTTTTCGTCTAGTTCTTATGATAGCTCCATTATTGCCTGAAGTCTAATTACTGCTGAAACTATCATCCTGCTTTGCTACTCTGGGTCTGCCAATTCTTCTCACATCCTCCTTCCCTAAAGCAAATCCTAATTTATCCTCCTAATCTTCAAAGGTCTCCAGTTACTTCTGCCATACCTGTCCTTCTTAACAGATAGGCTGGTTCCTTCCTTTGCTCTTTAGGTGCCTGTTGATTTAAATCTTCCTCCCTATCCCAGGTTTCTTTCTGCCATCTTTCTTGTGTGACATAAATACAATTTAATAGTTTCAAGCCTGTCAATCTGTCTACACCTCAACACCCTATCTGGCTAAAAGCAGCAGCTGGCATGAGAAACCAGCTGAACTGCTGGTGTATTGCCACCAAATGTGTTGACTGGGAATTAAGAAGATGGTCAATTCATGTTAATGATTCCTATTAGTCTTGTTACCCCAGATCTTTCCACTGATGCTTGTTATTCAATTCCTTTTCCTGTTATAATTTCTCTGAAAACTGGGGGAAGTTCTTGGTGCCTGGACCTAAAGTCTGCTGTGCAGTGGGATAAGACCTGGCCAACAGTCAGTCTGCATGGCATGCAAGGAAGGGATTTTTGTGTTTAGGGAAAGTTGTGGACTCTGGCACTAAAAAATGTAATAGTTCTTAGCAGTCACATCCTAGCTGTCTACAGACAAGATAGTGGTAGCCTTTATCATACCAAGAAGGACAGGATTTTGGAGATGGATATACTAACATATTAGCATGTTTGTAGGAGTGGTGTTTGTTGTTTGCCTCACAGCTTGATCTTCCACAGCCACTCCGCTGTAGAGCTTGCCTGAAAACAAAAGGCAGCTTATTCAGTTTTTTTCACTTAAGAAGCTCTTCTTTGAAGAGATGCAAAGAGGCTTTCACAGCTGTTTAAAAAAGCAA
Source organism: Todiramphus chloris collaris (assembly GCA_025345505.1). Classification (NCBI taxonomy): domain Eukaryota; kingdom Metazoa; phylum Chordata; class Aves; order Coraciiformes; family Alcedinidae; genus Todiramphus; species Todiramphus chloris. Next base: position 713,954 of record JANVCC010000209.1, read on the forward strand.
TGCCAGGACACTTAATATACCTTCCTTCTAAATTATCTCTGACTTGCAGAAAGGCTAGAGTATTTGTACAGGATTATGGTGTGTTGCATCTGCCTGATTTTGCAGGTTCCTTGTGAACTGTACTTTAAAATGCTAAAGGCCTCACACATGCCTCTCTTACTGCTCTTACAACCTCATCTTGCTATTTCTTAATCTTCCTCCTATCTACAACCCACCTCCCTGCCTGCTGTTCTCAATCTGGTCTTCGTTAATAGGGGCAGAGGATGAGCAGAGCCTGTGGAGTCAGGGGCTGAACGTGATCACTGTGGTAGCACTTTGGTGCTGTGCTGATCTCAGGCTGAGGGGAAGGAAGAGCTCTGTGGATGGTCTGCAATAACCCACTCAGCAGCTCTCACCCTCTTGTACCTGATGTGCATGGGCTGTGGACCTGCAAGGCACTGATCAAGCCCTACATGACTGTCAGAAGTTGGGGAATTTATTGACAGTGAGTGTTCCTGAGGAGCAGCCAGCAAGAGCAATCGGCTCCCTTCTCAGAGGCATGAATGGCCACGTTGAAAATGGCAGCTCCCTGAGGCCAGGAAAAGCTGAGGATTTGAGGAAACTGAGATTTGTGCTTTTGTAAGAGCGAGCTAATGAGATGGCCTCACAAAGGCCACTAAGAGAAGACTGGGGATAGGTAATGGGTGATCTTAAAAAGTTTTGTACTGTGGTGTTATTTGATGAAAGAATAATTCCTATCTTTGTTGACAAACACACAGCCTGAACCTGTTCTTTATTCCCTGTTGGATTTTTGTTTGTTTGTTTGGGGTTTTTTTTGACATTTCCAATGTCATCTTCATATATCTCCATTTTCCATATATATAGCAGAAATCATTATTTCCTCTTTCTTTCCTTATGAAGGTCAACTTGTTAAAGCCTAAGTTCCTGGGGTCTACAGTACTACAGTCATATAGATATCAGAAATCAGACAGACACGGATCAATCATATCTGTTTGGGTTAATATGGCTTTGCTTAGCCTTTCAGCTATCGACGTTGGCATTGACTACAGGTGCATTAGAAACCCTTAGAAAATTTCACCGGTCTCCATGACAGCAAACTTTGTGCCATTCTTTTGCTGCCATCTCAAAAGCTGAGTGCTGCTAAAGAAAGATAACAAAGGTCTGGGTTCCGTTGGAGAACCACATTTAGAGCCTCAAAGAAGCTTTACAGACACAATAGCATCTACTATTGCTGGAAAGGTTCATCTTTCCTGCCCAACACTACTAGCCTCCCTCTATGTAAATGTCAGCATCTCCCTCAGCAACAGCCACCCATTACTTTTTACTCTGGAACAAGCACTTAGGCAGCAACACGTTTGCTATCTTTCCTGCCAATGCTAATGTTTCAAATATTTGTGCTGTTCTTCACGTAGGTTTAATATCACTCATTGTGGAAATATTGTTGCTAATGAAATAAAAAGCTGCATGACTCAGGAACCTCCTCTGCAAGGACCTTGAATAACTGTAAAAATATGTAATTTCTGCACATGAAAGACAGTTTTTCTTTCTAAGAAGAGGTGCAAACTGCAGCATTTTGTTAATGCAAGTAACTTGATTCATGAGAGTTGCCTTGCTAATGTGAAGGCAACAGATCCTGGAAATACATTTGTTCATATTTTTCTTGTTCTCTTTCACACTGTTCAGGAGTTGCTATTGTCTAGTTCTTCAGAATGACACATTTTAAACTAAAGCTCTAGCACAGCTTTTAGCTGTATAAATCCCAGTTCAATCTGCATTTGTTCTAACTTTACTGAGGACTTGCTAGAAGTTCAGCTGGTAGGAGATTCAAAGACAACTCTGGTGAGCTACTGCTCACCAAAACCATTGACAAGAGTGTGCTCGCATCTTCCTTTCCTTCTTTGCCTCCACACCTACCTCCTGCTATAAAACTTCAATTTGTGACAGCTGATAAATTTTGCTCTGGATATTCAGTAATTGGTGCCAAGAAGCAACTGTCATGTCATAATTTCAACATGTGCAGAACTGGGCCACTAGACATTTAATTGATAAATAATGCTGTTGGTTATTAAGGTCCAGATAGGTTGTAAATGAAGGGTGTCCACAACAGAATGATGGGAATCTGAAAACTGGAGAACATGTTGATTTTTTTTTTTCAAGATGTATTTGAAAATACAGTTCAGAATGTGCTAAATTAATGATCAGAGTCATGAATCAGATGGTTGGTACAGGAAAAAGAATCCATGCACCATGTGCCTGTTTCTACTGTGATGTGTTGGTAATTACTTTAAATATAACTGTTACATCTGTTGATTTTTGGTTCTACTTTTGAGTAATAATCCAATCTGCATCATTAATTAAAAAATAATTTAGTTCCATACTGCAGAAAAATTTATTATAATACTGTAAATAAACCAAAAAGAAGATTGCCCAAGTCCCAGGACTGTAACAACATAAATGATGGATAACTCATTTTAACACACACATGAAAAATTATTTAAACTGGCAATCTGCTCGGTTTCTTCATTATATCATAAGCAGCCTTTAAGATTATGTAACAGCTGTAAATATAGCACTGAAGCAATTCATGGTTAAGAGAAGATTGATAGAAGCACTGTCTTTTTTAATTATTCAGCTATCAAACTTAGAGAAGCTTTGTTGATCCAGCAGCAGCAGACTTCTGCCCTCCAGTGTAATTCTTACTTGTGCTGAGCACCCAGTAAAACTGAAGTATGGTTTGAAAAAAAGGTGAATTTATCTCATTTTCCATGAGAAACATAATCTGTTATTCTTTGTCATATCTGATTACTTTTTTGTACATGAACACTGAGTTAAGCATTGTCTCGGAGCCTGGTTGCCCATAGAGACCTTAGATCTGCAGTACTGGCCCTATTTTGGGCAATGCTGAAGCACCTGGTATTGTGTAATCACACACACAGGTGCTTTCCTGAGCTGAAAATAGATAAATATGCCCATACTCAAGTGATTTTCTCCTTTTTGGCCAGATCAGCTTTAAAAATGTTCCCTTCCATTCTGTCCTAGCAGGACAACTGTATTTCTGCAGTGTTAAAACAACAGACAGGCTCAGGCTAATTTCAGACTGCTTTTAGTTATGTCCTTCAGGCCCTTATACAGGACAGGATTTTCCACTCTCTGTGCAGCTCACATATTATGAGAGCTACATCAAAACCTAAAAGCTGGGTGAGGCACCTAGCCAGGACCATAAGAAGCCATGGTTCTGTGACTTGACTATCAGGGATTTGCAGGTTGGGGTATGAAGTATTGGATTTGGTCTTTAAACCTCCAGTATATTGAAATCCACTAAGAGGACTTTCTTCCACTTCATGTCCTCCTGCCAGAAGTGAAATCCTCAGGGGTGCAGATACTGGGCTCCCATGGAAGGAGTCAAAGATGACACTGCCCTCCCTTGGGGACTGGCTGGCACCAGAACCCACTTGCCAGGTGTGTCTCCAATAGTCCAAATATTTTGCCTTTTAGCAGCAAGTTCTGCCTCTCCTTTTTTCTCAGATAGTCAAAATCAGTGGAGTATTCACGACAAGGATCATTTAAGTGGAAGGAGGCTGGGGCATAAGCTTAACACCTTAAATGGAACTGGACCACAACTTATATTTCTGCCATTAGGTTACTGAGCTGTAGGATGTATTTTAAATGCAGAGCAAAATGCTGGCTGACCTCAGTAGTTCAGGATTTCATTTGTAAAATGAAAATGGAATCAAAATGTTTCATTTTAGAAATTGAAGAACTGTATCAATTCATATCATAATACAGCCAAGATTTTTCCAAGGAAAGAAGAAGGGGAGAAACAAGAGAAATGTGTTAAGAGCATAGGGCAGTAGTGAAAATCAGATATGTTTAAGAATAATCTTTAGATTGTCATATCCCTCAGGACTGCTACAGAACTGGTCTCATGTAACTGAGTGGAAATGCCATCTTTCCTGAAATAGGTGGTCTTAAAAGAAAATGTTTGTTTTGAAAAGTCCATTTTCTGAGAGGGGGGGAAGGAAATGGAGCAGAAATGGAGTTTCACCTTAAACCTTCATAAACAGCTATTCTTTAAGAACCCAGTCTATATATAAAAACAAATATGCAGAGTGTATGAGCATGGGCGAATAAAATATTGTTTTTACCTCTACAATAATAAACTAGACTTTTCAGTAAGCACGCTCTCAAGTTTTACTTCTAAAAGTGTTGAAAAATTTATATGAGTTTGATACTAGAGGGATTCATTTTTCCATTAACATTTCAGGAGCCAAAACTACTTATTTTCCCAATAGATATTTGATATTCTTGTCTTGGCTGGCTTAAATGAAGTATTTTCCTCCAATGTTTAAGAATGTAGATCAGGGAAAGAATGTTTTGTTTTGGGTTTTTTTGTGGATAGAAAGAAACTTTCATCTGACTTATAAATTTAGGACAAAACCAGCAAGCAATCCAACTTACTGCAATCTCAACTGCATACTATTTAGGTTGTCAGATTCATGAAAAAATGAATGTCATTCTGGCTGCTGGATTTATCTTTCCTATATATTTGAATAATTTAAAAAGAATTCTCAGTATGCAGTTATGTTGTATGGATTTCATGTAATTTTCAAAATTTCATGGTGTGGAAGTACCTTATTTGATGGGGAGATGGGTCACTAGCTCATTAGTTAGGAGCGGGTCTAGAGTACTTTGACCCTGGGCAAAATTGCATTTTCACTTCTGGGTGTATCAAAGGTGGATCTAACTCTGTTATTCTCTGTTATGGCATCACTGCTTCCCACTGCTTCAGAAAAGCAGAAACAATCTACCTAAAATATTCTCCTCTGTCAAAGTTTTAGTTTTATTTCTGTGTAAATAATGCATGTGCACAGGCACTAATGTTGCTGTCATTAACTGGGAATGAACCTGGACCCTTCAGCTCTGAAAGTACAAATCCACACAATTTGAGCAAAAGTAGCAACTCTGTCACATACTATTAAATAACAGGCTGCTATAGTCACTGTTACTCACCACAGAGAGGGCAAATCTGCATGCATTAAATACTGTTTATAATATTGAATATGGAGGTTCTAGCAGACAATGTAGAGCCCTCATTTGATCAATTTTAAAGGGTAGGAATCAAGCATGGCATGGAGACGGGTTGCACATAGCTTTGCTTGCAAGCACGTCTACCTCACTGTTGATTTCTCTGGCAGTGCTACAGTCATTAACTACCACAGATGTGTTACTCAAAACCAAACAGACTAGAAGTAGCAATTGCAACTGATATAATTAAAGTCGTCTCTGTTTTGCTGAATGTTAGGAGTTTAATTGTTCTACATGCACTTACCAAAAGCTGGCATCTTTTTTATGTGTGAAGTAGTGAAAGCTTACTTAAAGGCTGCAAATTTGCCTCAAATGATCCAGCTAGAGACACTGCGTGCTGCAGTAGGGAAAGCAAAAAAATGCTTTTTTTCCTCAAGTCTCAAAGTGATGAAATCTTGATTTCAGGGGAAGGCTGTCTTGAAATATCTGAGAAATAACCCATTGCATTGATATTCTGTCAGAGCCTTCCACTGCTGAAGATATAGAGGTAAAACAAATAAAATCCTTCATTAAGGAGCAAGCCGACATCAATACTGCACACAATGCCTGCAAGGTCAACTCCACAGTCTCTACAGGCAAGGTCTGTTCATAAGTGCTGTGTTCAGAACCAAAGCTCAGTGTTGATTCTTATGTGCTGACAGCAGTTGCTATCACATGGAAACCAAAATAGTAAATTGCACCAAGCATTCTTCAAAGGGAGACCTGTATTCTTCAGGGTTAACTCCAAGGAAAAGGAAAGTGATGTCAGCATGAAGGAGAACATTAAAACACGCTGGAAAAGCTTTGAACATAACTTGGGCTCTTGGAGGGGAAGAGTTCAGAAGTCACACTGCTTTTTGTGTCACCCTTCTCTTTCCAAACAATCCCCATTTCTTTAGCTGTCATTCATTTCATTTTCTGTACCTTTCATTGTATTCTTCCATGCCTAAACTGGAAGAATCCTTTTTAGGATCTCTCTACCTGATTTTTCTCATCTCGAGCTATGTGAAGAGGGCAAAAATGAAGTGATTTGCTGCCCAAGGATGACTGGATCTCTATCATGTCTTGCATAACTGTATCTTACCCACAGAGACGTTCACTCAGTGAATACAGAGATTAAAACAAGTGTACAGCTCTGCTTAGCTGACCAAACATTCATTACCTTCCCTATTACCCTGGAGGAGGTTGAATGTTCCCACTATTCGAGGTGTCCATTCCAAGAGGAGGGGACACAACAACTGGGTTTAGGGTTCCAAATGACTCAAAAAGGCAGCCAGTTGTCCTACTAGGCCACTAATAAGCATGTTATGGGAATCAGCCTTAAGCCCTGAACCCCCCTGAGCACATTTGTTCAGTCTAGAAAAAAGAAGGCTCCGGGGAGACCTTGTTGTGTCCTTCCAGTATCTGAAGGGGGCTACAAGAAAGCTGGGGAGGGAATTTTTAGCTGTCGGGCAGCAATAGGACTAGAGGGAATGCATTAAAAATAGAGACAGGTCGATTCAGGTTAGACAGTAGGAAGAATTTCTTCACCATGAGGGTGGTGAGACACTGGCACAGGTTGCCCAGAGAGGTGGTGGAAGCCCCATCCTTGGGCGTTTTTAAGCCCAGGCTGGATGGGGCTCTGAGGAACCTGCTCTAGTGGGAGGTGTCCCTGCCCATGGCAGGGGGGGTTGGAAGTACATGATCTTTAAGGTCGCTTCCAACCCTGACAATTCTATGATTCTATGATTTTCAAATCAAGGAGAGAATAAATGCTTCAGGCAGAGAGCAGATGTTTAGGCTGTGGGTGCTTAGTTTGAAAGAGAGAAAGATATTTCCCTCTGTTGATGTCAACATGGTTGATTTGTTTCATTCTTTTATTTGAGAGAAAATAAAAGCTGTTTTGAAATGCTACCCCTGACTTGCGGTGGCACCCACCAGTCTGCTGAGGAGTAGTCAGGATCAGCCAGCTGCAACACGTTAACTGGGCAGGGGAAAATGGGCAAAATTATCAACCTCTGCTGCATGGAAGAACTCAGTGCAGACCTTGTCAGTCTTCCTGTCTCATTAAATTAAAGCAAATTAAATGAAATCACCATCTGAGGTCTAGATGTTAGAAATGTGCACAGAGAGATCTGTCTGTGCTTTAAATTCTGCATGAAGTGCGGATAAGAGGAGTGTGCCTTTGCAGCTCAGTTTCATTGATGTGCGAGCTAGCATTCATGTCAGGTTTGCTTTTAAGGATACTTGAATGACTCTATTTTTAGACTTTACTGTGATCTTACTTCATCAGATATTGCATGCATAATGCATCATCAGCAACAAAAATTTTAATCATAGCATAAATCAGCCAAAAGATGCTACAAGAAATCAAAGTCCCAATTGATTTGCTTGGGGATTTAAGTAAATGGATTCTGCTTTTTAATTCCCAAATTCAGAGAGGCTCTATGGGGGGACGCTCCCCAGATAAGTAGCTGATTGGGGAATGTGTGTTGCCAGGCCCCTCAGATTCAGTCCCAAAACATGAAACACCATATTTCAATCTGAAAGCAGCTTTTACCTTTGCAGTTTTTGCTTAAGAGAAATCAAGAGCAGAATTTAAGTCTCTCATCTAAATAATTCAGATATTGATGGCAGAAAACCACTTGCTGATCATTCACAAATTCCAAACCAAGGAAGAAAAACCTGCAAAGTAATTTCAGTGCAATCCCTCACGACCCAGCAAGTAAAGCCTTCACAGGCACAGGAGGCTTAAATACTTCCAGTTTCATTTCCAGCAGCAAAGAGTAAATACCCGGGGCTGTGTCCTGTTATTAATGTGTTAAGGAAATAGAACTAAAATCAGACACCTTACAGAACAGCAAAGAGCACTGAAAGGGAATTAACAGACTTGTTTTTCAGATGGGAATGCTTTTTATTCATTTTAATATAGCTTAACAACTTTAAAAAGTGCATCCAATATGTTATTTGTGGGGACCAGATTTGGGGGAGGAATATTCCTTTTGCTTGCAGGTTACATGGAAGTGAAAGCACCAGGCATTTCAGCTAGATGAGGCTCGACTGTGAAGCAGATGTCTGCTCCTTCTTTTACCCTCTCTGGGCAGCAGAGGCAGGAGCAGCTCATGACATGCTCAGGGACACAATGGTCTTGAGAGGAAGCACTCAAGGATCAGGTAGCTCTTGCTGCCTAAATAATCACTCTAGGTTGGGTGGCAGAGCCAGATCTAGACAGCAGGTCAGCAGCTGGGCCTCTCCATCTTAATGGGACAAATGTCAAGGAAAGGTGACATTTAACCCGAGGGACAGCAAAGATATTTTTCCTGACCTCAGTGATTCTTCTTCACACAGTGTTCTATCTTTTACAGGGAAAAGCTTTCTCCTCCACAACCTCTGAAACGTGGAAGAGCCTTTGTATTTCTCTGGGTCATGGTTCCATCACATTTTATCTTCAAGTTATCTCTTTCCTTTGAGTAAGCCTTTTATTTCTCTTTCCCCTGGGTTATCCATCTCTGTTTCCATAGTATATAATGGAGCCGCTGAATATTCATTATTAGTCCTTAGAGTCACATAAAGATCTCCAGAGCGTGATAAAACCCTCCTTGGGTTTGTTTTGGCTAGATTAGAGCCTAAGAACTAAATGGAACTGGGAGATGCAATACCTCCCATTAGTTTTAAAAGAACTGTAGAGGGATCATTTATCCTTTCATAACGGAAAGGAGTGAAGGAAAGAGAGTTGGGCAGTGGGGGAAGGAGAGAGGAGGAAGAAAGCAGCCAGGCAGCTACTGAGAAGGGGAAAGCAGACTATTTCAGTCCAGCCACCATGATGTGAAATCCCTTTTGTCCTGACACCATCATGCTTACTGAGGGTATTGCATCACTGCTTGGTAATGATGTCACAATACATAGATTTTCAAAGCAGCAGGGGTAAAAAATTCAATAAATTAATTTCTTATTCAGTCAAGCATACCTTCCAGAAACAAACCTTCCTCTACAAGCAGAGGAGTAATAGTGCCAGCAGTGCTTCAAACAGCCCACCTACTAACACGGGAGTCCATGTGACTGAGCAAAGCATCAATGTATAATTTCCCTATTTAGGGTCATGATTTAGTTCCCATACCAGCCCCACGAGGGCAGTAACCTGTAGCAAGGACAGGCTGCATGCAGCCTGCTATCCTGCCAGCTTTGAGCCCTGTAGCAGCAGTTCAGTGCATCTGGAGGTCCCATACTCAGCATCAACTCCTTGATTCATCTTTGATTAATTCCCCATCTGATATTGCAGCTTATTAGCCAAATAAACAGATCAGAAAAATATGTCAATTTGGAAAACAAAACCCATCTCTTTTAATAAAATGATCTGCATGATAAAGGGATTTGAACAGTTTTGGACTTGTCAGGCAAATGCTGGTTTGGTCTGTAGTAAGCACTATTTAGCACAATTTCAGTTTGACCTTTTTACACATTTCAATGTATGAAATACTCCCCCGTGACTGTGGTGAAGACACTAGTCTAGATCTATGGCCAGAGATATCATGAGTATTTAAAAACACGAACAGGAGAAAGGCTTAAGCCTTTCTAGGAGAGTAGAAGGGCATATTCCTGAGTTGGATACAGCTGGACTGAAGTTCCCCCAAGCGCTGGGTAAAATTGAACCTGCTTTTTCTCTCCACTCTCTGTTGCTAGTGTTTACACCCTTGCAACCTTCTGATGTCTTTGCCCAGGCCCTTTCCCTCAGTACAGGCCATTCATCCCATCAAGGATCTGTGCTGTCACCCCATGTCTAACATATGCTACAGTTATGTTAAATTCACCATGAGGGTTTGCAAACAGTTTCTTACCTCCATATACACAGAGTCCCATGGTGAACCTTTGCACTTACAAGTGCAGACATGCAGTATTTACAGACTGAGAGGCAACGACAGGATGTATCCCCATGAGCATCCCTCTCTGTACATACCCAAAGTGATTCCCAGCACTTCAAAGCTGCCTGCAATGCTAAGTTCAGGACACACTGTCAGTTAAAAAAACCAACAGAGTTGTGTTATAGAAGTCATATTAATTGCAAAGCAGTGCCTTACAGTTGATCTGTCTGTGTGACATTTCATTTGCTGCCTTAGGGAGTTTTCAGGAACAATATATTTTAGTGAGTCACCGTAATGAATTAAAATCAAGTCAGAAAAAGATACTTTCTGTAAAATGCTACTTTTAATTGGGAACACAAGATGTCATTAAGGAAATATAAACTATCTGTTGTTCATGTAATGATTTTTTACAAACGTAATGCAAAATTTTTCCTTGGTAACTGCTGTGTTAATGGAATATGGAAACCCTAGCCCAAGAAAATCATTGCTGTTCTTGTATTTAAATTACAAAGGGAAATAATTTTCACTTAGATTCTTTATCACATATGTGTAGAATCCTTCTTTCAAAACAAAATAAAAATAAAATTACTAAATGTCAAGAGCAGCTCTCCTGAAAACTGACAGTGCCCATGGGCTGGTGCTACTTGCTTTAAGCACCTTTCCTTGATTTCAACTTTCATTATAGTGTGTCTGGTCTCAATATGAAGCTTAGGGCAGAATGAATGTAGTAAGTTTAATGAAGCTATTATAAATATTATTTTTTTAGTTACATGATTTCTTTAAGGTGAGCATATAGGTGAGCATATAGCATATAAGGTTAAGTCAAAAGACTGTAAGAGGAAAAGCCAAGTTGGTGGGAAAAGATGTGCAAAAGAGCAACACAATGGACCGTAAGAAGGATTGAGAAGAAAATGAAATTATATAACCACCTACCTTACTGGGAGATATTCCAGTAACCAACTACAGAGACCAGGGGATGTGTTTTTTACAACAGGAACCTTCTAAGGGAGGAGAGAGAAGTAATCAGTAAACAGGGAAAGGCTTTTTCAAAGAAAAAGTCAGCTAAAAAATTCATGTAGTTTACATATTCTGAGGCACCCTTTGTATGTAATTGTGTCTCTCCAAATCTACTCTAGCAATCCCAAGAAAAAAAAGCCTCTTAAGGAAACGAAAGTTAAATGTATGAAGCACCATGATACAAAAATCCATTAAGACTATCCGACTGTTTATTTACCCTTTCACATGTAATTTTGCTGGCCAGCACTGGAGGTGCCCAGAGCTAGATCTAGCCAGTCTGCAAGGACACAGAATCTCACAAACTGGCTGTAGTTTTCTCTTTCTGTACTGGACCGGGTGTCACTATTTGGTGAAATGGGTCAAGGTAGTCCCAAGCACAAATACAGGCTGGGGGCTAAAGGGATTGAGAGGAGCCCTGCAAAGAAGGACTTGGGGGTACTGGTGGATGAAAAACTGAACATGAGCCAGCAACATGTGCTTGCAGCCCAGAAAGCCAAACACATCCTGGGCTGCATCAAGAGAAGTGTGGTCAGCAGGTTGAGAGCAGTGATTCTTCCCCTCCGGTGTGTTCTGCGTGAGACCTCACCTGGAGTACTGTGTCCAGCATTGAGGCCCCCAGCTTAAGAGAGACATGAGGCTGCTTGAACTGGCACAGAGGGCCAGAAGATGAGCAGAGGGCTGGAACACCTCTCCTATGAGGGCAGGCTGAGAGAGATGGGGCTGTTCCGCCTGCAGAAGAGAAGACTGAGGAGACTTTATAGCCGCCATCTAGTACTTAAAGGGGGCTACAGGAAAGCTGAGGAGGAACTCTTTATCAGGAAGTGTAGTCACAGGATGAAGTGTAATAGTTTTAAACTGAAAGACAGTAGATTTAGATTAGATATTAGGAAGAAGTTCTTCACTGTGAGGGTGGTGAGGCACTGGAGCAGGTTGCCCAGAGAAGCAGTGGATGCCCCATCCCTGGAAGTGTTGAAGGCCAGGCTGGATGAGGCTTTGAGCAGCCTGGTCTAGTGGGAGGTGTCCCTGCCCATGGCAGAGGGGTTGGAACCAGATGATCTTTAAGGTCCCTTCCAACCCAAACCATTCTATAATTACATGATTCTGTGATATTAAAACCAACTTGGAAAAAACTCTGGTTTTTTCAGTTTTCATTAGAAACATTTTGCAGAGATCAGATAAGACAACAGACATGTTGCAGAAGAAGCAAGGAAAGTACCTGAGTTAACTGTATACAAAGGGGCTGTGAAGGGGAACAAGAGTCAGGATTCCTTCCCAAACTCTCAGGGAACCACTCTGCACTCTGAAGCATTTACCAAAGTTTCTGAATTGATTTCAATGAACTCAATTTCATGAAAAACTGGATAGGTTTGGTCTTTATTTTCAAATAATCCAGGTTAAATTTAAGCTAATAGAAGAAAAGACTGCTGATTCAAAAGGAAAAAATCAAGTCATCCAGGGAACATTAAGCATTACATGAAGTATCACTCGGATTCTCTTTGTGAGATAATTAAACTCAGGATGTTTTTTGAATCCATGCATTAGTAGTCACAAGAAAGAAATCATTATGAAAAGTATTGAAGGTGTTACAGAAGCAAAAAATAGAATTGCTCACAGCCATCAAATCTCTGAATGAGTTATAATTATCTTCATTTTTCACCCACACAGAAATAAATAAAGGCTATGTTGAACTATTATACATAACCAGTTAGGAAGACACGGAGCCCCCCCAAACACTTTGGTCAGGGATGGGTGGTTCTGTCATTTATCTGATCTCACTGCACACAGCTGGACCTTGTGAATATTTATTTGTTTATGATACATATCCAAATATGCAGCACTCAGTGCTGGTGTTTCAGAAGGTGGCACTGTGGAGCTGAATCAGAGCTTCCCTTGGAATCTGAGGAAAAAGAGCAATCTGCAACTCTGACAAACAAGGTTTACACATTTTCTGAACCATAAACCATGGTGCCTCACGTCTGTCATGAAGGAGGTCAAGAAGGTATGGAATACTTTAGACAAAGCATAGAAACTCAAGCTCCAGTAACTTCTCATCATTAAAAGGCATATCATCACTGATCTATTAGATAGGTGTAGAACTGCAAATCCCAGTATCTCAAGCATGCTCCAGTTTGGATAATTAAAGTTTGCATAGTTAAAACCCCTCTCCTGGTGAAGTGGACACCATCTGTGCACCACCCTTCTATTGGCCTCCTTTAGTACACTTGCTTTCCAGGTTTCCTCTTCTGTTTGCATCTCTTTGTTTTGAATTTCTTTCCCTGTACATGTGTTAGCTTGAGTCTTTTTCCATGCTGAGCTTCATTTTGTTATTTTCAGCTCAGCTCTGAATGAGTTAGATTATGCTCATGCTGTAGAGCACTGCCAATCTTGTCACACCATCTGCTTCAAAAATTAGAAAAGAAGTTGAATCCCTTAATGGGATGAAATAACTGTACTTTGCTCTGGGAGTTATCTTCATGGATTATGTTTTTTGTTCACTTGTTGATAGTTCCATCCTTTATGGCCCAGTAATTTAAACACCATTATGTTCTCTGACATTATGCCTCCCTGAAAGCGTCATTTGCCTAAGACTGCTGACACTCTATACAATTCAATTTATTTTGCACTTGCAAACACAAAAGTCTTTACAGGTTTTACAAAAACTCAAGCACTAATGGAGAGGAGCGTGTTTTACAAGGGAGTAACTCGGTGGCTCTTCTGATATTTAAGGCCATATAGATTTCAATAACAATAAAGGGAAACCATTTTAATATTCCTTTTTAAAAATGCTTGTGATTTTTACTTAAACTGAATTTTACCTTGTTTTCCTTTGTGCATCCAATGTCTTCTGTGGATTAGATCTGGAGGATTTCTGAAGAGTCAGTGAGAACATTCTCATCTACCCCTACAGCAAACAAATAGAAAACATGCTGAAAAGGGTGCAAGAGGAAGACAAGGGTCACAGAAGCCATGTGGCAATGGGAGTGAGTAAGCACTGTTTCTCCCATGTGCACATCTGAGCATGAACCTGATTTGGAATTTCTTTTTGATAAGGCAGTGAGCATGTATAATACAAAACTATACTTTCTACTAGTACAGTCCTATGTATGCATGAGAGTAGGTTTAAAACAAAATAAACAAAATGGCCTTAAGTTGTGCCAAGGGAAGTTTAGATTAGATATGAGGAAAATTCCTTTCCCAAATGGGTTATCAGGCACTAGAATGGCTTGCCCTGGGAAGTGGTTGAGTCCCCATCCCTGGAGGTATTTAAGAGTCGTGTAGACAAAGTGCTGAGGGATAGGGTTTAGTCAAGGTCTTCTCAGTGTTAGGTTAATGACTGGCCTAGATGAACTGAAAGGTCTTTTCTAATCTAGGAAATTCTGTGAAATCATTCATTCATTCCTCTGTTTTCTAGGGACTGATTTGGGTCTCGTTTCTCCAGAGGATGGTATTTTCCTCAGATAAGGGAGAACAGTGGAGCTAGCAGAGTGGACAGAGTCTCTCAAAGCATAGGCCTTTCAGCAAGAGAGCCACTAGGAAATTCTCAAGACCATAAATAAGCAGAAAAAATACTTTTTTTTTCTTTTTTTTCCCCCTCTGAGACTGAGGAAGACTACAGCAGCAGCAGGGGATTTGGGAGTAGATGAAGACTTCAGCAGTTGTGGGAAGCTGATGTAGCAGCTGTTGACACGTTTCTCTGTTCCAAGCTCAGCTGCAAGCTGCTCTTGATGGGTGGGCCTGGGAAGGGCCACAGCCAGGCCAGCCAAACCAGCCCCGCCAATGGGGTATTTGATACCACAGTGAGATCATGCCCAGCGCATAAGGACTGGGGCAGCAAATGGCCAGGCCAGGGCACAGCAGTAGCCACGTGGTGTTTAGTTGCCAGCTAGGTCTAAGCCATGACAACGGGGAGCATCACAGGTCTCATAGTCCTCACTTTCTCTTTTTTTTTGAAGGAGGTTTATGTTCAGCGCTTTAAGCTTTCTGTCTGTAACTGACTCTTGTATTCTGATGGACTCGCTGAAGCTGGGAAAAATGCTGGGAAAATGGAAGATGGCTGTAATTTAAGTGTAGAAACATGCAGTAGAACAGAAAGAAATAATAGTTAGGAATGAGGGAGTGGTAGGGGTCTGTGTTCTCTTAAGCACATAAGCTGTCGGCAGTTAGCTGCCCCACAAAACCTGGGGAGCACTGCCTTAGCCCATCACCTCTGGACAGACATGCATTTCTCTACTCCCTGGAGCTGTGTGGCAGAAGAAAAGTCACTAAACCCTTCTTACTTCCATGCTGCTTCTTTGCTTTATGCAGACAAAACAAAGACTGCGGTTAAAGTCAGGGGCATGGATCCATTTTAAGAGTCAAGTGAATTTACAGGAGTAAAAATAGCAAGCTCTCCTGGCATCATCTTTCTTTGAATATGAATGTTCTTGTATTTGTTTCAAAAGATAAAGTGGAGAAAAACAGAATTAGAAAATAATCCCTGTCTATCGGGAAGGATTAGACTACGGCTTCAATTCAAGAAACACTTTTTTTAGATTGGATCATTTTTAATAAAATGCTCATTCTTCTTTCAGCTGATCTCATTTCCGAAGCCCTGAAGTCTTCTCTTCTTTCATAGGCAAACTTCTTGTTTCTGTGAGAGTTTTGATTGCATAAGGACTGCACATGTTCACAAGATTTGAGTTACTTTTGATTTTTTATATTGCTCTGAGAGAAATTATTAATATGCACACTTTAGAAAGTTTCATTTTCAAGTTTGGTGTTACTAATTTAATGTATGTTTTCTTCTCCAGATCCTGGTGATAGTGCATTGTTGTGCAGCTCAATTCAATGAATAATAAAGCTACATTTTTTTCTGTCTAATGAGCTGTCACATTTTTTAATAGCCTATGAAACAAAAATGACAGAGTGATTTATTTTTCTGAGACAATGACCAAAAGTTTGGAACATATACTCTAAACCACTGTTTACCTTAAAACATAAATCAGTGGCTTTATTATGTGATCTGTACAAACTGCAACGTGATGGATTGCATGCAAAGAACTTTGAATTCCTGCAGTGTCAAATGTTTTGGTAACATAATAAAATTATGGTTATACCATAGATTTCATGCTAACTAAAAGCATGCATTTGTGTTTTCCTCATGGCAAACTATGTACTGAAAGAAAATACTGTCTTATTCTGTTCCTTAAATGAAAGTCAGCATAGAATTCAGTACTCTAAAAAAAATATGTTACTGCCAGGACTTTATGTGGATCTAGTCAGGCAGCATGTTGATTAACTTAAGCATCAGGTCTTCAAAGGTCTGAGCTCACGCTTCTTTTACAAAGAAACAAGCGATACGTGAATCAATTTTCTGAATCTGCACATTTTGGATTATTTATAGATACTGCCTCACTATTGGTGGAGCTTTTTATTTTGTCCAGGATGTCTTAACTAATTTGAAAGTGTGTGAGAACAGTAAATTGCCTGAAAATACCTATTTATGCCAGTCCATCTGTGATGATAGCCTTTGCTGCTGAAAGATAACTAGTCCTTGACAAAATTAAAACAAAACCAGACAGTAGTAATAAGAGATTCTCACATAGTCTCTATGAAGTTCTGAATGTTTCCAGGCTTTTTAGGTTCTTTATATTTGTAGATGCCTGAATTACCATGGAACCATGCTGGGGTGTTCCAGTTTTTACATGCTAACAGCCTTCAAGGGTTCTCTAACAAAGGCTCCTATTTATTGAGAGGAGTTTTTACCCTTTAATGTCTGTTAATGAAAAGTCCAGACCAAAACAAGGATTATTTTTTTTATATCAAAAGAGTGAAATTCGAGGGCGGGGGGGGGGGGGGGGGGGGCATATAAAGTGGGCTAAATCATCAGGATGACTGAATCATATGAAAAATACAATTCCATACAAGACCACCACCCATATTACTTTTTTGATGGTAGTAGATCAAATTTAAGAGATTCCTACCCCTGCTATACCTACGTCCTCACTAAAGCATGTAAATGGGGGGGGGGTTCCTACCTCTCAACAGAGGAACAGACTCAGTTGCCCAATCCTAATTTCATTTTGCTGAGCACTGCTTATACAGCATCAAGACCTCTTCTGCTTCTCACACTGTTGGGAGGGGACACCTGACCCCAAATGACCAAAGGGGAGTTCCATAACAGATGACATCATGCTTAGCAAAAAAAGCTGTGGGGAAGCAGGGGGGGTGTGTGTGTGTGTGTGTGTGTGTCTGTGTTTGTTCAGCGTTACACTGTTCTGTCTTCCCAAGCAACCACCACATGGGAACACCTGCCTGCTGATGGGAACTGGTGAATTAATTCCTTGTTTCGCTTTGCTTGCACCTGGCTTTTTCTTTACCTAATAAACTGTCTTTACTTCAACTCATGAGTCTTCTCACTTTTACCCTACCAACTCTCTCCCCCGACCCACGGGCGGGCAGAAAGTCAGTGCCTGTGTAAGGCTCAGCTGCTAGCCAGGATTAAACCACAACAGATGTCCTGACGTACCTGGAGTACACCTGGGATGCTGACACGTGGACGTCTCTGGCAGACAGTTTGCCCAAAAGGGATCTGTCTAACCTGAGGGTGGGATACAGCAGCACTTTATGGGACTGTGCCAATGGATTGATCCTCCAGCCTTCAGGGACAGATGCATAATAGCAAAATTGCCCAGAGCAATGGCAGGAGATTTAAACGCAGGCTAACGGAAACTAACTGTCAGTCACTGAAGAGAGAAGCTCTGGGGCCAGCCCAGTCCACAGTACATCTCAGTGCAGGGGGCACTCCACCTCCTCTCTTTGCTTGGCTAAATACAGGGGCTCAAGGGACAGGGAGCAATAGCAGCAAGTTCCTGCCCAGTGCAGCAGATGTGTCCTCTGCAACCACCCCACCCTCCCAGATGTCCTTGCAGAACACACATGAGATTCCATAAGCAGAGATGAGCAATGATGATGGTTCACCCAGCTTGGAGGTGTTGCCAAGGGGTCTCCAGCACAAGTCTTATGAGGGGTAGCTGAGGGTACTGGGGTTGTTTAGCCTGGAGAAAAGGAGGCTCAGGGGAGACCTTCTTAGTCACTATAACTACCTGAAAGAAGGTTGTAGCGAGGTGGGGGTTGGTCTGTTCTCCCAGGTAATAACTGTTAAGACATAAGGAAACAGCCTGAAGTTGAGACAGGGGAGATTTAGGTTGGACTTTAGGAAAAACTTCTTCACTGCAAGGGTTGTAAAGCGGTGCAACAAGCAACCCAGGTAGGTGATGGAGTCACCATCGCTGGAGTGAACATAGACATAAACATAGAGATGAGGTGCTTAGGGAGATGGTCTGATGGTGGGAAAGACAGTATTAGCTTAATGGTTGGACTTGATGACCTCGAAGGTCTGTTCTATGATTCTATGAAAAGACTGTGGTACTTGTCCCTCTTTCCCATGGTATTTATCAAGAGGGCGGGGAGGAGGGAGAGGAACTCTGCAACCATCACGTTGTAGAGAGCAGTCCCATCGAGAGGTGGCGCTGTATGTTCACCTGAGAGTTAATTTTTATTCCATGCTTAGTGCTGATTAGGAAAGAGGGGTGGGAGCAAGTGCCATCCATCTCCAACACGGTTGTTACAATCAAACCACTAACCTGTTCACAAGAGCATTACAATACTTTTTGCCATTCTGCTGCCAATAGAATTTATATCTGCTGTCACAGAGAGATTTGTACAGTATGAAGTGCACATCAGCTGCTTTTCACTTGTACTTCACATCAGTTGCGGATATAAATTCAAGGTGACCTCTGAACCCTTCTTTTCAACTGAAGTGTTCTACAGCTCTAGTGGCAGATGTTTTTACTGTCAGTGATGCAAAAAGCAAATGTCTGTTATCAAAATGATATTCCATAAGCATCTTGGCTCAGTTAATCATTACAGGTAGCTGTTCTGCTACAAAACTTGCAAAGTTGTGGTTTAGGGTTTTAGGTCACTGTATTACAGAGGAAAAGTGGAAGTAATTCTTAAAACATAGTGGATTTATCACTTGGCCAAGAAAGCACAAACCCGTGTTTGAAGCACTGTCTTGAGTGTGATACTGAATAGCAAGTATTTGCTTCTGGTTTATTTTGATGAAGACAGGCTTCTAGGATTGGTAAAGCATTAAGTACTCTGGAAAGATCAAGAAGAACTAGGAACTATAGGCTGATCAGCCTCACCTCAGTACCTGGAAAAGTGATGGAGCAAATAATCCTCAAAACCATCTCTATGCATATGAAGGACAAGAGGGTGACTGGGAATAGTCAGCATGGATTCATAAGGAAATCATGCCTGACCAACATGATGGCTTTCTAGGACAAAATGTCTAGCTTGGTGGACAAGATGAAAGCAGTGGCTATTGTTTATCTTGACTTCAGCAATACTTCTGACATTGTCTCTCCATTGAGAAACTGATGAAATATCAACTAGATAATGAACAGTCAGATCCTGGGAACACCAAGTTGACCATGAAGCAGAAATGAGCCCTCATGGCAAATAAAATCAACAGCCTCCTGGGCTGCTTTAAGAAGAGTGTTGATGAGGTTGATCCAGGAGGGTAATCCTCCCCCTTTACTCATCCCCCATGAGACACATCTGAAGACCTGGGTCCAGCTCTCATCTCTCCAGTCAAGAGAGAACTGAAATAAATCCTGCAGAGTCACAAAGATGATTAAGGGACTGGAATATGTCATATGAGGACAGGCTGAGAGTGCTGGGACTGTTCTTCCCAGAACAGAAAAGGCCCAGGGGCATGTTATCAATGTGTATAAATACGTGATGGATGGAGGAATGGCAGAACCAGACTCCTCACAGTGCTGTCCAGTGACAATATGAGAATCAATGGACATAAACTGAAATTAGAAGAAGTATTCAATTTAAAATTAAGAAAACTTTTTCACTGGGAAAACAGCCAAACTGTGAAATATGATTTCCAGAAAGACTGTGAAGCCTCCAGCCTTGGAAATACTCAAAACCTGAGTGGACACAGTCCTGGGCAATGTTTTCCACTTGACCCTCCTTTGAGGAGGAAGGTTGGATTAGGTGATCTCAAGAGGTCCTTTCCAACCTCAAGGATTCTGTGACTTTGTGATCATTTCCTATCAGTGTATATAAAAAGTTGTTAGCTTTCCTGTCTGTACCAGGTAGGACCTATCCCAGTGACCCACCTTCTATGTAACCTCCTGTGTTACAAAACACCACAGAGCATGATGATGTTGTCTAAAAAACACCTGTTTCTGGTATTCACTTTTTCTCAACGGTAAGATATGAATCTCCCAGGCAAAACAAAAATAAAATACGTGAATACTTCAGATAAACTCCCATTGAAATTGTTTTCCTTATGTTTTTATGAAAGGCTCACCAAAACTCACATTTGCTTCTTACATTCAGAAGTTAATACAGTCAGAAGCAGCCTGTGAAGTATTGGCTTTTCTGGTTTGCATGCAAAGTCTCAGCCTCCTGGATGCTGCTGGTTTTCTTTTTCACACACATGGCAGATTACTGAGTCGTGTGTTTGCCTTGTTAGGTATCAGCAGCTGGGGTGGGTTGACTGGCTGTCAGATCCCCACCCAGCAAGACGGGGAGAAATTAGGACAAATAAACTCATGCATCAAGATGAAGACAGGGAGATCACTCATCAGTTACCACTGCGGGCAAAACAAACTCGATTTGAGGAAAATTCATTTATTGCGAATAGAAATAAAGCTAGGTAGTGAGAAACTAAGACAAAAACTATAACACCTTCGACTTTCCCCATTCCCGGCGTCACCCCTTCCCTCCCGAGTCCTGTCCCTGCCCCCGGGTCCCAGCGGTGGGGATGGGGTCGGGTGCGTCTTTCTCTCGGCCGCTCCTCCCTCCTCCCCCGCTGTCTCCCGGCTCCAGCGCCGGCCCTGCCCCGGGCTCCGGCCCTTCAGGGACAACCCGCTCCCGGCCGGGCTCTCCAGGGCCGCAGCCCCTGCGGGAAATCTCCCCGGGCTGCAGGGCGGGTCTCTGCTCCAGGGGGGCTCTGCAGGGCATCCCTGCTCCGGGCCGCCAGCGCCTCCTGCCCTCCTCCTGCTGCTGCGGCCTGGGGCTGCCTCTGCTGCTGCTCCCTCCTCGCCTTCCTCCTCCTCGGCCCTTTCTGGAGCCTCTTTCCCCTCGGCTGCCCCCGCTTGGCTGAGGGGCTTATTCGGTTTCATATGAATTATTTTCAGATCGGATTCATCTCCAACGAACAAGCACAGAACCTTTTTCCTCTGTGCCCACTTTAAGATCGGTGTCTACTCAGGACATTGGTAGATGTGATGCTGATTTCATCAGTACACTATTTCAAAAAGTTCTTTAACTTAATTTAATACTACTGGGGGCAAAGCAAAGCAGCATGCACTGCGGTGTGTAATTTGTGCTACACAATACGTTTCTGTAGTTTGCAATTTAGTTTCACAATACATGCTGTTTCTGGAAAAGTGGGTTCTTTTGCTCTATTAAGCCTGTCTGAGCCGCCACAATTAGTATGTGAATTCTTCTAGTTATCAAAATAAATGTTCAGGACCAAATTCTAAAAAGCAAAATTCCTTCAGTGTTGTGGTGGGCAGGCCTTGGCTGGCTGCCAGAGAGGCTTTTGCAGGATCAGTAGAAGTGGGGGATAGAAGCACAGTACTAACATTTCCTAACCAACCTCCTTTATGTTCCTCGCACCCCAGCTTTATCTTACTTGGGACAGAAGTTACCAGAATAAGGGAATATTCTGCAGTGCTAGAACCTTCGAGTAATACTGAACTGTGAGTTAGTGTATTACAGATGGGCAATCCTGTACTGCTTATTATCTCTGTTCAAATGGCCCATTCACCTCAGCAGATACAGCAATAGGTCTGTAACAATTTGTTTTATAAACATACAGTTCTGTAATACAGGATTTGGTAGCACATCCCTCATTATGCTGAATCAGCTTGAACCTTCAAGGAATTTCATACATTAGGGGAACAGTAATAGGTGATCTTTTGAGGTGTTCCTTATTTTGAAGCCCAAAGTCACAATATAGCAGCCAGGGCAACATCAGTTACTGGCCTCAATTCTTTCCTCATCAGACTCATCACCACAAAGGAAATCTACCATCACATCAGCTGAAGAGCGTGACTTTTCTTATGGGAGTATCTTGATCTGTTGGGTGTTCTTCCTCAGGAAGGCATGCAAGGGGAATGTAAGTAGGTACTTTTCCAGCCAGCCATCACAGCTGAGGACATAGCTGGGAGGAGATTCTGGGGCTGAGATAACACAGAGAACAGCCCTGAAAAATGATTCCTAGTCCTGAAGTTCTCCACCAGCTTTTACATTATCTCCTGTCCCCTACCTTGTCCCTGCCATAACCAGCTACAGTTTAGTTAATGATATCATGGCAATCTATTCTCAGGATTAAAGAAAGCACATTTTCAAACTATATTAATTAGAAATTTTATCTATCAAGCATTTCAAAGACAAGGAGAGTTCTGGGCAAATATTCTTCAAGCTCAAGCCAGATATGCAATAGCATAAATCCATTCCTAATGAATGCTATGGGAGAATAAAAACAACATCACATGAAGAAACCACAAACCTCCCGATTTTCACCTGTTTTGGAGAGCCATTTTGAAACTAACACCAGCCTGAAAGGCTGAAGGTGAGAGTCTGGTTGAGTCCTTCAGTTTCTCAGTCTTCTTTGAGACATGAAATTAAGGATAATGTCAAGAAAATTGTCAAACAGCAGTTTTTCCATTTACACTACATATAGATTAGAACCATTAACATGTGAAAGGCCAGATGAGTGCAAGTCAGAACTTCCATCTTGTCAAGCCTTATTCCTTGTGAAATCAGCTTTTCTGTTCTCAAAAGCCATAAGGAGATAGTACTGTCAGCCAGGATTAGTCACACTGATGCGACAAACGATGGAGTTATTTTCCAGTTGCAGAGTGAATGTCATCACAGCTTCTGGAGATGTTACCCTGATACACAGAAAAGGGAAGGAGGGAAGGAATGAAGGAGGGAAAGAGATGAATCTGACAGAGCTGTCTGCAGAACTCGTGTGAAGTTCTGAAGATTTGATTAATATTTGTAAAAGGAAACCTCAAAAACTGAGAAGCATCTCACTGTGGATTTGTTATGCACCATCACCAAGGGAGTGATTATGTGTTGTAAATTAGAATCCACTCTTGTATCTTGATGCCACAGAAACATTTTAAACAGGCCTTTTTGTAACATTATGAAAGATTATTATTAATAAGGTCCTGAAGAAGAACCTTTAGCTCCAGATGACCTGTATTTTTCAGACGTTTGCCACACCATATGTTTGATATAGAAGTCTATTTTGTCTTGGAACGGCACATTTTAATGATGCTTACAAGACATTGCACATCTATAGTAAAAGTACAACACACAGTAAATGATTTCCCAGTTAAACACCATTTTCATCAGCCAATTCTATCCAATTACCTGAATGATAAAACCACTTAAGTGGTAGGAAATAGATGACTGCTATTAGAGTAACTCAGTTATCCTTCCATACATTAAAAGTGAGAAAACATTTCTGCAATAGTTAGGATATACTATTTCTAGGAGTCCTTTGAGATAAAAGTAGAGATTGTCACTTACTTGGTTCCCTTCTTCTGAAGATTCAAAATGTTACATATAGATTAAAGTCTATAGTTTAAAAAAAAAAAAAAATTGCATTCAAAACCCATTCATGTGACAAAGAATGGTGCTTCCAGTTGCCACAGTTGTTTTCTTTTCCCTCCATGTACCAACAGGTACAACACTCCAACACTCTGTGAAGGAAGCAATGAGCTGTTCATCTTTTTCTGTCCTTCCTGACAAAACACCATGATACTTCTACACAAGGCAGCAAAAGATTCAGATGCTTTGAAAGAATGATGCAACCACATTTTAGTCACCAACCCATGTATAACTTAAGTAACTGTATCACCATGTGCAAGGCACCCTAGGAATAATTGGAAGGCAAGTTGTTTGGAAGAGATTCTTGCAGAGTCTATCATTTGTAAAATCTTTGGATAAAAGGCATTAAATATGGTACTCACAGTTTATGCACGAGTACCAACACCATGTAGCATTTCTGCATCTTTTTTTGTGGTTTGTGAATGAAAGGGCATGAAGAAAAGGAACTATTTCCTCTTGGAAAACTCAACAAGAAACAGAAATTAGCAAACTTAAGGCCTGAGCTTGTCCTGTTCACATTTGCACTGCAGCAACTTGTGAATGAAATCATTGTTCTGCTTAAGTCAAGGAATATCTTCCATCAGGATCATTATTTCTTCCTATTTACAGTCTTAGATTATAGGAAGAGCATCTCCAACACTACAGTATCAAAAAAAACAAAACTGCTGTTACTGCTGCTGAAGTTGGGAACTAGGTTTGAGGATGAGGCATAGCAGTTCCTTTCATCAATGGCTTTTTTCTTCTGGGAGAAAGGAGTCACATTATTATTTTAACTCAACTAGGAAATTTTTTGTTTGTTTTATTTTCTTCAATACAACAAGGATTTGAATTTAGAAACTTAAAAATACATGCAAGCTCTCTTACTTCAGAAACTTTGCAGTGGAAACCAGTTCAGGTATTGCAAAATGAAGTTTTTATTCCTCAGAAACAGCAACTTCTTGTGATCCTGAAATGAAAGTCATTTATTCTGCAGGCTATTTTAAAAAAAAAAAAAAAAAAAAAAAGCTAATATCTCTTTCATGCTTTCTTTAGAAGGACACTCATAAGCCAGCAGAAAATAGAAGCAATTGGAATACATAAGCAATTTAGAGATGCTTGTTTCATCTCAGTAATTACCTATTCAGTACAGACGGGATTGCGTGGAAAGAGCTATAGATATTTTTCTATTAAAAACTTTAAAGAGTTTCCTCAGCCATGCTCAACACAGTATAAATGTCGTATCTGTTCTTCTGTCCAGATCGTACCAAGATGCAGGACAGAATATGGTCAAGCAACAGGCAATATTTTCGATGTAGAAGTCATGGCAGATGAACAACTCCAAGCTAAATTTTGTTCATTCACATGTATACAATCTTGCTTACTTCAGTGAACTTCTGTAAGGCAGTGACATCAGAAATAAACCCTGTCAGTGATTTTCTGAATAGCATTTCTTGAAGAGGTTTTATAAGTCAGCAGTGTCAAAAAGCTGCATTTTAACACTGCATTCTTTTTACATTTTCTGTGTGTTTTGGGATTTTTTAGTCAGATTGTATACTATTTAAATATATGCTCACTCCTTCACTCTCTCGATGGGCATCTGGATTATCTTGGGTGGGCTTTTGGTGAGGGATACTGAGTGATGCATGGCTCTAGAAAACTCTGATAGAGAAGGACACAGGGTCTTTGCCTCCACCTAGCCTTCTCCTCTCCCACCATCTCCATGCTTAGTCTCCCTCCTGCTTTGGTTCACATGAACTATGGGTCTCCCCACCTCTCCCATAACCCACAAACCCTATCTTGCCCTTAGCAGTAACATTATTTTATTTGCATTTTTTTTACAGGAAAGAAGCAACAACATCCACTCCTCTACACACGTTAATGCGGAGGGATTAAGACAGGAAAAGATGAAACTTTAGATCTAGGAACCAGGATTGGAGTGGGAAACCACTGGAGATACTGGAAGTGAGTGGGTGGCAGTGACTGCTGCTGCGAGGGGCCGTGTTGTATAGCAATAGCAATTACCCTTCTGGACAGATACTCCAGAACCCCCCTGATTTTTCTGCATTGTAAACTCTCTATCCCAAACCTTAATTTCTCTGTGCCTCAGTTCAAACGAGGTAAAAGCATCTTATGTACTCATCTCAGAAAGGTGCTGTGTAAAGCAAATTAACACATTACATTTTGTGAGGAACGCAGGTAAGTACCAATGAGCACTAAGGCAAAAGTCCATGAGGAAATTAACTTTCGAAAGCAAACTCTGAAGAGGTAACAAACGCTCTGCTGGGACATGCATAAAACAGTGATGAGCAAACAAATTATGTAATTGTTTCCCATTTGGTAAACATTAATTGGTATGAACCTAAAACATGGCAAAAGTCCAAGAGGAAGCGAATGCAGGTACCTGCAGTGTAAAACTCTGTGCTTGAATCTGAGGGAGCAAATGAAGTAGACACACGCCATCTCCTGGCACTTCTTAAACAGAGCTTGGTGACTTGTTTATGTATTTCCCACATTGTAAATTTGCAGAAAAAAATGAAAATCTGACGTGTGCCAAATAATTATGATTGGAAAAAAAGTAGAAAAAAATATTGCATCTCAGTATTTTATGTTGCTTGGCACAGATACAGCACCAAGCCAGGTCTGACGTGTGCTTCTTTCTTCCCGGATGGCAGTGAGGGAATGTGGGTAGAGCTGCTAAAAGTATTAAGAGGATGAATGAGGTCATTATGAAAATAAGAGTGGAATTGGGATTATTACAGTGGAGGTGCAGGTATGTGGGACACAAACCCAGGGGAAATCAGGTTTCACTAGTTCCATTGATCAAAAAAAAAAATATTTATGTTTTTCCTGTTAATACGTTTTGGAGAAACATGTCACATCCATTAAAGTAACTAAATAAGTTTCTAAAAGGCCTGTGGGTGAGAGCCTCCACTGAGAAAAAAAAAAGACTTAATTTCCTATCACAGTTGTCCAGATTCTCAGCCTGTGTGAACTGGCAGGATTAATCTGAAATGAATTGAGTTATGCTGACTTAATGCCAATTGGCCTACTGTTTTGGGATGTTAAAAATACTTCCAAGCAAATACAGAAAAATAAATTTTAAATAAATAAATAAATAAGGCAAGAATATGTTTAGGGGAAATGGGCATAAAATTACAATATGAAAAGCTGTTATGTTTTAACGGGACATGGTAGGAAGGTAAAATTCTAACTTTTAAGATCTAGTACCAAAACCCAAGTAGGAGATTCATCCCTTTCTATCCCATAATATTTCTCAGTTTTCTTTACCCTATTACATGCAGTAGTATCAGTTTTGCAAGAAGACCTGGGCTGGGATAAAAGCCTGAAGCGTGGATACAAGGAGGAGACTGGGGCTGTGAGAAGGAGTCAGTGGCATGGTGAAACATTAGGAGGCAGGAGCCTGGGAACCACTCTTGGTTGGAATGCACAAGGTCATCTATGCTCACTACAGCACCTCCTTTCCTGTTCTAGGAACAGACTCCAAGGGACAGGAATCCTACTGCCCCTCTGCTATTAGCTGATTTTTGTAAGAAGTACTGGTTAACTGGAAGTACTGGGATTAGAAGTAGCTAACAAATGACTTGGATCAATTCATGTAATTTCATTTCTTTTAAAAAATAAATACCCTCTCCTGTCTGCAGGTTAAGTCCAGAACTTTTTGTTCAGCAGGTTTATAGTATTTTATCTCCTTCTGTCTTTTTAAGTCAATTTTGATATAATGCTATATGGAGCAAAACCCCAGCTAGATTTCAGTTTGAAAATAACTGTTGTCTCAGTGAGGTCACTAACTCGGTTCGCTTTTGCTTAACCTTTTACAGACTTTCACAAAAACTCCAGAATCATTTCACCTGTGAGACTTCTATCTGTGTCTGTCTGTATCTGAAATTGGTCTGTCGGCTCCCAAGTTATTAGGGACTGATCGGTGTGATTGCAAAAAGCCTTAGAAACCAAGGAAAAAGAAAGAAACAAACAAGTTGCATGTAACATAATGTGCATTCTTTGTTATCAGTACTTTACATGACACAGACTAAATATTATTTGCAGCAAAACTGAAGCACATTCATTCTTCAAGAAAGTTTTAATTGATTCTCAAAAAACCCTGAAGTAACTGAGTCTGAAAACGGAAAAGAATAATTAGATTCTATTTTTGGATGTTACGGTAATCAAATTTTTTTACATTAGTCTCCTATTATACAGCAGAAGGAAGAGAATGCTTCAAGTAGATACACAGAATGTGCTGAGGTACATCAGAAGTTCAGTGGAATGGATTGGGAACTTAACTAATACATCATGTCACTGATTTGGAGTATGAAGAATGGCAGTGTGATCAGTTGGGACCTACACAGGCAGCCAGCTCTTTTTAGAGACCACACTTCAGGAAATCAGAGTTTCACATACAGTGTTTCAGACATCCCACTGCCACCTGTGCTGAGCTGGTCAAAGTTCTGTAGTTTATTCCCCTTCTGCCCCTAGCTGGACAAGTAAAGTAAATTTTAATAACATGGACCACATTTCAATCTGATATTATAAACCCATTTACTTTATTGGAACACTATCAATCTTAAAAAATAAAATCTATCAAAATTTCTCCAATCTGTCAGAAAAAATGTAACTGTAGACACTCCTGATGCCAGAGGAAAGGATGAAAAGTATGTAATCCAAGGGAATAAGAATGTCTCTTTCTCTGTCTGAATAAACTTCTTGTAAGGTCTCCTTTAGGACAATTAATGACTTAAAATCAAGAATCTGTGAATCATATTATATATTAGTTGTCTTCAAATACATATGTGTATATATATAAATCATATGAGAACTCTTCTTACATGCTTGAGGATTCTGCAATATTAATATCCTTAATTTGTATGTGGATTTTATTCTCCAAGTACATATGGCCATAGTTTGGAAAAGTATTTGGGGATTTTGGATGCAATTTTAAGATTCTTGCTCTGAGACATCTGCAAGACACTAACTTTTCTGACAGTGGCTGCTCAGCACTTTCTGAGAATTTCTAAAAAAATGTAATCATTCCAATCTATTTTTGCTGTTCCTCCTGACAGCTGTCTTCCCAGTGAGCATAGCTGTCACCAAGAGCTCTTGCTTGAGAAGAGACCAGGGGAAAAATACTTACCAGGAACTGCTGCATGGTTTGAGGGGCTGAATTGGCAAGAGCTCTCTGCTCTGCTCTCTGGGCTGGTTAATATCATCAGTTTGCATCCACTATGCATCCTGCTAAAATGAACAGTGACAGAGTAAATGTCTTAACACAGGCCCTGAGGATCTGATCCCTGCAGTCTAACTACACTTGAGAGAAACACTTTCTATCATCAACTGCATTTGGATGATCATAAAATACTGTAATTACCACCCATTTATAGACTCACCCATAAAAATACAAGGTTGGAAAAACACGCCACCAAATAAGTATTAACAAAATGATTATTTAATTAGTAACTGATTATATAGATAAAACATATTTCAGTGAAATGTCTGTGGATGGTTTTCTTTTCTGGTGGCTGAGCAAGCCATGGAGTCACTGCTATGAAAACTACTGTTTTATCACTACCGAAAGCCAAAGTTAATTGCTCCAATGGATCTTTGCAGTGCAGTGGTGAACAGCGATAAGTCACTCACTAATCCACCCTTTACTTATGTTCACCAGTTAACATACATTTCCTTATCTATTTTTCTCTAACTACAGCATTTTAAACTTAACTGTATCTTCCCTACACAGGTATAAAAGTAACATTAACTATCTGCCACTCCTGCCTTACACTGTTTTGGGGGGTACCATCAGACGACTCCACTAAACTATCCGTTAATGTGCCTTTACCTCCCTCTAATCCAGCACCTCTTTTTTCACAAACTAATCCCTTTGCACCCCCCCATGCTTCCCACACCGCAGCCCCAGGAGCCCATGGGCCAGGAGCTGCAGCAGCGGCTGCGGGCGGCAGTTGTCGAGGCGCTGGGGGGGCTCTGGAGGAGCTGCGACGCTGCCTGGGGGTCCTGAGCAGCCCCTGCCCCGGGGAGGAGGCGGCCGAGAGGGGGCAGGGGGAGACGGGACCCCACAAACGGGCGCTGGAGCTGCTGGCAGAGCTCTGCGAGAGACTCGACAACGCCATCGATTTCTGTCGGCTGGGGGGCCTGGAGGCTGTGGTGGGGCTGCTCGGCCACCCCTGGGCCCCGCTGCGAGCCGGGGCCGCCCGGGTGCTGGGAGCTTGTGCCCAGAACCTGCCGGGGGCCCAGAGCCGGGCGCTGGCTCTGGGGGCGCTGCGGGAAGACCTCGACCCCCGAGTGCCCCCCTGGGCCCTCTTCGTCATCTGCCTG
The DNA here is from genome assembly GCA_025345505.1 of Todiramphus chloris collaris. Lineage (NCBI taxonomy): Eukaryota > Metazoa > Chordata > Aves > Coraciiformes > Alcedinidae > Todiramphus > Todiramphus chloris. The sequence goes on from JANVCC010000209.1 coordinate 743,890, forward strand.
GTGCGGGCGCAGCCCAAAGGATTGGACCAGTTTGAGTGTGTGGGGGGACTGGAGGCAACCCTGCAGAGCCCCCGCTCCACCATGCGAGCCCGGGCGGCTCTCCCACTGTACTGCCTGCTACGGGAGCACCCCCGCCTCCGTGAGCCCCTGAGCCACTCGGGGATGGTGGCCCAGCTGCTGGCCGTGCTGCGGACGGAGCAGGATGGGGCCCATGCGCACACGCTGGGGCTCTCTGCACCTTGGCAGCCGATTTCCCCGAGGGGCTGCGGGAATGTGGAGAGGGTGGACAGTGGCAACGGGGGAAGCAGCGCTTTAATGTCCTTTTCTTCTTCACCCCCGGAGTCCTCCTCGGAAACGTTACTGGGGGGTATCACACTTGAAGGGGAAGCTTTCCTAACTTTCTCATCTTGTGTAGCGTTCTTAGCCAGTGCAGGGCCGGTCCCCGCCCCAGAAGGGCTGCCCAGCGGCGACACGGGGCGGGCCGGAACGCTAGCGACGGCCGCGGCAGGCGGCGGAGCTCCCGGGGGGAGAACAGGAAGCCGGAAGCTGGTCCGAGACCTCCACTCTCCTCCCTCGTGCTCAGCACCATAACCGCATATGCTGCGGCAGCATGCTCGTTTTTCATCGATGAAATTGTGTCTCTCGTTAGCCGCCAGAGTGTGGCGAAGCTCTGAGCCTCCTCTGACCCAGTGGGTATTTCATCCCATAGGGAGGTTCCTATTGCTTCCCGAGTGTCCAGCTCGAGTGCCGTTTTCACGCTGGGTGCCAAATCCCTTCCCTTCGCCCATTGTAACAACCGGCAAAGTCAAAGTTCCTCATGTTCAGGATCTCTCTTAGAATATGTTGGACGAGCTTCAAAACCACTTCTTCCTCTTTTGTAAGCCAACTCCCCATCTCCTCCCTGACCGCTCACCTTTCTATTAGGCAAGATTCTTCTCCCTTTTAGAGTCCTGGACAGCGCTGTCCTCTTTTCCCGTTCTTTAGTGAACGCACTTGCCAGGGCAGCGAGTAATTTCGGCCGGCTTCTCCGCAGAGCCTGGCTCAACCCTCCTATTCCAGCCGCCTTGGTCACTCCTTGCGAAGGACGACGACAAGAGGGTCCCTGTTCGGGCACCACTTGCAGAGGAATAATGGACGCCACACATAACCAATGCGATCGAAGTAAACATTGACGACCCTTGGTTGCGATACACCCCGGTTTATATAGCTCAGGAACTAGCCATGTGCCCGTGAACAGATCACGATTGGTTGGAAGTGTCCACGCGTCCTTTCTTGACTGGTTCCCTGCAGGCGGTCAGGCAGCAACCAGTCTGTCGGAATAGCTTTCCATACCCGAGGCTGTGTTGCCCTGCTTCCCTTTCCTGACACGCACGCCACCTACTGTCCTTCAGTCGATCTCCATCTTTTTATCCTTCAGACAACGGGTTACAGTTTGGATTGCCCATGGGTACTAATATCCCACAGGGAACTTTAATTCCTTTGGGATTTTTTACTTTTTTATTTCTTTAAAACCCCTTGAAAAGAGCTCATACTCTTAGAGGAGCTAATGCTAACTAATCATTCCTCTTACACTTGTGAACGTCCACTAGCATTTCAAACGAAGGTATTTTTGTTGCTTGCTGCTTGCTTCAGTAGATTTAGATGTTCAAGCAAAACTGTTCAGTCCACTTAGATGGCTTGGGATGAGGGGAAGTAAAGCCAGCCAGTTCTGTTGCAAATTAGCCATGCAGCGATTTCTTACCTGTTTAATGCAACTTAATCTTACTGGGGATTGTCACCTTAGATGTGGTCAAAAGATCAGGTTCATCTTTCATGGACAATAAATGAAAAAAACAGGTGTTGGACAGAAAGGTGACTGAACACTCTTCTGATTTCCTCACTAAACCAAAAATTCTCGTATTCCCCGACTAAATTTGCTACCCATTACATAACACATAAGGAAGCTCAAAGAGATGAACACATGCATATTCATAGTCAACAGCTGTTTGCTCCATTTTGAAATTGAATTAGGAAAACAGTTGTTTTAAACAACAGCACTACAATTATGTTAAGGGATTTACTGACTTTTATTGAATATGAGATACCACATGGTTTATGGAATAATGTCGTAAAAGAGGCCTGCTTTAAAACATACCAGCTCTCTTCAAACAAACCTCAATCCCAACACAGAATATATTTGAGCTTTGTAAATCTACTCTATATTCACAGATATTTGTAACGCAATAAAAATGGAGGAAAACATTTTAAAAACCCCCAGAGAATGAAAGGTATTTATCACAGACACAGGAGGTGTGATGTCAGACAAGAGAAACTTTGGGTTTAAACTGGTTTAGCGTTCCCTAAATTAAAAAAGAAATAGAATAATCAGGACATGTTATTCAGTGATACATTAAAATCAGTGGCTGAATGAACACCAACCTGGCTTGCTGCTTGTCTCATTCAGACAACTAGGAAGAACCAGTGGCTGCACTATTTGCCAGCATTTTCCTGAAACCATATGGCATGACAAATACACTGGAGCCTGTGCTCCCTTATGCACCACTAATAGAAAAATGAGACAAATAGCTTGAATGAAACACTTCAACAGAAAGCAGGCTGTCTTCTGCTGACTGTCTGATAAATGATCTTTGAACATGAAGCTGCATCTGACATAACAAGTTGAGACCATGATAATTCATTCTATATTTTGGCTGATGAAAAACGTATTAAAATGTTCTACATTTCAGAGGAGAACTAGGAGGATTATCACCAGCCGTACTTAAAGGACAAAGGACAAATGAGGCAATACAGAATTTCTCAGAGCTGACCACTGTTCACTGAAACATTAACAAACTGCACTCCAATCCCCCCAGGTTATGCTTTGTAGGCAGTGTCTCAATACGCATATCTGTGCAAAGCAGGCTGTTCACTTTTTGTTACTGCTTTCATTATGTTTGGCCCCAAGAGTTCAAATACATAAACTGTATTTCAGAAATCATATAAACAAATAAGGACTTTAGTTTACTCTTTTAACTCCCCCAGTTGCACCCACATTTGATAGTTTTGCCAATTTTCTCAAATTAACGTATGCTTTGGATACTGATGAAAACTGCAAGACACGGAGACATCTTAACCTCACCAGTTTCACATATTTGTGATTATTTTCAAAGTAACATGAATCAGAAACACTGATCTTGCTTATCTTATTGTAAAACTAAGGAAAATAGATGCAAACAGTGTAAGAAGAGGAATTGCTAATTTTTCACCAGCTGTAACATAAGAAGACCTGAAGCAGCAGAATATGTAAACTCTTGATAAGGTTTTAGCTGATAGTCAGACATAAAGAACAACTTGGATTTATTCATCTGAGTTACTGACGGTCGCTTCTTCCTTTGTGAAGCAACTATGTACAACAGAAAACAAACTCTTCAGATTTCTCCTTGCCTGTCTAGACTATCAGACATCAAATACATCAGATTTTGAATCTGGTAGTATTATGTCAAGGATTAAGAGATTATGCTGCCTTGGATCAGTAGCTGTTTCACATGACTTCTATTTGGGTTATTCATGACTGTGTAGCTGCATTTGAATGATAGTCTCCCTAGAGCCACTGAGAACAGCTCCTCAGGCCTGGACCATTCCTTCAAATCTCTGGGTAAATGGAGCAGCCCACAACCACAGTTCCCTCCTGCTGTCCAGTTCTGGCTAAAAAGCAGTGCTCCCAGGTGGGCAGAGACATCCTGGCTTCTATCAGAAACTGTGTGGCCAGAGAAGGGAAGTGATCAACCCCCTGCATTTGGGATTGGAGAGGCCGCACCTCAAATACTGTGTCCAGTTTTGGTCCCTCCCTCCAAGGAGGACATTGAGGTGCTGGAGCACGTCCAGAGAAAGACAACAAATCTGGTGGGGGGTCTGGAGCACAAATCACATGAGAAGTGGCTTTTTCAGCCGGGACAAAAGGGCCCTGAAGCTCCCTTCTCACCTTCTCCCTCTCTATAAGAACGTGAAAAGAGGTTGTAGAGAGGCAGAGGTTGGTCTGTTCTCCCACGTTAACAAGTGATAGGGCAAGAGGAAACGGTCTCAGGTTTTGCCAGGGGTAGTTTAGGTTGCACACTATGAAAAATGCCTCCCTCGAAAGGGCTGTGAAGCACTGCCTGGGGAAGTGGTGGAGCCATTATCCCTGGAGGGATTTAGGAAGTATAGATGTGGTGCTGAGGTACACGGTACATGAGCTACACACTGTTTCGGGGTCCAACTTTGGCTCTGCGTTTTTCATATAAACGCCTCCGTCCCCCTGCGCACGCTACTCCGCTTGACAGAAGACGCCACCTTCCCTCACATCCCCGACCCGTGTTCATCACCACAGGAACACGGTGGTTTAAGCGGCAGCGCAGCCGAATACTCCCCTAGGACAGAACCTGGCCGCCTGCGCCGCAGCTCGCCCGGGAGAGCCGGAGCGGGTGCCCGGGGGTCCCACAGCAGCGCGGAAGGGCCGGGGCCGGGGCCGGGGCCGCGCCACCGAACCCCGCGAGGCAAAGGGGCGCCGGGCACGTGAAGTACGCGGAGCGGGAAGGGGCCCGCAAGTGGAGGGCGGAGCGGGGCGCGCGGCCCCGCCCCTCTGGTGAGCTCGCGCCGCAATGGCTGCTGGGAGTTGTGGCCGCCCGCGGAGACTTTCGCCCCTCGCCCGCTCTCCCCCCCAGCCTAGGCGGGCTCTGGCCCCCGCGTCGCCTCCGGGGTGCACCTTCTGCCGCCGGGAGCCCTTCTCGTTGCTTGTCTGTGGGGAGGGATGGGCGGAGAAGGGGCGCGGCAGCGCTCCCTGCAGAACTACCGCTCCCGGCGTGCATTGCGCCCCGGGCACCCAATGGAGGGGGGGAAAGATGGCGCCTGCTACACCGTGCCGGAGCGGTGGCTGAGGTGAGTCTGGGGCAGGCAGGAAGCGTACCCTTTCCTTGCCTTCACCTTCACAGCTCTCTCCCTTTTCCGCTCGTCCGCTCCCTTTCCCTCTCTCCACGGTTGGGAGCGAGGAGGACGCGCCAGCTGTGCGGGAGCTGCGGGGGGGCAGGGGGAGGCTCGGGCCGACCTGCTGCAGCGGGACCGCTCCGGGGCGGCTGGTGGAGGGAGGCGGGAGAAGAAGCTGCGGGACGTGGCCTTGGGACGTGGCCTCAGCCTGCGGCCCGCACGCTGGTAGCAGAACAGCCGGCTAGAGCTGCCCTCTCGGGGGCTGCTTGAGCGCTGTGCCCCGCGGGCAGACTCCCCGCCGTCCGTCCGGGCTGCTCCCCGCCAAGGCTGACCCGGGAGGCTCGTAGCAGCGAGTGGGCCCGGGCCTCCCTTCCTTTCCCAGGAGCGGGCTTGAGGTTCTGCCTCCCTTGAGTGGTGCCTGCATGACGCTTCTCCGGAGGTAGAGACTTCCCTGAAGCGATCTTAAGTCAGAGCCTTGTCAGTAGTCAGTCGTGTCCGATGTGGGCAGACATGCCTGCGTCCTCAGTCTGAAAGCAGTGAAGCAGGGGGGGACTGTGGCTTTCGGGTTTCCCTAAGCTGCTTTCCTTCTAATGGACCATAACACAGCGAGGTATTGCTGAGCATTAACCGAGCACAGTGCAATTTTACCGAAGGACTACACTGTGAGCTTTGTTAAATATCTTTATCTTTAAAGTGAATTGCACAGCACGGAGCCATATTTCAGATAATTGAGGTGTAGATTAACAAATCCTGTTACTAAGAACTAATTATAGTGCAACGTCTCTGTCATTAAGCTGAATATATCTAGGGAAGTATCCCGTGGTACTTTGACCCAAGATACTAGGAAGAAAAGATCCTGGCACGGATCAAGAGATCTCACTGCTCTGTTGAAGAACTTGTGGAAAAGCATGTAACTTAGAACCAGAGTTTTAATTTCTATAATAAATCAATTCACTAGACCAGGTGTTAAACTTTGTCAAGCTACATCAGGTGTTTGCTGTGCAGATTGAGTAAGATAAAACCAGGGTAACAGCCAAAGCTTTGAGGGAGATAGAGGTCATCTACCTAAAGCCTCTGTATTTCATTTGGAATAATTGGAAATGTTTTCCTGAGTAATTTCAGTATTCAGAGCATCTTGCTGGAAGACTCAGCATAGAGGTGCTCTTAAACCTATGGTAAAATTTCCCTGAGAAATTGGTGGTTTGGGGTTGAAGTCTTGATTGCAGTGCCTTGATATGTGTAAGGGCTTATGCATAACGGTTTGGGGTTTTTTTAAGCCTTTTAATAACACTTGTAATATTTGTCTCAAAAAAATGCAACAGGATATGATTAATTCCTGATTGAGGAAAAAAGTGCACCAAAAAAAAAAAGGGGCGGAATTAGAATGAAGCTTGTAATTGAACAGCTGTTTTAAAAATATGTATTTGACATCATGATGTGAAAGTGCTTGCAGATAAACATCAACGTCTTCTGATCCAAACTTGTTCAGGAGAAAATAAACAAATTTTATATTACATGCAAGTGGAAGGAGACATTAGAATATTAATCAGACTTGGCAGCTGGGCTTCAAGTATAATGAAAGGGGATTACACTTCTAATTATGAAATCTAAACTGTAAAATGTACAGGTTAGAAGCAGCTTTGGTCAGTATCAGTGACTTCTAACTGCCTACCCTAACTAATAAATTCTTCTGAAATGACTGGATGGCTTTTTAAAAATTGAAGGTGTTTGGTTTTGTTTTTTTTTTTAAAGTAAAGAATGTTTTCTGTAGTTGGAATAGAGTAGAAAGTGTTTATCTGGATTTTTAACCTACCACTGGCAACATCCGTACCTTGGCATAGGAAAGCTGCTTCGAATTTCGGGAGGGAAATGGATACTGGGTTAAACTCGCCTTTGAGATGGTGGGAAGGGTTGCTAAGGAACACTTACTTAATCCGCAGGGGTTTTCTTGTCCTAAACCCATCTACTCAAAACTGAATTCTCTGCTGCGACGCAGGACAAATGTCCTTTTTAGATGTGCCTGTTTAGCTGAACTCTCTGGAGTGAGAGAACAGGTAGCCTCAGTAATACAGCCAGGCTCCTGTGTGGCATTGCTTCTCTGCCTGAGAAATAAAAGTCAGGTACTTTCACAGAACTGCACTGTGTTATGTAAATCCATCTTATATTGTGTTTTTTTGGATTCTTGGAGCTGTAGCTGGAGCCTAACTGTCTATATTTAGCATTTGACTTATTAATCTTGCATTGCATTGGCCATTTGCCTACCTTCAAAAGTAAAGGCATTGATTAATTTTTCAATAGGAAGTATGAGTGGGGAACAAAATGATGTAAAAACTTAATGTGCAGTATAGCTTTAATTTTTCAGCTCATACTTGCCCAGCCTGGGTTGCCTGACTCTGAGGTGCCTAAACCTGTATTCTTCTTTGGCTTAATTTGGTGAAGTGGATAGGAGCCCAGCTACCAGTTTAATTTTGAATATTCAAAATCAAGTTAATCATTTATAGTGTTACATAATAGAATAACATAATGGTGGACTTATTAAAAGAAAATGCAAGACCTCAGGTATGCTGTCAGTCTTTACCTGTAGCACTAAGATATATACATTTTTCCATTTTGGATCTTTTACAGGGTAGACAGGGAAAATATGTCTATTCTTCAACTTTCAGTACCATTTAGGGAATCTTGTTGGTAATAAGAAATAGCTTCTGCTTATAAACTATCCTTTAATTTCAAATCCCAGGTTATTTAAAGAAATGAAAAAAAAAAAAAATCACATGTAAGCATATAACTGGAAGAAGATGATGATCAGAACCAGTAAATGTGTTCTTTATTTCTATGTTAGTGATGTTGGAATCTGATAGAACCATAAATTGACCTTGGATTTCCTTATCCTAGCTAAATTGTGTAGAATCTCCTTAAAACTTAACTGAAAGTTTTTGTTGAGAGAAATGGCCCTTGTGTGCCATATAAGTGTTGATCTACCTCTTAAGCTCCATTCACTAGCACTGCTCTTTGATTATCATTTGTTTAGAATTACTGTTATATCCTTAGGAAAACAAAATAACTTTTAGTTCTCCATCGAAAAGTTGATGTGACTCTTATTTACCTCTTAAATCCAGGAGTCAGTTGCTTTGATGCAGAAGACATTGTAGAGGTACATGACATCCTTAACTTGCTTCTGGTGATCTGTCAAATGTCACAGAATGACATGGAATATGTTAAATAGTATGTTTGAGACTATTTAGGAAAAACAAAATTGTTTCTCCTCATTTGCCATTCTTTTTAATTTTTTTTTTTTTAATTGTAGACAAATTCTACTTTACCAAATTCTGGATTTTACTCCCTCCCCCTTCTCTTGATATGGAAAAATTGACTCAAAGAGACAAGCAGCAGAGCAGATTCACGGTGGGAAGCTTTTTAGTTTAGTTTAGTTCTGCTCTACCGTAACAGATAGCAGCATTTGTACACTAAATTTTGCCCTAGGCTTAACAAGCCTGTGACTGAACACTTCATGGAGAGGAAACAGTGTAGTCTGTTCTGCATGTAGAAGCCAGGCTACTTCCATACTGAATTTTTGTTCCTGTTACAGATCATAAAGTGATTAGGAATCCAGTGAACTGTTTAAAACCAAAACCAAAAATCTTCAGTTTGAACACCTTAGTTGCATATACAACTTTTCTAATAATTTCTGCATTAATATCTCATGAAATTAATTAACTTTGCTAACAGCAACAGTGATAACATTTGAGCAAAACTGATTGAATTCCTGATAGCTGGTGTTGGTCACTAAATGGCTCTTTGCATTTTTATGTAAATCTGTCTTCTGTAATTTCTCAGCTAAATTCTTAACCCCACCCTGAATTAGAGATTCCACTTTTCTGTGTGTCTGTTGAACACTGCAATCCACAGCACACATTTCCTTTCATAAAATTATGCCGCTTCTAACTCTGTCCTTGGAGAGGGGCACAGAGCTTTCTAATAGGATAGGATCTTTTAAATAAATTACTTTGAAGTACTATTTTTAATCACTGTTGCTATTAGCAAATTGCAACCTTTGACTGAAATACATATACAGTGAGAATAGAGTTTATTTTTTAGCAGCTGTGACCATTGCTGTAGCGTGTGATCATTAAAACATACTTTGTGACCAAATAAAACATTTATTCTCACATTATCTGTGTCTGGAAATACAGTTTTTTTGGTGCACATACATAAACAACTACCAGCTGTTCTGGTTTCTGTGTTAATTTTTTTTCTTAATCGTTGAACGACACAACACTCAGGCTCTGAGCTATTTCCCTTACTAGTGAAAAGGTGCATCTACAGGGATGTTGCATTTTGCAGTTAATAACACCCCGATGAACAGGTTTAATACAGAAAAATCTTCAAATGTTTTGCATTTTAGTACTAATTAGACTGTAATTAGGATATTTTTTTATCCCAAAAATAAATGATTGTAACTTCAGTTGTGTTAATTGTATAAAAATATCTATTTGCTTCAAAAATCCTTTGAGCAGCCATTGTTTGTAGTAGCTTGCTCTCTGATCTAAAATCTGTATATTTTTCATAGTGGTAGAAAAAAGTCCTAGAAAGTGTTATATGCTTATGCTGTTTTTTTCAGCATAATTATTCCTTGTATAGAACATAAACATTTTCCAAACATTTTAATGGAGAAGTGCTGTGATTTACATTTGAGGAGGAAGTATCCTGAAAGGTTGTACATCATTTAGCATCTTGAGCGGTGGCAGTTGGAAAGGTCATCTCAGGAAATACAGAGAAGAATATTTGCTGAGGCTTTGAATGCAAGAACAGAATAACTAAATTGCAGGAACTGGAAAAACCTACTTGTCTGGACAGATAAAATGATATCTGGGTTTCTGTGGTAAAAGCCTCTGATGCTGGAGCTGAAGAATGTGGCTTTAGTTCATTCTGCATACGTTTCTACATATGTTTGGATGTAAATAGTGTAAAGCTGTTGTCTTAACTTAATTTTTTGTTTCCTTTATAGATTGTTATATTTTTGCAAAGTAGAAGACAGATTCCTGATTAACAATGCCTGGCAGTAAGTAGTTACCTTAATTAAGTACATAAAGACTGAATTGAAGTCTGTTTACTGTTAGGGTGTTTTCTTCAGGGGTTAAAAATTCTACCAAAATTTAAAAAAACTCTTCCAATTATGATATTTGCTGTCACTTTTAAGATCTCAATATTCTCCACCTTCTGCCTTTGTAAATCTCCATATATATTTTTCAAAGGAACCTAGTATGGGCTCTGCATTCTCCTTTTCAATAAGAAGTTCACAGTTAAACACTGATGAATTTTGTAATTTAAAGTATGTTCTGAAATAGTTATATTCAGAAAATAAAAGGCTATTCTGATACAGCTGTAATCTTGACTTTGGAAAACTACCAGTATTGTTGATAGAAGATAGTATTACTATTTGGAATATAGAGAGATTAGACTTTAAATTGTCAACATTCAAAGTTAAATGAGATATGAGACAGGTGTTTCTAAGAATCAAGTTACCATTTACCTTGAAGAGCAGCAAATTTCTCTTAACACAAAGGCTCAAGTTATGAAATGTGTTATAATAATACCAATTATTCTTTTTTAAAGTTATTTTTGTATTAATAAGAATCCTGAACTATCTCTATTAAAATTACTAATGGCAGTCTTTGGATAAAGCAGTCTTCATAAAGTTACAGTGCACTTTAATTATACATTTGTAATGAAGTTCATAACTGTTTAATTTCATGAGCAAACGTATGAGCTTTCTTTAAGATTTAGAATAAGATTTGTAATAAGCTGTGACTATTGAGTACTTAATGTTTTACAGTAATTCTATGTTGTGTTGTTTGAACCGCTGTCGTGTAAAATACTTTTAAGTATTTAGGTGTTGTCTGCTTTTGTGGTAAATAGTTGAAATAATTCCTCTATATTAACATGAGGTTGTAACAAAATAGTAGCAAATACATATGTACTCTATTGTGTATGTACATCAGAAGCAGCTGCATAAAGTGTTCCATCTGTGCTGTCCTTCAGCTTTTGTAGTACAATGAACTGCTGCTGTGTTTGCATGGTAGTGGGTGGGTTTTTCAGACAAATAAACAGGAACAGTAAGATTTTAATTCTTTTTTTACCTTAACCAAGTATGTTTGTGTTCAGAGTCATTAACACTGTTCACTCTAATGCAAGTAGAATCCACATTACTACTAAGTCATATGGAACTTAAAGGAGCCTAAACCAACTGATGGCAATATTTATTTGTAGTGAGATGTTCAAAGCTATGCAGCCATTTATTTCTCTTCTGTGTAGATGAATGAGTTTAAATGTATAGGTGAAGAGAAGGTAGCCTAACAGATGTATATGTGTTGCAGTTCTTACAAAATAACAATACTTAATATCTTCCTTCCAAAAATTGTGATGATGAGGGAATATGATTGGGTTTTTATGTTAAGTAAGCATTGCATTGTGGTTAGCTGCACTTCTAATCAATGTGCACAGAGATAGCCTTTAATATTTAACTTAATTGTATGTGAAAGGGAAAGCTTCTACCTGCTACTTCAGGCTTCTCTAAAGATTCTACACAGTTCTTTTCAGAGTATATTGATGAACAAGTTGGTATTATCAAGTGTTAATTTGAAATCTCAAAGTATTTGTCCTTGGAATCTAAAAGATTCTAAAGGCTGAAAGACTGGGATGATTTGGGTTTTTTTCTCATGGTGTTCTCTCATTCCACACATCAAGATGTGTGTTGAACATCTTCTGGAATAAAATGTGGAAAAGGCTGCTAGAGTGAAATATTTGCCAAAAATGTTTTCTATCATACTAGCATGAGTTGTTTATAAATGAAGTAGAATAATAATGTCTAATTACAGGGAAAGTCTGATGGAGTTCTCCGGTCATCCTGACCAGCTCCTTCGGATATTGTCCTTCATTTCCTGAGTCTCTATATCAGTTCCTGGTAGTATTTTTATCCCTTTTTTGCAGTACAGTAGTTAGGGCATGTTTTCATCTAAAAGTTGTGATTTGGAAGGTCAAGAGAGGCCAAGGTAGTGGTATTATGGAAAGATTGAACATGGGGACTTAATTAGACTTTCTCAGGCTTTTAGCTGTTCCTAGAGACACTTTAGAAAGCAGTCTTGAAGTTATTGTATATTAAATGTTCACAGGACAAAATCATTTTTTATGTCCATTGATACTGTCTAAAAATCAGGCCTGTGGTCAGAACTGGGATGTGGTATTGAGAGGGAGAGAGATGAACATCAGCAGATAACCAAAGGTTGTGTTCTTCTCATTTAACCTCAGTTCAGTCACATGCTGCGGTCTCTGCAGCAGTTGTTGGTTATATATTGGATTATCCGATTTTCTATTGATGGCTTTTCATTATATCCCATATATGAATATGGGATATAGTGCTGCATTGAGTCCTTAGTGAAACGATGTGAAGTTGTAGTCTCCATACAATAATATCCCATAAACAGAAAGTTTTTCATCTGTTCCCTTAATCTTAAAATGCGAAAGTGCTTGGTTTTGGTTAGTCATGGCCTGGCATTTGTATTGCTGTCTAGTCTGTAGTGGAGGTGTAACGCTATGTAATTGCAGCAGCCTTTCCAGAGCATTGCTTTTCCCTATATTCTTTGTAGCTATAACTTTATGTATAGTTTCTCTTATGCAAGGAACACAGGCACTGGTGCAAGATATGCGTACAAGCATGGTGTCTTCATCTGAAGTTGAAATGCAAGTTCTGGAATGTTGAGAAAGCAAATGCATTTTCTCACTGCTATGATAATACAGTAGTAGATCATTTTGAGCCACAGCTATTTTATTAACCAGTTTAGCCGTGTCCTACCACAAAGAAGCTATGGATTAAAAGGTTAATTAGTCCTTTAAAAACAAACCTAAAGAAGTTGTAAGCATATAGCCTTTGCAACACAGGTGGTATGTGTGTTTCATTTGTCACAAGTGTGTTTCCAATTTCTGTATGCTGTACTTTGTGCAGATAATTTCATTTAACATACTTATGTTATGGAACATGGGTGGTTTTGGTGTTTTGGTTTTTTTTTGTTGTCTGTGTTTGGATAGAAATGTTAGAAATGCTTCTGCTAAGGAAAAAAAGCATATCTAAATCATATATCAAAACATTTGTTTAGGACACTTTTCTTTTTGGACATTATGTTCCAGTTCTTCACACTTAATCAGATGCTTGAAACAGAGTTTGGTAGATAATGAGTATTTTCAGAAACAGCTAACCTACTTACTGGCTGTATTCCCTGACTTCAATTAATTATTTCACTTAAAGGCAAATTATATACTAAAAAGAAGTTGCTTGGACAGTGCATTTTCTTTGTGGTAGCTGTGTGTGTGATTTTTGGTCTTGTTAATAGTGATCGTTATGTTGAACTGACTTTAGCTGCTGATCAGGAAGTGCTTCTATGACTGACTGTAACATGCAAATTAAGAGAGCAAATAAAAATAAGGATTTTGACAAATATATTTTCCCCCATTCTTCCCATGAATTACTGCTGTGAAACTTAGTAATATGAACAGCTCCTATTCTGTCAAATATTTGCCAGTTAGAAAGCGACCACTGTGATTTAAGAAACACATTTATCAGTTAAGTGGAAAATCTGCCCTGATTTGTTGTTGTTTACAGTGATGTGGCTGTTTTGGTAACTTCAGCATGCTTCTCCAGTTATGCTTAATGCATTGATTGCTTTTTATTAAACAATGTAACATCTTGTTTCCTCAGCTTTCCAAACACGATGTGTTTTTTTGCCAGTTGTCTTTGCAGAAATAACTAGTCTCCAGTTGGTGTGTTCTTATGGCTTCCCTAGTCTGTGTAAGATGAAAGTAAATAGAAGACAGAACAGTTGAATAGTGGTTGACTTTTTTCTTTGCTCTTGGATGTTACTGCTTTCAGTTAACTTGTTTTATATTCTTTCAACAAAAAAATGATCCATCCCCACTAAATTAAAAAAAAACCCACAAAACAACAAACTTTTAAAATTACTGTTTTCTTTCTGAATAGAGCTTCCTTGCAAGTGTAGGAAGGAAAACAGCACTTGAAATGGCATTTGAAATAAGTTAATTCTTCACTCATATTTAATGTTCTTAATGCATTTTAAGAGGCAGATAATCTCATTTGGGTTTTCTTCCCCCACAACAGTTTTGGGAAATTCATTTATTTGTCTCTTTCAGTTCGTTTTTATTCTGTATATAAGAAGTAATAACAAGCTCATTAATGAGAAGGAAAGATTTATTTCCCTGTGAAATGCAGTTCTAAAATACCCATGGTGTCTGGAGATGTATTCCTAAATCTGTCTATATGAATATTTAATGTGCTAAGCATTCTAATGGTTTTAGTGAAAATTAAGCCATAGTTCTAATTTATAACTTTCTCCACTCTTTCTATCCTACATACTTTTTTTCCTCATTTGGAATGTGTTTCTCACGTACCCTTGAGACTTCAAAACCCTAAATGGGACCTTCCACCCAATAAAGCAATTTTCTTAATTGCTTTAATTTATTTTATAGGCAGTACAAGCCCTATTAGTTTTCTCACATTGTTGACTACTACTAATAGTTTTAAAATAAATGCATTCTAAGATTTTCATATTTTGGCTATTACACAAGAATTATGTGGGGGAATATCTTAAATCATTGTCTGCTGCTTGATTCTAGTACCTCAGAGGATGAGAAACACAAGCAGCCCTGCATTAAGTCCATCTTTCAACTACCAACTAACACAGGAACCTGAAAACCAGCTGCCAAGGGTATTTGGTAGCTTGGGCTTCCTTTGGCAGTTTGCTATTTGCTGGACCTAAGCCAGTAAAGCAAAAAACTATTTCAGAATACCTGTAACTATTATAGTACTATGGTCACAATATATAATGGATTTTTTACATAATAATACACAATAGATGTTTTCATTATGTAAACAGAGTTTTGTTTTTTCTCCCAGATGATTTGTAGGTGATTTTCTTTTCAGGGCAGAAAAGACTCAAGTGTTTTCTGTAAATGTATCCTTTGAGCTAAGAAAAAAAAAACCACACACAGACAGGAACACGTAGCTGGCAAACTGTAGCTCTTTGTACGGCTGGTTATTTCACTCATGACACTCTAAGCAACTTTGTGTGCTTGCTTCCATATTCTTAATCTGCATGGATTTCTTTTTAAGACCTGTTAATTTTGAACAAGTGTTTGCTTTGTTGTTTTCTCTTAGCTGTTAATTCTCTCTATGTACACAGCACCCTAACCCCCTTTTGGGAAAGTTAATGTTTAGGAACAGTTCCATAGAAAATGGAAACTACTCCTATTAACACACTGTAAATAACACCTAGCAATATTAGTAACATCATACCTCCTTTCATTCCTTCCCTTTCTTCTTCAGTATAGCCAAGAAATGAACAATTTTGTTTCAACCATTCCCTGTTAAAACCTGAAGAATTTATTTTTTCAGCTGTCGTCATTTATGGGCACATAACACAGGAAATGAAATGCTTTAGAGATGACCATAATTCTGTCCCCATCAAAGCCTTTATGTGCTTTTAAACGAAACATGGACAGTTCACCAAATATTAAAATGCAGCTTAATAGCTTTTTCCAGTTTTATTAAAATATGGCTATTGTTATTATTTACAGAAATCGCTTTGCAACTGCTTTTCCTATCAGTTGATTAACCTTCATATGCAGCATTGTTTGCTGTTGATTTCTCAATCATGGGACGAAAGGGTAAGAAGGCTCATGCTGTGCATGCCAAGTGTCCTATTTTTTTATGCATGACAAGAAGAATTGATTTTTGGGAGGGAGGGTGAGTTTTCCACTCTGTGATTAAATGCATGTTTCTGTGGAAAGACCAGGGTACACTTTTTATTTGGCCTTCCCTTTACATGGCACATGGACTTTCTTTCCCATCATCAACTGCTGGGATCCCCAGTGGTTCTGTACCTGGCGAAGTGCTGAAGATGGGCATCAGCTGTGTACATGACTCTTGGCTTTCAAAGAATGTTATTTCATTTCTAGGAAGTTACATCATTCAAGATTAATTCATGCAGGAATTGGACAGGAGCAAATAGAAAGCTGGGGTAGGTAGATGAATGAGACTGACTTGTAGATTTCAGCTAGTGATTGTGTCCCAGGGTGAAGGGTTCCAGATTTTGCTGTTTTGAAGGTGCTTAGCCAAACAGCTAAAGTTCTGCTTGATTTTGTATTCTGGAGTTTGTGTCTATTAAGTATACTAGCAAATTCTGTTTGTAGCTGAAGTGTTCAAGGCAATGACATAGGACTCTTACTGGTAACCCAGCTGGCTCAGAGCCTTTTGGTACCCATGTAGAGGTCAGTATGGGATGTTGCCTTAATGGGTTAATCCACAGGAATTTCTGTTGCAAAACTGAAGTGAGCAGCAAGTGTGTAAACAACAAAAGAACTTAATTCCTCAATGGGAAAGAGAGCTATCTCCAGTAATCTGTGAGGAAATGTGATGGCACAGGGAGTATGGAAAATGCAGTTTAGAACTTTTAAAACTAGAACTGAGTGTGAGAGGAGTGGCACGGGGAAAATCCTTGTCCTGTCTGCCTTGCTGCCTCGATCTGGAACTTGGGAGAAAAGGCACAATCAGCATGAGCATTTGGGGGGGATTCTGCAGCCTTGGCTTAAGTAGCCATCAATAAAGCTTACTGAGGCATTCAGCCAAGCATATATTTTTACCTGTAGTTGTCCAACCTGCTGCTCAGAAGTATGGTTTGAAGGCTCCAGAGGGTGAAAGTGACCCTTTTAGAATAGTTTTGCCCCTGGCACTTCTCAAGAACTGCTTATTACTGACCTCTGTCTACCCTGGTGATAGCCTAAGTGTTGCTGCTTGTCCTTTTACCTTTCAGCCATCCCTTCTGTTGCATCTTTCCTTCAAGGACAGTGTCCATCTCAGTCCTGAGGTGCTGCAGCATCTTCTGTAAAATGGTCTTCCATCTTAGGTGTAGCTCCCTACCTGCAACAAAGTGGGAACAGAGTGGTAGGAGAGGTGCAGATATTGCAGCTCCCTTCCTCAGTGGAACATGTGGAAGAGCATAAAGCGAGTTTGTTGGCCTTTCAGTTTCTACAAAGGTTTCAGCACATTTACCTGTTAGCTGCAGCTATCCTCGGTGGCTGTCAAGTGTTCAAGGGTGCAGTATTCTGAAAATTGCTCATCTGGGTTAGAGAATAGGTGAAGCCAGGTTTTGAACAGTATAGTTAGTCTGGTACGGGGAGCTTCTGTGCCAGGGTCATCACTATGCTAGGGAGACTCTGTTCAGCTGCAGGCACTGATTTTGGGAGGAGCCAGGCATTTGACCACATCAAAATATTCATGTTAAGTAGTGAGAATAGAAGGAGAGAAGGAGGGTGCTGTGATAATGTCAGTTCTCTATATTTTTATTTTGAATTGAATAATAGTCAAAGGATGCCCTGCTGGCTCAGCCTGTTACTGGTTGAGACCTGTAAGTACAGTGGATATTTTGTCATTGTGTATTATGAATCTGCTCCATGCTCTACTCTTTCTCTGGGTGGAGGAATAATGCCAGTTCATGGGCTTCAGAGATTATGCAAAGCACTATGAGCCTCCTTTTCCTTCCCCTTTAGTCCAGTAGTTGCTTATGTCCCTATTTTTCACTGATTTATGAAACATCTTGCTATGAAATCCATATTTCTTTAGAAATAGAATCATGACACAAAATCTCATTTTTTTTCTTCTCTTCTGGGTTTGTCCCCTAGAATTCATTTCCTGACTGTGAACCCAGTATTGAAAGCAGGAATGAAAGTTGGACTTCATCCAATTTATTTCGTTTTTTACCATGAACAGATTATCTGAGCCAGCTGTGATGGAGAGAGGTCAAGGAGATTTATGTCGGTGTGTCTTTCCAGGTGTCTTAAGTTGGAGTGACAAAATTTCCTTTCTATATCGATTTAATGATGAGCTTAAATGACCTTGTTATGGCCAGCTTAATAGGAAGATGAGTAAGGACAAGAACTAAGAAGCAAAATTCATAATAAGCCATAGAGCTTCTTTCACTGGGACTAGATTAATTTCAGATACTCTTAATGCTGTATTAAAAATAGAGGGCACCGATACTATCACAGAGTAGGAAAGGAGGAGGCAGTGCTGAAGAGAAAACAAAAATAAGCAAGGAAAACAAAGCTACTGTGTGAAAACAACAAAGATGGGAGAAAGAAGAGACAGCATGGAAACATTGCAGACAGTGGAACTTGTGAAAAGAATGCAAGCGGAGAACTTGATGTAATGGAAAACTTCCTTTTAATGGATTAGAAGTCTGTAAAAGGCACTGTCCCAAAGATAATATCTTCCCTGGGGATTTGTTTTAATTGCTAATGGTTCTGAAAAGAATACTTAATTGAAGAAGCTTAGTGGTAAGCCTTATTTGACTAGATTTGTTTTAGGTGGGTTTTTTTCCTACTTCCTAGTAGCTTGACATGCATTATCATTTCTCATTTTCATAAAAAGCTTATGTTCGAATTATTTTTGCCCGCTTTTAACTGTATCGTGCTGTGCATCTCTCCCGTGTTGACTCAAGTACAGAGGAACACACCTTGAAGTTGTAGTGCACCAGAGGTGGCTTTATAGTTAGCTTTACAGCTCTTCTGTAAGATGAACTTCTTGGGAGGAAGTTGGATTTTTGTTTCAGGTTGTCTGAGCACTAACATATCTCTAAAAGTAAATGTAAAATTGCCGAAACTAGGCAGTGGATGGAATTTCCCATGTTGGCTGTTAGATTTTGTTGTTGGTGGGGTCAGAAGCGGATATAAAGATGAGTATCATTTTCTCAAGATGCAAATTTCATCTGCATGTTAGACATTTTCTTTGCTGCATTTTGGTGGAGAGAAGCTAGAAACCAGCTGTTTAGAAATCAGACAGCACTAGGGTGGGAGGTGGAGAAAAAGGCTTATCTGGGGGATGGGACTCATTCTGTCTAAATGATGAGTTGTCTCTCCTCTCTGGGAGTGTGTTACAGGGACATCGTGGTGGTTGCTGAGCATGTCCTTACAGCAGTTGTTCTTTTTATAGAAGGTTGAAGAATATTTTTAATTAACTCCCTTATATGGCCAGAATAATTTCCATGTTCTAAAATATTTGATCTGTTTTCAGTAGTGGAAGGGGAATGCCCTTGAAGATAGTTTTAGTTCTGAATTAAATGTATCAACTCTTATTAACTGTGTAGTGGTTCAAGTGTTACTTTATGCACTTTCCTCTGGATATTTAAAATATTTTTTTTTCTTTATATTTCTCATCTCAGATGTAGAAAAGTATGTAAAATTAAAGTTCAATGTATAAAAGTGAAGTACTCAATTTGTACATAGTTATATTTAAGTACATTGAGCAATGAAATGTAATTTTAGGATTGCTCAGTTTCTTGATACCAGCAAAACATGTATTTATCTCTAGATTCAAACTTTTATGTTAGTTATGCTGTTTTTTTATAAAATAAGCTGTTTGATTTTGCTTAAAATCTTGGAAGATAGACAAGAGGGACATGGACAACCAGATCCAAGCCTGAGATGTAACAAAAAGTATTTAGTGAGTGAAAATGAAATCTTGGTTCAGGTTGTTAATGTTATGCAAACCATAGGTAACAGTATCATATAGCATTACAAAATTTTGGAGAAATTCTGCTTTTAGATAAATAGTACAATCCATTTGGTTTCTGTTTTGCTAGAGGGAAATAATCTGACAATTTTAAACTTGATGGCCAATACTTGGTATTTTATTTCTAAAGCCAGCTTGAATTGTTTTGTTGTTCTGTAATTTTGTGTGAGGAAGATGTAGCAGTGAATACTCAGACAAACTCATTTGAAGTAAAAAATTTCTTGTAATGTGTGTTTTTCTGATTCACATCATAGGGTTTCTTTAGTAAACTACGTGGTGACAGTTTCTGTGCAGCTTAGTGTTTTATCTGAATTCATTTGCAGTAAACTCGAGTTTATTGGCATGAGTCTCTTGAGTCTAGAGTTGTTACTTAGTGGAATTTATTCATTGTGATGTTATTAAAAACAATACTTTATTTCTGTTTTATACAAATATCCATATGAAAATCCCTTGTGTTACCCAGATGGTTGTAATGTAGGAAGTGAAATGATGAAATTATGAGAGGTAATGGGAAGTCAGAAAGTAAGTTCAGAAATGCTTAGCTCAAAATTGCTGCTTCTACCTGATGAATCATAATCTTTGAGTAAGGATGTTAAGGATTTAAATTCTATAATCCTTGTTTCTTAAATTCTTGGTATTGCTAGAGATAATGTTTATTTCCTCAACCTGTTTTTAAGTTCTTCTCTAATCTTAAAGATAAACCTTTCTGTTTAAATAACTTTTTTGGTCAGCAGTTTGCCTTAAGTAAATTTTTTTCTGGCCATTCTTCAGCAAGATCAAGCAGGTTTTGCTAAAATATTTGTCACTGCTCAGTGGTACGTGGCTGCTGACTGACACAGCTTTTCTGAAACTATTCTGATTTTTGAGCTTCTAGTCACAGGAATAACAAACTGCATGTTCTGGGGAGGTTGAAGTAATGTGAAACTGGCTCTGTCCACTTGATGAGCTGGGAATTGCACGTGGATGACCTATCTTTACTTCCTTTCTTTTCCCTTTGCTTGTGCCTGGTCTTGGTAACCGAATTTGATAGTGCAGTTTTTCACGTGTTTGGTGGCTTTCTGTAGGTGTCACAGGGCTAATCAGATAAGCTTACAGTATTGCAGAGCCCTTGCGCCGAGTAACTGCTTCTGTGCTAGTGGGAGAGAGCGAGTTTCTGAAAAAGGAGAGCCTTCTTGGGGAGTGAAATCACATCCAGGATGAGGCAGTATGTTCAGGTTCCAACTGTTGAGCAAGAAAAAGCCTATGATTATAATTCTGCTTTTGAACCAAGACCGTGTATGTGTTTGGGTAGGTGAAATTACCGTTCTCTGGTAACGTGGACTTTTTCTTCCTACTGCTCTTGCCTAGAATAAATGTGTGTAAAAAGAAGTACCTGTGCTGATGGGAAATAATTTAACATGTAAAATACAGGTGACAGGATTCTTTTAGCAGGAGAGAACATGCATGTTTAAAATGGGAAAATCCCGCTATTGCTGGATAGGTGAATAATAAGTATTTTGTAAACCTTTTATGTTAGCTGTCACATACCGGCGTGAACTTCTCTTCGCTTTACCCTTCAGATTTACCTATATAAAATGACATAAGCATGTCTTCAAGGGGTAGACTATAAAAATGTATATTTTTCCTGCCACTGAAAGGGAATTGCTGTAGGATTTTTCAGTGATAAACCTGCATAAAATGGAAGCGTCTCCGTTCTGTGTATCTACCAAACAGCTTCTTTGTGTGAAATGAGTATGTTTATTTGGATCTGGGTTAAATCTGTATCCAAAACATAGGTAATTAATTTTTAATTGCTTAGCTTCTTTTCCAACTTTTGAAACATTCATCTTTTCTGGTCTCAGTAGTGAAATATTCCTAGATTTTGGTTTTATGGTGTTTTTTTATTGTTTTTGTTTCTTATCTCAGTCTACTTTTAACCTATGTTGTTAAGGCTTGATTTTTTTTCTGTCTGGGTTTTATTTTTTTAACTATGAATATAAAAAAATCTATCCCTTTGTTTTCATTAATCTTTCCTGACTCTGTCAAAACACTGTGCAATGATGATTAACTTTCCCACAAAGTGTGTCTCATGACTGCTAATTGTTTTGGGTTTTACTTTTGGTTTTATTTTATTCAGTGTGTCAGCTTCTTTTATAATGTTCTGCTTAAATTCATTTACTCAAAATATCTTTAGAGGGTGAAAGCTTTGATAGATTAACTAGCTTTCTAACACTTGAATGTTCTGTATAATTTGGAATATTCTTTTAATGACATTAAATTCATAGTCATTTTAGGTTTCTATTTTGATGTTAGAGAACTGTTTGGAAAGTTGTGGGAGGGTTCATGTAAACTGTGCTATGAAATGCGATGTAAATATACCACTGACAATTCAGGACAGGAAGAAGAGAAAATTTTAAACATGATCTAATATACTCATTGTAAAGCCTTTTTCTGATGTCAAAATTCACTGTGTGCCATAACTTTGAAGAGCAGTATTGAGTTTCCATTAACTGAAACCTTCTGGTAAGGCTGTCAGAGTGAATTAGTGCCGTTACCTGAGACTGCATCCTTCTCAAAGGAGCGACTGTGTCTGGGGTGTATGTTTGGTTTATGTAATTACCACAGTTCTGATGCATTGTTTGAAAACTTCAGTTGGGGTTCTTTGCAGGGATTTTCTCTCCTGTTACTTAGAGGGGAAAAACTCACTCTAGAAGAATTTTCAATTGCCTGTCTTTCATAGAGTATTTTACAATATTTTCTGTTCTTACTATGTCTTAGATAGCTGTAGCTAAATATTTACTATAGTTATAGTATGAATATTTTGTTATACTTAGCAGTAATCAAACGTCATGTACTCTGGACCAATGCTAGAGGTCTGCAAGATAGAAAATGAAGTAGCAACCCACAAGTACAAAGAGTTTTGAGCCAGGTGCAGAGCTGTGTAACTAACTCAAGAAACATTTAACAGTATCATGTCTCATTTGGTGGATTTTTATGGCACTGCTTGGCTTTCCAAATGCTGAGTGATACACTGGACATTAAGGAGTTACTGCTTTCTTATTGTGATTTTACTTCTAAAATGTTACACAGCATTGCTCTCCATAGAATATATTTGTACAGCTATCTGAATTATTTCTGGTTTAATTCAAGTAGGTTTTTAACCTTTTCTGATGCCTACGTTTGCCAGTGGCATATGAAATAGCTTTGTTTTTAGCTGTTTAGGATTTGCAGCTTTTAGTAAATGTAGATTTTTACACTTCTGTGAGTAGGAGATATCGACAGAAGGAGTCACATAAATAATTTAATAGTAGTAACAAAGTACTACTTCCCACAAAAACTCTCCCTCTATGTTCCATGCATGTTTCTTGTTTTCATAGTTATGAAGTTGTAAGCCTGTGTTCATCTTACTGGTGATATAGGACTGTATAACTGATGATTTGAATTAAAAGACCACTGAGGGAAAACTTAGTGTGCTTTTAAAATGATAGAGCTTTCTTTAGTAATTGTTTCTAAGAAAATAAATTGCAAGAATGAAGCTGTTAGACTATGACCATAATTCATTATTTTGTCCAAAAACCAAGAAGTATCAGAAGACAGATGGAATAGAAGGACAGTATCTACTCATGTAGAGTCTTGTAATAAAAACAAGTACAGCAGGGGAAGTCTTTGACATGAACCTCCCAGATGTTCTGATAAATATGATTAGAAACAACTAAGGTAACTTAGATATTTTAAGTAAAAAAAAAATCCTTATGTATTTATCTAATACTTCTTCACATCCTGAAAAATTTGCAGATAAATTATAATCATCACAGTTACTGCTAAGATGGTCTTTATTCTTGTCTCTGTTTTGATTTGTAGCAAAAGCTTTTGAAGCTTTTACTATTTTTAGCAAAGTGGTTTATGACTTTTTTTTTGAGTATATAAATTAATTCCTCTAAGGTATTTGTAAGATACTTAGCTACTCTGAATGCCTAGGTACTGAGATTTGACAGACCAGGCAGCCACTGATCTGCTTGCATACTTGCTATATTATTATTTAATATATTATTTCCAGTTTAGTGATTCTTGTGCATCAGAGCTACTGCAGTGTTAGTCTGAGGCCTGACCAGTGAGCTAGTTTGGTGTGTCCGCTGAAACATTTAAAACCTGATCTGTGGAAACATTTAAATTCCTTGGGAATAAATCTGCACTGGTAAAACAAATGGACAGATACCTAGAAACATTTTTTCAGGTTGTTTTTTTTTTATATGATTAGTTTTTGTCAGGGAAGCTGGAATTATTCCAAAACTGTAGTAGTCCTGGATGCTAGAAGAAAACAAAGCACACTCTGTAGGTTTCTATCTTGTCAGAGCAGGCAGTGTGACTCTCCTTACATTAATAACATTTCAATTTACCTGTATTTTTCTCATTATATGAATACAGTATTAGTAGTAGAGTAGAAAATAAATCATAAAAATACCTTTCTTCAAGTGACTGTCTTCTGTCCAATGCCAAGTAAAATAGTGGGATATGGAAGGGAGAGCTTGTTTTGCATCTTTGGCATTGTGTTGCTTTCTATGGTTGCCTGACAATAGATTTTGCAGTAGGCTTTCTCTGTGCAAGAGTGATTGTAATACATGTTTAGGCTATGTTTTCAAGTGATCATTCAGAATAAAGATAAGATGGTAAATGAAGTAGTCTTGGGTTTAATATTACTAAATTTTGAAATGTCTTGATTTTTCTGCGTGTTTTTAAGCCTGGCTGGTTGACAGGGGCATTTCTAGCACCTGAGATGCTTGCTCATCTGTTATCCTGTAATAGCAGTTTTGCTTATTTGACTTCTCAGTCATTTTCAATTAACCTTGAGTTTGCTTTATTTCTGGTAATAGCAAGCAGCTGAATTCATTGTATCTTTTTCCGTGTTGCTTGTCAGCTAATCACTTCAAGTGAAAACATTGGAGTTCCTAAAACTTCATTCTAAATTCTCTTGGGTAAATCTTTCTGCAGGAGTGTGCTGTTGCTGTGCTGCTTTGAGACCTCGCTACAAGCGTCTGGTAGACAACATATTTCCTGAAGATCCAAAAGTGAGTGATGATTTTAAAAGAGATTGGCATTTGGATAGTAACTAATGCTTTAGCAATTTTTAGAAAAATATTTTTTTCTATTTTAACATTTTACAGTAAATTCTGCTTTTGCACTTGACAGCTTTAATGGAGGTGAGCAGAATAATTTAGCTGGAAGGGGACTTGTATAGATTATCTGGTCTAATTCCCGTTAAAAAGCAGGGCTATGCATATTGAAGAGTGAATGTAGTATGTTTTGTTCAGCAAATTAGAGATTTAATTAAAGTATTTTGCACCAGAGGTACTACTTGACTTCATGACTACTTAGACACCTGTTGGGATTGTAGGTGTGAACATTTTCTGGTTTTCTAAAAAAATTTAATTTCTTTACTCTTGACGTATTGATTGTGTTAAGTTTCTATGGGCTTGACAGACCATTGTGAACCAGAAAGGGGTTTTGTTGTTGTTGTTTAATTTCTCCAGTTATTTCTATACAGTTTTTTCATTTCAGTGGAGCAGTCTTGGAGCTCTAGTAAAGCTGAACTCTTACCCCGTGTGAAAATAAATAACTTCTGCATTACCATTTAGTGATGCCTCTGTCTGTACATAATCATGTGGTAGTTCAGACTGATGAAAAACTTAGGTTTCTGCTGCTGTATTTTTTTAGTGTTTTACGAGATTTTGTTATCTTGTATTATAGTGGAATTATGCAGAACAGTCAGCATTTGTGTAACATTTGGCTTATACTGTACAAAGTACAGGGGCTTTTCTTTAAAATATGTTGTTACTGAATGCTAGTTACTATGTAAGTGTTTCTTACTGGCTTCGAAGGAAATGGTTTCTATATACAGTATGTTGAAAGTGTGGAACAGTATGGTTCTATAGATTTATTTGTTTTAATCTACTTGTTTGATACATGTTTGGAAACACTTGGAATTGCTACAGTCTAGTCTTAGGGCTTTGATCTCACTCAGTAGCTAAACTGGCACTCCTTAGTTTCTGCTTTTGTTAATATTCCTTGGCTCAGTCCAGGACACAAGCCAAGTCCATGATGTTTCCCAGAGTGACAGGCCTTTTCTCAAGTATGAGAAGACTTGCATGATAAAAAATACTAATAATGACTTTGTTAAAAGCTTCAAAGTCATTTATTTGAAAAAGATGTGAACTTCTAGTAAAACAAACAAAAAAAAATGCAAACTAAAAAAAAAACAGCAAAAAAAAAGACAAAAAGCCTTATCCTTCTTACCAGACAGTTGTAACTATAACCTTATCTGAGGAGATCTGTGTCACAGTTCACATCAGAACTAGTCTGTTAGTCTTTGATCTGGTTATAACTATCAGCCTTCAGGTACCTTCTATGTCAGCCTTGTGCAAGATGTGACACTGAAGAAGTAAAATACTTGAACTGCAATATAAAATATTTAAACTATTATCCTGTTTGTCCAGAGTGTCAAAATCATGCATCACACCTACTTTTTTGAGGGGAATGGAAAAGGCAAAAAATTATGTTGTGCCAGTAGGGAAAAAGTGTGTCTTAGAAGTGGTGACATATCTCAGTAAATACCTGCTTTTGGAATACCTGTTGCCCCTGAAAAAAAATACGAGGGAATATAGTCACTTCCGTTCTTTAAAACAATATTTTACTTATGTTGCTAATTTTTGCAGCTAAGCAACTGACAGTTTTGCTCAATTTTTTTTTTCAGTAGCTTGTTCCCATCTGTATGGCTTAGATCTTTAAATGCAGAGTAGCCAAAAGGCAAAACACTTAAAAAGCTTTATACTTTCTGTGAACTTTTTTATTTTTATGTCTGTTTTTAGGATGGTCTTGTTAAAGCTGATATGGAGAAGCTGACTTTCTATGCGGTTTCTGCCCCAGAAAAGCTGGATCGAATTGGTGCTTACCTAGCAGAGAGGCTGAGCAGAGATGTCGTCAGGCATCGCTATGAGTAAGGAAATAAGTCCCAGCATTAAAAATAGATGCTAACATGTAGCTGTGTTTAATCATGTTTCTTCTAATCAAGTTAGGGATTAAGACAGGCCCAGTCTCTGTAGTGAGTTAAACTTGCCTGACTGCCAGGTGCCCACCCAGCTGTTCACCCAGGGGAGAAAATAATACGAAAAGCTTATGGATTGAGATAAGGCCAGGGAGATCACTCACCAATTACCATCATGGGCAAAACCCCCACAGCTTGGGGAAGATTAATTTATAGCCAGTTTAATAACAGAGTAGGACAGTGAGAAATTAAAATAAAGCTAAAACCACCTTCCCTTCTGCCTTCCTTCTTTCCAGGCTCAACTTCACACCTGACTCCTTTACCTTCCCCCCACTGAGCAGTGCACTGAGATGAGGGGAATGGAGGTTGTGGTCAGTTCATGACATCTTGCCTCTGTCACTCCTTCCTACTCACACTCTTCCCCTGCTCCGCTGTTGGTTCCCTCCTATGGGAACCAGTCCTTCGTGAACTGCTCCAGTGTGGCTCCTTTCCACAGAGTGCAGGCCTTCAGGCATGGACTGCTTCAGTGTGGATCCCCCAAAGATGGCAGGTCCTGCTAGAAAGCTCCTCTCCATGGGGCTGTAGGTCCTGCCAGGAGCCTTCTCCAGATGAGTCTTTCCATGGGCTGTATTTGCCTTCAGGGCACATCCACATTCTCTAGTGTTGAGGTCCTTCATGGTCTGCAGAGTGGATATCTTCTCCACTGTGGTCCTCTATGGGTGCTACCAGTATTGATGAGGGGCTCAGCTTTGGGAAGTGGTGGGTCTGTCTTGGTGCTGGATGAACTTAATTTTTAGACAGCTGGGAAATAGTTGCCTTCCATTTTTAATTTTCTAATTTTTGTAGTAATAAGGACCTACATTGAACTAATTCAGGTAATGAAAAATGTAGCACATCTTTATGTGAGTTTCTTGAATTCATTTTCAGATATGTTTTCATTGCCATGGAAGCACTGGACCAACTTCTAATGGCTTGCCATTCTCAAAGCATAAAACCATTTGTGGAAAGTTTCCTTCATATGGTGGCCAAGCTTCTGGAGTCAGGTGAACCAGAGCTGCAAGTTCTTGGAACTAATTCTGTGAGTAAAGACACTGAATTAAATCATAATAAATCTCTGCTTATTTGCTGTGGGAAGGTTTTGGTTGCTTGACAATATCTGCCAGTTAACGTGAATTGAGAAGATTCTGCATGTGGCAGATACACTGTTTGGGCCTAAATGTAGAACAAGTATGGGCTGGAGGCAGAAAAACTGTTTCCTTTCAGTCTCTGAAATTCTTGTGATATCTGGACTACTCATCCCTTGCAGAAGTAACTTCTGGAAGGATTGGGCAAGCTCTTTCTGTGAGTTCGTATTTTGAATCTGTCAACAGACCTGGAGCCGTAGTGTAGGTGAGACAGTGTTGTCCTGCTCTCCAGCAATGAGAGCAATGGGGTGAGAAGGGGGAAATACCATCCTTCTCCACAGCACTGATGCTACACAGAAAGATTCCTATTAGCTGGAAAGTAGCCAGGAGGCTAAAGCATGAAGTGTTACAACCTCACCGTCTTACAAGCTTCAGTATTTCAGGATTCAGATACCGGCTTGAAGCGTTTAACTACGTGTGTCAAGATGAGGAACTGGAGATCTGTTTTCCAACTAGTGAAGGGTGCAATCAGTATTATAGTTCTATTTTACTTCCTTTCTAGCTGCTGTATTTCCCAGCTAGTACAATAGGACTGTCATAAATTCCAAGGTGGTGCTGTGGACTGTTTTCACTTGGTGTGAATGCTTTTGTGTGAGTAAAGAACTCATGCTTGTGGTTTGTGTACGTTGCCATTGTTAGCAGTATGGGGGTTCTCTGCAGATTCTGTAAACCAGTTGAGTGTTCCTTTGGGCATGATTCCCAGCTGATGGAACTGAATGGTATTGCAGTTCAGGGAAACAGGAGTATGTAGGAGAGTGATGCTACTCTGGAGTAGAATTTCTTCCTGTGATAGAACGCAGAGAATGTTTGCTGTGATGTAGGGGGACAGTGTCCCTTGTGCCCCAAACTAACAGGGCAGCTTTACTGAGGGTCATGACAAATTTATTCATATGTTTATTTTAATATATTTGAGCCAGACTATTCTGCTTCTTTTGGTTTGTCTGTGTAGTAATGCCTGGGCAAGACCTCCTAGGAAAATATCTTTGGAACTTATTTCCTGGGCTGCCAAAGGGCAAGATGTGCCCAGTTGTTTAAAATCCTTGGTGGCAAAAAGTTATTCCCAACCTCCACTTTGATTTACAAGGCATGTGTCACTTCCAAAGAAAAGTTATTGAACAGAACTCTTACCTTATGGTAATAATCTGATATCCCTGTCAGTTCCTAGTGAAGTCTTTTATAAGCAAAGCAGATTAATGGACTTCCTAAATTAGGAGATAATTTGTGTTTGTCTACTGTAAAACTTGATAACTGAAAATAATAATAATGTTTTCCTAAATAAGATTTCAAATTCTGTGAGTGAATCTATATGGCTCTTCAACAGTATTCCAAAGCTAATTTTAGCCTAATTATGCTAATTTCTCTAGGTGCCTTCTGTAGTCAATGCAGAGAAAAGATAGAGTTGTGTTGTCTTGACTGAAGAGGAGCAAAGCGTATGGGCACTGACAGCCTGTCTGTTACCAAGAGCAGTGACCTATTGTGTTCCTAAATAAAATCTGTCAGACATGGAGAAAGTTTTCAGTCACATTTCACCTTTTTTAGGTTTTCCTCTCCTCCCAAGGAAAATAAACAAAAAAGTTCCCAAAAGAGTAGACAAGGTAAAGCGATTGAATAATCTTTCATGTGCTTTAGTTACTCTAATGTACCACTTTGGACTGGCAACTGGCATTGTCTGGAAGAGAAGAATAATTTGCAAATGAGGTAAATAACTTTAAACCAGTGAAAAGTCAGGCAACTTTTGGAAAAGTTTCCATAATATTTTTAGGTTAAACTCAATTTTAGGCCAATACAAATTTATTTTGTATTGCCTGCTTACACTTAAAAAGATACAAGGAATGATTGTGACTATGAGTAGATCTTGATTATTTTCCATGCCAAAGCTGACTTTTAAAGCCTAACTAGGATACAGAAGGCTGTGATGTCTTGTAAGGTTTTTATCAGCCTCACAAGCAGATTTTGTTTCAGCTGTGGGGACTCTTGTGATTTCTCAGAAGTCAGGGTTTCAAATGAAATAAATCAATGTGCTGAATGACTCGAGTAGTTTCAAGTATTGGAAAGATCTGAAAGTTCCCACTGTCTTCCAGATTTTAATCCCTGACTTCCAAATATCTTGTTTTGGATGCAGAATTTTTTTTTTTTTGATGCTTTATCTTACAAAAAATGAAGAAGTTTCATTCAGCAGTTTGATTTCTTAAATTTTGTTTTGAAGTTAAACTCCATTTTTAAAGTTGCCTTGCTTCTAAAAAGCAAACCTGAAGACTACTGTTGTAGAAGAACAGTTGCTCTTCATTTATGTACTTTTATGCCTGATCTTCAGATTACATATTATTAATTCTTAACAACTTTTTATAGGTTACATTTGTACATTGTGTTAGTTTGGTTCCTACAGCAGCAATGATTTTATTTTTTTAAAAATAACATAATTGTAAGTCTACTTGTATAGACAGATATTTGAAGACAGGTGAAACTCAACAGTGGATATGTTAAATGATATCTTTTTTTGAAGTAGACCAGATTTCAAATTGACAGTATCTGTGAGGTTCAAAATGTCTTTTTCTATCCTGGAAGATATTTTTATTAACCATGTGCTAGGATAGCATATGCTAGTGAGGAAACTGAAAAGATGTGGTGGGAAAAAGTGAGATTTCCTTGGCTTAAGTATTACAGAATCTGGAGTCTGATTGCAAGAAGATTTTACTTAGAAACTTTCAGCAATAGCAACTTTCTCTGTAACTTTTTTGCAGAATTCCACTAAGTATCTGTAAAGCACCTCTGTCTCTCGTGTATGAATAATGAAATGCATTGCTTAGATCCATAGTGGCTATGAATGAATTAATTATATTTGTTCTTCCTCTCTAGGGGTGAACAGCTTTAAAGTCCTTGTGGTCAAAATTGTTTGGGACAAGAGAGAATTTTTAGGATATTTTTAATTCTCTGTCAAAGGATACAAAAAATTTTCTTTAGTAAGCAGTTGTCAAAACTATGGGGTGCATAATTTAGTACCTCTTTAATCTTAAACTATGATGACAAGTTTCAGTTGAACACAAAACATTTTAAGTTAATTTGGAATGTTGATGGGGTAAATTCTGCTTTGTATTTCGATAGTAAAACATTGTTTTTTCATCAGAAAAATAGATATATGTAGAACCCAGCATTACTATATTTTCAGTTATTTACCACAATTGCTTTCTTTAGTTGATAGGATGCTTCATTTCAGAAGTGCAGTTTCTTCTTAGGAACAGTGAAATAATGATACCATCAGTGACAGTGTTGGTCTCCCTGTGCATGAGAAGGTGACTGTTATTGAGAGGTGTCATGAAGACAAGCAGTATCACAAGTGGTGAAGTGACCAGACAGTGCCTGATACAATCTGTTAATGTTGCCATCGAAAAGCAGTTGGTTTTGGCAGAATTGAAACGCTTGTATGTGTAAAAATAGCAGAAAATGCCAAGACTGTGAAATTAAGGAGTGTCAGAATTAATATTCCCAGTAGAGGACTCATTTGTTTGTCTTCTTTGTCTGCAGCATGCTAATCTAGAAGTGCCTGACAGAAATTTATTTTTATTACAAGATGCTTCTTTCCATGCACCAGTACGGTATCATGTACTAGTAGTGATTAACTGTACAATGAAGGATTTCATTTCTAGGATCCCTGCTATATTTTTGCTTGTGGGTTTGGTTTTTTTTTTGGAGCTAAAGGTACAAAGAGACAGAATTACACAAAGCACACCTTCTCATCCCATAGGTTATTAAATTATCTAATAAATTCCAAGCCTGCATCCACTAGAATTTGAGTGTTGCTAGGCAGATCACTTCAGGCAGTCTTTTCAGGGTCATCCACAGTCAAGTATTGCTTCCCCACCTCCTCCTCTTGCTCTCTGGTCTTGCAGTTCCATAGCCACACTAATGTGTCATTCTGCAACTGCCCATGTGACATTCTGGATAATTTGCATCCAAGCGGCATGAAGTAAAAGAAAATGTGAAGCTATCCATCCCATTCCAATCAAATTCAAAATGACAAGTGTCAGGTGATCTTAACTATTAATAACTAAACTAAATCGCCAGTTTTTATTCCTGAGAACCATATCTTGTTACTGTTTATTTTGATCATTCTAATACTGTGTTTGTGAAGTTAATATATGAATCCAGTGTTTGAAACTTTTCGATTTAGAACAGCTGAAGTGTTTGTCCTTTTTGCATTTGTTTGGTGAAGTGCATACATACACTTACCCCCTTCTCATTAACGTTGTACCGTGTGGTTTATAGGATAGTATGTCTTCATATGTGATATTTTACTCATAGTGAAATACAGTAGCTTTGTCTATAAAAGACAGTAACTCTCACTATCATCAGCCCCTTTCCCGCTATCTGAAACACGAGAAAATTGGAGGCTGCAGAAACTTAAATATGATGCATGCTGATTGCCTGTTCTTGAATTGCTGCAAAAATCTGACCTTCTTTAAAGACATCCTGAGTGCATTAAAAGTTACTGTTTTTCTCCTGCTGTTCTGGCTATGTAAGGGAGATAAGGCAGCATAAAGATATGTCTAAAATTGCATCCTTATAAATTTAATTTGAGAAGTTACATGATTTACTTACGGGACTCGCACAATCTTCTGTCCCTGGTAATGTGATCCAACTGACTCAGTCTGGAACAAGCATCTTCTGAATAGATAATATGTTCCTTCCTTATTTTGTGATAGATTTAAATGGATTTATACTGCTTGAATTTTATTGGTTTCAGTATTAACGGAAGATATTACCAACGTAAGTTCCTTTTTGTACCTTTTGTATTACACAAATAGAGAAGATACTTGCACTGGTAAAACTTCCATGACTTACCAGTTGGTGATTGCAAGCATTTACTATGACTCAATGACATGTTTACATCTACAAAAGCTTTGTAAGTTTATCTCAGGCAAGTGCTTGGACTTTCATAAGAGTTTTATTCTTGAAGTTTAATAATTTTTATATTTGAAGTATGCTTGAAAATGCCTTAGGTGCTTTGGAGTAAAATATCCTCTGTTCAACAAAAGAACAGCTTCAGAACAGCACTACTAAGCAAGGAGAAGAATTTCTATAATGAAATGGAATTGTATACTTTCTTGAATGACAGTGCAACTCAAAACAGTGTTACAGTTAGCTTTCCTGTGGCCTAAATGCTCAGTCATCTGAGTGCTAATCCTGGAATATGCTTCAGAAAAGCTCTATGTTCAGTGAGTGAAATTGTTTTCTTACATTCCCATAAGGAAGTAAAAAAAAAATAAATTGCCCTTTATGGACATTTTACCGTGTGTGCCATTTTGAGAGGTAAAACTTAGGGGTACTTCTGTGTGACAGAGCTGCATCTTGATGTAGGAGAAACGTCCAGAGCAGGGGGGAGTCCTTGGCACCTTCTTGACCTAATTTTGTCACTTATTCTTACAAAGCAATCTTCCTTCAAACAAAACAGTTACTAGAGTTATATGAAAGTTTTTGTGTTGGAAGATCCTGTCAATCAAAGCATTTTATAGTTTAGATAATATGCTTATATTAAGTGATAGATGAGTTAATATTCTTACAGTAGCTCCCATAGTGTTTTGTGTTCTTCAAACTTTTGCTTTTTTTTCCCGTTGAACTTTGCTTTATTAAATTTTAAGGGCTAATTAGGTTCCTGTCTTCAAAAAACTTTAAAAAAAATTATTTCTCTTTTTTTGTAATTAACAATTCCATGAAACAAACCAGTGAGACATAAGACACTTAAAGCATTTTTGAGAGTCTATTGGAAAGGAAGTTCTCATTTTAGTAACATCCTATACTGAAGAAAAAGTATGGTTGCTGTTGGTGGATAGCCTTTCAAACTGTCGCAGTTAGACTATAGAGAACTGGTTAGTGACTGTATGGCACTTTCTTCTCACCAGACTATACAGGCTGTTCTTTACATCTGAAATGAACTGGTATTACACACTTTTGATCTGTTTTCAGTAATGGCTGAGAATAATTTCATAAACTTGATCATCTGTGCCTGTAGATTTCAGTGGGTGAGCTGGTAGTGGAGTGGAAAGGGATAAGTGTTCCAGATAAAACAGAAGAAAGACTAAAAAAAGACTAGAAAAAGTGGTGTTTGTTTTGGGTTTTTTTCCCTGAAATACATGGCTTTCACTTTCATCTTGAAAACTACCTCAAAACCTCCACAAATCAATATGCTCTAGACTATTCTACGGTACATTGGGTTTGTCTAAATATATGTGGGCAATGTGCTGATAAAAGCAGGTTCTGCATGTCAGTAACTATACAAGAAATCCATCAGCCTCTGCTTAGTAATTGGTAAGAAGAAACTGGGCTGGGAAGAGGTGGATGGATCTTAATGGGACATTACATGCTTCAGGGCAGAAGTGGCCTGTGTTCAACCTTTCATTCCCTTTTTAATTCCTTCTGTAGTTTGTTCTTTAAACTGTCGGTGAAGAATCCAAAATGTCTTTAGGCAACCTGCTTCCTTGAGAAAGGAGAGGTTTTGCTGCCTAACTTTGGTAGCTTTTGCTTCAGTGTAATCCCGTTATTGCTTTTCCTATTACCATTTGACAAAGAAAAGCATTCACTTTTTTTTTTCCCCTTTTTATAGCTGTGTTTTGTACATTGTAAGACTAGTATCTTTTAGGTAGCTCTAGACTAGATAATGTCTTTCAGTCTTTAACAGGTGTTTATCGAAAGCTTTGTTCATCCCTTGAATAATTGAAGGCCAGCAGCAGTTAATCACCATCTTCAGCTGGATACAGTACTGCATCTAAGGGTTTATTAGTGCAGATTAGATGGCAGAAATTTCTTCATAGGTGTCACAAGTAATACAGATGTATCACAATATATTGTTTTCTTTTTCATGCGAGTAGAATGGCATTGACTTTGTTGAATATGCAGTTTATTATAAACCTAAGTTTCTTTTCTGCATTCAGCTGTGTCTGACTTTTATCTCTACAGCTGTCTTAAAATGGCATTTTGCATTTGTCATTCCTAAATTGCTTCCGTGATATTTTGGGTCCTATTTCCATTTTGTGAAGAGCAAGGCATGAAGGGTGCCTACAGCTCTGGCCAGCGTAGCGGTATTTGCAAATTTGATGAGCTCCCCATGTCATTTAAGTCTCAAGTGAAACTCAGATACCACTGTATTCCAGACAGGCCCCTTCAGAAGGTCACTCCGTACATTATTGTAGTTTGATTATTTACAAATGGTTCTGTATTTTTTCCGAACCCTTTTGTGTCTGTCTTATGAGGAGTATTCTTTTGACAGTGTTTTTCTAGCTTCCCTTTCAGGATCTTGTGCATTTTTTTTTGTCAGCAGCGTCGCTGAAGTTAAGATATGACAGATGCTGCTTCATCTGCGTTCACAAAATCTATTTTGTTGTCACAGGAATGATTTAGGTTGGATTGATGGCATTTGTTCTTGGTTGACTGTTGTTGACTGTTACTTACCCCTTTGTTACCTTGTAGATGTTTGCAGATTGGATTCCCCCCCCCCCCCCCTCCCCCCCAGGTTATTGTTCTGTGAATGGAATTAAAGTGGACTGGGTTCTAATTCCCTGACTCCTCCTTTTTCCCTTTTGTAAAGATAGGCAGAAGTGACAGGATGCTTCCAAGTTTATTTCCCTTGAAATTTGATAGGTCAGAATGTTGCTAGTTAACGTGCCAATGCCAGACTACCATTTGATTGCTTGTATAACTGTAGAAGGCTGTAGTGAGGTGAGTGCAGGTCTCTTCTTTCAAAGTAACAAGTGAGAGGATGAGAGGAAATGGCCTCAGGTTGCACCAGGAGAGGTTTATTGGATATTGGGAAAAAAATATTCACTAAAAAGTTTTATTAATCTTTGGAACAGGCTGCCCAGGGAGGTGGTTGAGTCACCATCCTTGGAGGTATCTGAAAGACATTTAGATGCAGTACTTAAGGTTGTAGTTTAGTGGTGGGCTTGGCAGTCTTATGTTAATGGTTGGACTTCGTTATTAAAAATCTTTTCTGAAGTAAATGATTCTATAATTCTATGAACTGATGACACTCCCCAGTCAAGTGTGAGATGTTTCCATATTGCATAGTACGTTGTATTTCATGCAGTTGCACTGTCTCATAATTTTGTGATCTAAATGAAGTTGTAGTGGAAAGGCTGAAAAGGAAAACTCACATTTAACCTTTTCTTCTCTGAAGTTAAATATTTAAGTGTTGTCAAATCTGGATTCCTTCCGAATGCAATATTTTATGTTACTACTTAAATGAAGCTCAGTATTCATTACTCTCTTTTGGGAAATTGGTATCAAAAGATTTTGTAACTTATTTCATTTTCCAGTTTGTCAAATTTGCCAACATCGAGGAAGACACACCTTCGTATCACAGACGCTATGACTTCTTCGTCTCTCGGTTCAGTGCCATGTGTCATTCATGTGACCACAATCCAGAAATACAAAACAAGTAAGTGTCTGTCTCTGTGTTAGAGAAAACTGTCTTAAAACATTAATATATTCTGTAATACAGCTTTTATTATGCTATTTAGTGCAACAGTTCATTCCACAGGAGGAAAATGAAAGTCTGACTTTTTAAATAGCACTGAATATTATTGCAAGTCTTAGGTGGGTAGACCTCCTAGAATATTTAACTGGAATTTTACCTGAATAATGCCTGCCAGATTGCAGGGATTCTCTCCCTAGAGTCAGTACTTGTTACTGTAAATGTTTCTGAGTTGCATTAACTCATTGGAGAAAGTAATGGGGCTACTTAGATGAATAGCAAAAACATATTTTATGACTGATATTTAAGAATTGCTCATTAAAATTGATTTTTCTTAGAGTTCTGTAGTATTATACTGAAATGAAATGCCTTCATGAATTAGTGTCCCAAATTTTTACATTATGTAAGCATTACAGTTTTTTAACCTCAGCTCCCTCTAGCGACGTGTTCTTTGTGTGAATTGTTACTCAGTAGTTCAGAGCATTTTAGAACACTTAAGGCTTTTCAGGTTATATTGTTTGCATCTCTGTTGTACTCATCTTTTCTATTTCCATGCATTAAAATATTGAACTAACTTGGAAGAATCCATGAGCTGAACACCCTTTGAGTGTACTGTTGTGTTAGCTGCAATGCATGAGGATTTTTAAGTGTGCAGCTTCAAAAATCTATGAACTGTATTTTCAAAAAGAATGAATACTCTGTACATCACTTAGGAGAAAAACACCACAAAAAAACCCCAGCAGATAAACAATTTATAAATACTGTCAGCTTTCGTAGGAGCTATAAAGGCGTTCAAAGGCAATATGGGCAAGCTTAATGAATTGGCCAAAATCCCAAACCACTGCTTTTGAGAACCTAGTGGAATTCCACACTGCATAATTTTACTTCCTACTAGATAAAGAACTGTAGTGGGGGTTGCTGTGTTTCTCTTTTTCAGTAATTCTATTTTTTTTTTTTCCTTAGCATCCGAATTGCTGGAATCCGGGGCATTCAGGGAGTGGTCCGCAAAACAGTGAATGATGAACTTCGAGCAACTATATGGGAACCTCAGCACATGGACAAGATAGTACCATCACTGCTGTTTAATATGCAGAAAATTGAAGATATTGACAGGTATTTTTATTTCTGGTCACTGCCATGGTTTTTAAAGCAATCTTTAGGCCTAGTTTTTATGGTAGATTTTATGGTATCTTCTATATTCCAGGTCTAAAAATTGCTCCAGATATTTTATAATTGTGTTCAGCCTTACTAAAAATTGTAAATTCTGTTCTGTAAGGTCAGCTACAGAGATTAGTAAGCACAGGGTTTTAGGTGAATCAAATGATTCTGCTAGTTATATTTGTTAAAAATTGAGGGTTTGATTCCTATTTACCCATTAGTAACAACTTTAAGTAACAACTGTCTGCAACAGTACTTAGTGAGGAATTAAAATATATGTAGACATCCTTCTCTTTTTGTGCCCTCAGTGACATATTGCCTGCCAGGTACTCCTTGAAAAAAGATCTCTGTGATAACTGATGTTGAGGATATGCCAGTCACCTTAAAATTGAAAACTTCCTTTTTTTTTTGGTCCATATCTGTATTTGTGGCTCAACTTTACGTAGGTGTAAAAGTGTTTATTGCTAGCACTGGGAAGTTTCCATAAAACTAACTTCAGCTGTACAAATAAGCTGGGATGTTTGTTTCATGTCCAACCCTAGTTGCTTCAAAACTTGCTGGGTAAGTAGGCTCAGCAGCCTTCCTATAACAACACGCTTTTCATCCTTTCACATGATGCTCAGCTTGCTAAATCTGTCACATTTCTCCTTTTTGGTTCGCTGGAGTTCGGTGAGTGTTTTCCATTCTCAGCCTTATTTTCCTTCTCTTATTTCTAACTGTCAGTACCTGTCTCTAAAGCAGATTTTCACATAAATAACTCAAATCAGTAGTTTTCTATCTGCCCATGCTTTATCTGCTGCATGTAACCGAGGGCCCCACACGGCATGTACAGAAATAGCTGCTTGGATTTTACATCTGAAGAGTGGTCTGAATAAGAGACAAAGGTTTCTGAAACTGCAGTTTGAACAAGGAGAGCCTGCTTGGCCTTTGCTTGTTCTTACAGGGCTTCAGTGTGCAGGTGGGCCCTTTCCTTTGTTACTCTTTGTCCTCAAGAGTACACTTACCTTTCTGTACCAAAACTAAGCTACTGATGGAAAAACTAAGTGAAATAGGATCTGGGTCAACTACTTAAAGCAGATCAGTTTATAGGTACTGCAGGACTAATTTTTGTCATTTGTTGAGCAATGCAGTAGTGGTAGTAGAAAAACAAATCTGTCAAAAAGCAACTGTTAATTAAATATCTGAACTGGTTGTTTGAAACCTTTCTATAATGCATGTTCAACAGAAAAAAAGACATGTTTTTCAGAGTGGCAAATAGGGGCCTGCTATGATGCACGTACAAAAGAAAAACCAGAAACAATATTTATAAGCTGTTGATCTGCTGGCCTTAAATGATGTTACACAGAACCCCAGATCTTGTTTTACATGTGACTTCATATTTGTGGAGCACAAACAGAGTCATCTTGAAGGGCAGGCATATGAAGCATATTGGTCTGACAGATGGAATCAAGGCATTATTTGAGAGGGAGCAGAAATTCCAGAAAATAAGTAATAATAAGTAATAATTAAGGCCATAGAAAATAACCAGTTTTGATTAAAACTGAAGTACACATAGGTAAAGCTTACCTTAAAGATCAGTGTAGTATTTGTTTGTGGAACCGTAATAGCTTAATTCAAGATCCTTCTGAGCACATGTCAGATGAGGCATTTTTTTGGAGTTAAGAATGTAATATTTTAAGAAAATTTTTAAAAGGTAGTTGTATTTGTGGCTGTTGTTATTTGTCTGTGTATCTGAATGCACATTCTAGTTATATGACTATCAGAAAAATATAGAGAGAGTGTAACATATTCTACAAATCAGATTTTATTTTTTCTTAGTTGTACTTCACTATGATGCTATATTACAAAACAATTCACTATAGTATAAGGCACTGCCTGAAAGGCTGTGCCTCTCTTTTTCAGGTTTTCCAGAAGAAAATTCATCAGAGACAATCATGTATGTCAATTTATGTGCATCTCTAAAATGCGTAAGGGAAATTGGAAATGCGTTTGGTAATATATTCCTCATGGTAACTGCAAAGCTAAATGTGCCAGCTTCATTTAAGGCAGAAGGAGACTCTAGCACTTCTTGTAGACTTGACATCAAATCCTTCTAATACATCTGTAATATTGTCATGGTTTAGGAGTGGGGCAGACCCTTAGATCTGTGACAGACGCTCTCTGTCTCCCTCCCCAAAGGGGAAGAGAAAGGGAATAAGGGAGAGAGACAGCGATTAGAAAAGGGAACTCAAACAGCTTTAATGAAAATAATAATGGAATATATACAAATACATACAAAACCAGTATCGAGCCCAACCCCCCTGATGGTAATTACATCACCATCACCACTGATGCTGTGGAGCAGGCACCAGGGGAATCCCAAACTGGGCCCATCAGCAGATGGGAGCTGTGTTCAGGAGCTGGATTCAGAAACACACAGATCAGGATCGAAGTCAGAACGGACAGAGTCCTCCTCGGGCGCTCCGAGGAAGGAACTGAAAGACCAGAGCCAAGCCAAGCAAAGCTGGCAAAATGAGCCACGAGGGGTGAAGAGCCACCGACCCTTCTGACCCTCAGCTTTATGCCAAATATGATGTATATGGGCTGGAATACCTTGTTGGTCAGTTTAGAGTCACCTGTCCTGGTTGTTCCTCTCTGTAGGTGCAGTCTTTCACTTTCTGCACCCCCCAGTGTGGAACACAAGACCCAGCAGTGGCCTTGGGTTGCACACCAGTCCTTGGTAGTAACTCTAAACATGAGGTGTTACCACTGCCAGAAGCAGACACTGTCTGTGAGAACAGGCTGCTACCTTCAGACAGTGCAGTTAGTTAGGAGAACTGAGCTGAGAAGTAAAATCACTGAACAGAATTAGTTCTGTTCTCACTCAAACCAGGACAAATGTTCATACGCTGTCTGGTTTAGAGGTGGCTTAGAATGTTATTCCTTAGGGTGAGTGAATCATAGTCAAACATCCCTGTAGCTACTCTGACCACAAGTAGTGCTGAAGTCTTGCTTCACATGTCCCATCATATTTTTTGGCCAGTCCTGGTTTTGTGGTATTAAAAGTCTTGTGTGTGAGATGTTGAGTTGCTCTGAGCCAGTTTAAGGCTGTAATTAGGTGTTTGCTATGGAAACTCCTGCACTTCAAAACATCCCTCTTTCCAGTTCCTTGTTGACACCTTTTTTGATAGATTGCCCCCCAGAAAGCTGGTAGAACAGTTAAAGGAAGTAGTTCTTGCCCATTTCATTGCAAAATGTGTCTCATGTTTCACTCCTCTGGACTTGTGGTAGTACAGAATGTCTGGATGCAGAGGAATAGTAGTAATTTATTTGTTCTAAGTGTTGCAGTTGGATTTGTCAGAGGTTTTCTAAGCTTTGTTTACAAACCAAGTCAGTGGAACAAAATGAGTATGAGTGGCTCATTTGAATTTAGAAACTTGAGAGGCTGTACAAAGTTTTCCTTTTTTAACTTTCTAGTTTTATTTTTATATTCATTGTCTTTCATATGATAATGCTAAGGAACACTTAATGAAAAATACTTAGAGGTAGGTGCTGTTAAAATTCAAAACAAAAATGTGATTTCTGCAGACAACAGGAGATAATTTGGAACAGTCTGATGCAGTCTAATACTAACATTTTAGACTAGGGAGACTGGATTGCAATTTCTTCCTTGAGCCTGTTCTAAAATAAGATTTCAAACAGTGCCGAGATGTCACCTTCCATAGGTTTGCATGTACACACATTTAAAATATAACTTATTTTTACAGCATTTTAACGAGCTAGTCTACCTGGAAGACTGCTAGTTGTGTTCTGCAGCCTGATTCCCCCCCCGCCTTTGTAATGCTTTGTAATTCTAAGGATGCTGTGGCAAAACAACTATGGGAATGACAGACCATAACTGTCATTTGTACCCTCTCTGCACTGAGGTGGATGCTCAGCTGTCTAGAACAGAGTCTAAGAGGAAAAAAAAAAAAAGAGAGATTGAGGGGCACAACGGTTGGATAAAGCTGCTGTTTAGTGGTACTCTTGGTGGATTATATACAAATTCTCATGCCTTTAAAAATTCCAATTATTGTGCATTTGTAAAACAACTTCTTATCTAACAGAGTGCCTGGGGCTTTTTTATTATTAAAATCTGACAAGCTCAGCAGTGTCATGGTAATTTCTGGAACACTGATGCTACAAGAGGCAATGGGATTTTTATATTGCAACTTGTAAATCAAGTCCAGGTTGTATGGGTCTTTGAGCAGCCTGGTTTAGTGGGAGGTGTCCCTGCCCATGGCAGTAGGTGAAACTAGATGATCTTCAAGGTCCCTTCCAACCCAAACCATTCTATGATTGCAGTAGTCTCAAAACACTAGAAGATCTCTTGCTGTCAGAAGATACTACAACTACAATGTTGAAATGTTCATTTGACTTGTGGCATTTCAATATTTGTCTTTTTGTAATGCTCTTATGCTATGGTTATATGATACTGAAGACTAAACATTAATGAAAGTTGATGCTGTTAATGAACACTTTAAAATATATTTAATGCACAAGCTTGCACTGCAGAACAGAAAGTATGATTAAGGTTTTGATGTACTGATTTCTGCAATCAAAAATAAATCTCCTTATGCATAGTTGCATAATAATGTAGGTGAATGAGCCCTCACTTAAGTTTCTATAATGTGTTTGAGCAAAAAAAATACTTGCCACCTATAGATACAGTACTTCCCAATAAGTAAAATTACACCTTGGGTGGAACTGTTTTGTTTTCTTTCTTCCTCAACCTCTCACCACTCACTGCTCAATTTAAATAGGCTCTTAGTAGCACCTTAATGATATGATGTGCGAAGGACTTAAATTCAGAAATACATTTCAAATGCCTTTAATTTGCTTTAGTTATTCAGATCTCTGTGTGCTCAAAAGGAGGTGACTTTGGGTAAAGGAAAATAAAATCCATAATCCCAAAAATGAACAACAACAACAGAAGAAAACATTACCAAGGCCTGCATCAAAAATGAGACCTGGGAAACTGGAAACTTTTCTGGAAAGGCTTTACCTGTCACTGTTTGTAGTGCAGATAGTGCTGACTTTAGTTATTCCAAGGTGAGGACAGGCTATTTGCTTCAGAGCTTAGAGGCAGAATTCACACCTCAGTAGGTTTTAGCTTGTCTAAAACAGTCTCTGGTTTCTGTAGTTTTACTTCTCTTGTGTCTGGATTCTGTCTTCACTACTCTTACTCTCTTTTTGTACCATGTTCATTTTAAATAGCCTAATTCTCAGTCACCAGGTGAAAAAATTAAACTAACAGTCTTTGAACTTTACAAATGTTTGGTTTTTAGTATAAAGCATTAAAGCTTTGCTTTGCACTGCAACATTTATTAAGTCATAAGTTAAAATTCCTGTATGAAATTTAAGTTGATATTTAAATGCTGATTTTAATTCTTCCTTGATTTAAAATTTTTATTTTCAATGAAGTCATTCATTGGCTGTGGTACTAATAAAATTGTCTTTTTTTTTTTTTCCCTCTTTACTATCAGCAGTACATTTCCCATTGAATTAACTACATTCTTTCTAACGGGCAAAATTCTCAGCAAAACTTAAACAGTTTAACACTCTAAATATGGTTTATTTATGCAAAGTTCGACAGTCTCTATGTTTGTTGCTATTTTCTGACCATCTCTAGTCAGAGGGTATGTTTAATTTTCAGAGTAATGCCTTTAGAGAAAGAAGAATCCTCCTTCAACAGGGGCCAAACATAGTATGGGGAAATAAACATAAGTTTTTACATCTATAAAATATGTTTCCAAATGTGAAAAGTGTTTGGGTTTGTGTTCATTTCCCCGCCCCCCAAATTATTAGTAACATACTAAATAGGGGAGTCCAGTTGCCCGATGAGGTCAGAGGTGAATACTACATGACCAAAAAAAAAAGAAAATTGACAGTGTGGTTTTAGTAAGACTTAAAATTAGACATTTTGAAGTACTGATGCAGACCTTATCATAAGATAGGCTTATCTTTTCAGCCCTTGTCATGGGTTAGCCCGGGCTGAAAGCCAAAATTCCACCCAGCCGTCTGGGGGAGGAAATAGGATGAGAAAGCTCAGGGGCTGAAACGGGGAGATCACGCACAGTACCCTCAAGGGCAAAACAGGCTT
Source organism: Todiramphus chloris collaris (assembly GCA_025345505.1). NCBI lineage: Eukaryota > Metazoa > Chordata > Aves > Coraciiformes > Alcedinidae > Todiramphus > Todiramphus chloris. The sequence continues at coordinate 787,405 of JANVCC010000209.1, forward strand.
GACTTTGGGGAAATCAGTTCATTGCCAATCGAGCTCACTTTGGTGGTGAGAAATATAGACACAGCCTGAACTTTCCCCATTCCCGGCGTCACCCCTTCCCTCCCGAGTCCTGTCCCTGCCCCCGGGTCCCAGCGGTGGGGATGGGGTCGGGTGAGGCTTTCTCTCGGCCGCTCCTCCCTCCTCCCCCGCTGTCTCCCGGCTCCAGCGCCGGCCCTGCCCCGGGCTCCGGCCCTTCAGGGACAACCCGCTCCCGGCCGGGCTCTCCAGGGCCGCAGCCCCTTTCCATAGGAATGTTGGGAGACAATTAGAAGGTGACTGGGTTGCACACTATCTCGTCAGAGGTAGCTATGTGGGTGATAATGTTCTAATTATTTGAATCAGACGTTTTTTCAACTCCCAATCCATCTGTCTCTGCAGAAGTATTGGGAGTTTTATTTAATGCTCACCCACGCAGTGTGGATTCAGTAGTGGGCAGGTGAATGAGATCATTGCTCTGAACAAAATGACTCTTCCTAACTTTCTGCATGGTTTCGTAGCCGTTGTTCATTGTTAGCAATGGGTAATAATTTGCTAAAATGTAGTAGGTAACAAGTTACGTTGGCATTAACAGCCATTGGTTTTGCCATACAAATATTTACTAATGCAGTGGTCAGTACTGAGTGAATAGGTGATGATCTGTAGTCCTGCCGCAAGAGAATAAAATGTTCTGTTCAGAATCCTGGTTTAATGGATATTTGAGATACAGTTCTTGCCTAGATTAAGAGTGTGACTCATGAATATCGTAGAACCAAGGGTGGGGTACAGCATGGAAGATGCATATTAATCAGTAGTAAAATCAATGTATTTTTGTCTTACTTCAGCAGAATAGGCCCTCCATCCTCTCCTACAGGAGGAGAGAAAGAAGAAAATCCCGCTCTGCTGGCCGAGAATTGTTTCAGGGAACTACTAGGACGAGCAACCTATGGAAACATGAATAATGCTGTCAGACCAGTTTTCGCGTAAGTTAAACGTTCATGGAAGGCCTTATCCTAAGGCCTTTTATTTATTTAGTTATTTCATCCCCCAAATATGTTGCATTAAATTCTTCCCTCCTTTGCAACCCAAAGGATTCCATTCTTTAAAAAACTGTCCCTCTTTTAATCTTGCCTTTTTGTTGCCTATTAACTTGAAGCTAGTTATGGAGAAATGTGAATGCACGTCCGGTTTTACTGATTTCAGAGGTGCAATATAATGATTTGGATGGGTTGTTTCCTCAGCTGGCCTCTCTTTTGAATGTGGAACTGTTTATTCAAGCTATTAATGTCCTGTAGATGACTGCTGCAGTCAGTGAAGAGACATGCCAAGTAAAATACAAGTAGCACAAAGGAACACTGTTCCCAAATCAATAAGTAAAGTTAAGATTTCTACTTTCTTGATGTTTTCTTCCAACACTTGTTTTGATATTCTGTGCCACATATCTTTAACGGCTCATTTAGTAGTGAATGGTGGCTGTGCACAAAGTATGCACACAGCACAAAGTATAGCTGATGTATTAACTATCAAGTCCAGCATTTTTCAGTTCTCTGTGTTGCCTCAGCAGCTTCCTTAAAAAATAGGATATGAAAAAAAGGTACAAGCACTGAGAGAACCTAAATCTTGCTTCTTTCACCTCTGCTACAAAATAGGCAAGTTCTCAGGAGAAATCTTTGCAAGAAGCACTGGCCTCAGTGATAACTGCTTTCAAACCCTGTCTTTTCTTGGTGGTGAGCTGCTTGCTCCTTGTAGATTTTCAAGATACCCCCTGTTACAGGAATATCTTCTCTTAGATGGCCTGGTTCTTCCCACAAAGACTTAAGAATTCCATTCATACACTGAAAGACTTTCAAGCTACTGAAAGACATTTTCATGTTACTATTGTTAAGTAAGAACAGAAATGCAAAAAGGATATAGGGTAGGTACTGAGGTTAGAAAACTTTTGTAGCCCCTTGTGTTTTACCCAAAAGCAATAAATGCAAAGAACCTTATTTCTGTGTGTACCTATTAGAGCAACCTGATAGGAGTTTGACTTTTGCAAAGTTAAGTGTTTTATTAAAAATATTGCATCCTTTCCCACAGTTAAAATCTGTATACCTCCAAAATACCTGCCACTAGATTGAACTTTTAGGTACTAAACAATCTGGATGGACTATTTGGAACTATATTGCAGCTGCTTTCTTACAGCTATTCCTTTTATAGGCTTATCTCTAAAGTTTATCAGCATGTGAAGTTCCTTCAGTGTTTTGAGTCGTTTCTGTATCATGGAAGTTTCCGCACAAATAATTCCTAATTTCTTGCACTGGCATTAGTGCTTGGTTTGGGATTTGAGAAGATGGTGTACCTGCATTTCCTGGGGCAGATCCAAAGCTTTGTCTATTCAAAGTTTTGTTTCCAGATTAATTTCTTTTCTTATTTGGTATGATCCTAAGCAACTGCTTGAACCTGTGCACTTCTACATGCCACATGCTGCATTTATGTGCTGAAATCAGTAGACAATGACTAGTGAATATATTCTCTTCTGTGAATAGTCTTTGTGGTCTTCATTTTTGTGTTCCATTTTAAGGAAAAGTTGCAAAATAATTTTATCTTTTTATAAATAACTACTGCAAAGATTTGCTATTTTTGAAGAACAAGAGATGCAGAAGCTGCAATTTCTAAGCTTATCTAGCTTATCAGCTTCACTTGGTGACTGAGCAGAACTAGCAGGATGTAAGTTTGAGATAGTGAGTCCATTGCACTTTATCTGATTGAAAAACTTGACTTTATTTATACTTGATTAGGAAGAAGTTTCTCATAGCCATCTTCAATAATGTCACAGCTTTTAAGCAAGCTCTGGAAATAAGGATGAGGCCACTTATTGCAGTGCTAACACTGGAGTTGCAGGTTCAGTTCTCCACTTGAAGGCTTTCTTCATGTGGCAGTGGAATATCAGTCAACATGCTGTCACTTCCTTGCATCCTGAGGCTGAGTACATCCTAAGTACATCCAGCAACTGAGGGACTTAAATACCATGAAGATAGTTGCAGTCTCAAGTTGGTTTCCTGCTATGGGTTTGGATTGACCATAATTATTCTTGGCTTTGGCAGAAAATCTCTGTCATTAAGTGACTACATGTAGGAGCTGGAAATACTCCTTTTTAATGAAATGTGGCAGATCAATCTGGCAAACTGCTTAATGAAAGTAAAAAATGTTATATATGATATGAAAAAATTTTGTATTTTGTGTCAACAGTCACAAGCTATTCAGATTTATTTAGCGTGAATTTGCAGTGGTGAATAGATTTAGGCAGATCCAGAGGGATATAGAAATGTAGTGGATATAAACAGCTTCCCAGGAATAACAAGTTACACTCTATTCATCTCACTGTATTTCCATCCTCGTGGGTTACCACATCATCCGTGTGAGGGTTTTGAATATCAAAAAAATGGTGTTTAATATATTCTTTCTGCAAACATGATGCATGAGAAGATTATTTTATATATTCCTGTACATGCCTCAGTTGTGCTTTCTAATCATCAGTATCAGTTAATCCCTTTGTACTGTAAGGTTTGCTGGTGTGTATGACAGTGTGAGTGAATTAAGGACCGTTAGTGGCTCTCACTCCATACAGCTGTAATTTGCACCATTGGTTCAGCTGTCCCCTTTCATTTGAGAAACCTAGTTTTGCACATTTGCTGCATATATATTCAGCAGATCTTAGTGGGAAGCATAGAGTTTGGTATTTTTTGATCCAGGGATAAAATGTTTTGCAATCTTACTTAGATATTCTTTATTAAATATAATTTGGGAGAAAAAAATAGGCAAGAGGTGACTTGATTTTAACTAAACTGAACACACTGTGATGAAAATACCATTTACCATCTTTCACAAAAACAAAACTACATTGGATATGCTGCCTGCGTTATGACAAGTGGAGTATATCACTTAGAGTAATCTAATGTTCTTTTTCTTATGAGGAAAATTCCAGTATACAAAGTATGCTGCCCATTGAGCTATTGCACAAAACATTAACCTAAGCTGTCATCTTCCCTCTCCTTTCACATCATTTCAGCTACCTGAGGCAGCTAATACTTTGGGGTTGGTTTTTTTTTTTTTTTTTTTTGGAAAAAGTGTCTTGTTTTGAGCAGAGAGGGTTTTTTAAAAAAATCTTGGTATAAGATGTAGTTGACCATAATCTGCCTGAATGGATCTTTGAGACAGGTGAAGAGGAACTGTCAAGGATAATGGAGAACAGATGCTACCCTGAAAGATTAAAGGATCAGTTCCAACCAGGAGAAGATAGCAGAGAGTATTATTTTGTATTTGATGAGACAAAAAGAAAATAGGTTTGCTATAATAAGCTATCGTGTACAAAAAATGATGTACTGTACTGGAATGATATTAGGGAGAAAGAAGACATGCATAAATATATTGTGAACAGCTAAGCCTTTAAAGATTTAAAGAGGTGAATTTGTTTGTCTTTCTACCACAAGCCAGGATTAGATATACCTGTGTGTTTGGAATGTGCACAAGGAAAGCAGCTATCCCCAGCAGGTGGTCCAGTTTAGTTTTTAGTAATACAGATGTGCCATCATCTTGGCAGGCAAACTTACCCCTTTAAAACTCCTGAAAATCTTTCATGTAGGGATTTCTGTTAAAAGTCTATAAAGTGTCAAAATGGCAGTACATTTTCTTATCTCTGCAATGGACAGCAAGATAATTTAGGGCACAGGAGAGGGTAGTTTTCTGCCAGCCTGTTTAATCAGCCTTGAAGGAGTTGTGTGAAGCTGTGTACTCAGCTGGGTCAGTAGGCTGGCAGCCTCTGGCCAGTGAGCTGAGACCTCCAGATTCTAGGCAAAGTAAGTTGGAGCATCCTGTCTGTCCTTTTGTGTTCAGGGTACTGACTTCTGTCACCTGTATGCTTTTGTTATTTGAAGCATCTTTATATGTTTACCACATTCTTTGGGAAAAGGGAAGACCTTTTTGGGTTTTTTTGGTTGGTTGGTTCTGACTTTTAAAACCTAAATCATTCCAGCATTTTTTCAATCTTCTCGATTTAAAAATGCATTTCTTTTTGTCATGCTTTTCCAGCTACTCACATTTCCTTTTTGGAAAATTTGATCTGTGCCCTATTCATAGGTTTAAGCATAGTGCCTAAGCAGACTTTCTTGTCTTTGCCTGAAACTCTGACAGAGTTTTTCGTTGGTCATTCCTGTCCCATTTCAAGAGAAACTGATGAAATTTATTGTTCTGTTTTGGTATTTCTTGAAGAAAGAAAATGGAAATGTTTCAGTGAGGTAAAGGAGAATAGACACAAAGAGTAAATACAAAAAGTATTATTTTTTTTTTATTTTCTGTATATCTTATTCATAAAACCACTGTGAAAATAGAGTCTCTAGTTTGTATGTAACATTGAAGCATAATTGTTTTGTAGCTCCTGATTCAAACAAAATTCTTTATTTTAGAGTAAAAGTCTGTCAAGGTATTATAACCATTCTCTTCAGTGTGTCTCTTTTATGAAAATGAGCATATAATGTCACAGCCATTTTTATTTATGCACTTTGTATAGAAACAGTATATTCTTAACTCTCTATCTTTAGTATGAGTGTGGTTTTCTGATCTAGGTGATAAGTCACTGTTTAGAAACTTTATGTAAGGAAATAATCCCTTTGAGGTGGATTTTCAGAAAACTGTAAGGTACCGCGTATATCTGTGGAATGTCATGATTTCAGATCCCTTAATTTTTGATTTACAGGCATTTAGACCATCACAGACTATGGGATCCCAATGAATTTGCTGTTTCCTGCTTCAAAATCATCATGTATTCTATACAGGTAGGGTTTTCTCCAGGGTATGTTTTCCTTGTATACATGTTTCAAGCACATGAGCCAGGGTTAAATGCTCACCTCACCATGATAATGATAGACAGTAGATGAAATCAAAGAATCCAGAAGATCCCTTTCCATAACTCCTTAAACTTATTCTTTAAACTTTTCAAATAGTAATCTAATTGTTGTTTGTAATCAGAGATTATCTGATTTACTTTCAATTAATGTACACTCGTAGAAGAAAAAAGGTATTAAGGATTTCTCAGTGGAAGGTAGTGCAGAGGTCCTTCAGCAAGCTCCAGGAGGAGCAGGGTAGCTGTACTCCTCTGACATTGTGCTTGATAAATCAATCTCTTTTAAGTTGGTCACATCTCCATGCCAATACAGCTGTACTGCATTTAGAACCCAGGAAACCAACTTCACATTGAACTCTGTTATGCTAATTGTTTTTTACTAATGGGCAACCTCTGTTGTGAACATGATCAAGGTCTGATTCTTGGGTTGAGAAAAGCATAAAGCCATAAAACTCCAGGTTTGTGGAAGAAAGCTGAGTTTTCTCAGTGGTTGTGTCAATGGTGCATTTTTTTGTAAGACCAGCTGAAGTTTTTGAAGTGCTGTTAGCTGAATGAAGTTTCACTTCACATGTCTTCTGTTCTTGTAGATTTTCCTGGATATTTTAATACTGTAAGCTTTTCTGTACTGGGCTGGATGGACCTGTGTGGCTTCATCTGTCATGGTAGTGTTTCTAATTGATAATTAATCATGAATTGATTGAACTTTAGATAAATTAAGGAGTAAGAATGTTGCAGAATAGGATCAGGGTCATGACTATAGCTGAATGGTGTATGAGTTTATTCTTACTAAAGTCATAGATGAAGCTTTTCTTTCTGTTTGTTTTTTAATAGGCACAATATTCCCATCATGTGATACAAGAAATTCTTGGACACCTTGATGTTCGCAAAAGGGATTCGCCACGAGTTCGTGCTGGCATTATTCAGGTTCTTCTGGAAGCAGTCGCAATAGCAGCCAAAGGATCGATAGGTAAAGCTGTCTTACATTAAAGACATCAGGTCAAAGGATAGATTTGAAGGGTAGTGCTCATTTTTGCTTTGTTTTCAGACTGAAAGAAAGCATATATTTTAAGAAGGCTTTGTATTTATGAATTTTTTCTCTTTGTGCTGATAAAATGCTTGAAATCTTACTTGGTTTACTGTAACTCAAACGTACTTCCTTGGTCATTTGACTGGTTTATAATCCTTTGCATTGAAAAAATTAGTAGATGTATTTTTATAGCCTTGTAAAAGGCAGGAATTCCTGTTTAGTAAGAATTCACAAATCTGAGAGAACTGTGTGTGACACTACAAAATGTCAAGAGCACTGTCACTTTGTGATGCAGCTGCTGTGAAATGAGTGGGTAATATAGGAGTCCAGAATAGAACGTTCTTTGAGAAACTTTCCCTTAGTAACGGTGAAGCAGCTGAAATAAGGTGCATTATGTCATCTAAGGTACCATAGTTCCTTGAAATAAGAGTAGTTACAAAGATGTGTACACACATGTGCTCTGTTGCTGTTTTCCTTGGGTCTCCTGCTGAAACATTATTGCTTTGCTTCATTAGCTTGAGTCTGAGCCTATCTTTCTCTTTATACAAGACCCACTTGCATGCACAGACTTGTGAAGTCTTATACTGTGTTATGAAAAGAGCTCATTATTTCATCCATTATATAGAACTAGATTTCAGTAACCATTTTTGAAATCACTGAAATTCAGGTGCAAGATCCTGCAGTTTAACCCATTGTTGATGCAGAATTTCATCAACTACTCATTTTTTCTACGTAAACTTGTATGCTGGGTTGACTCTGGCCGACAGCCATTTCTTCACTCCCCTTTCCCACAGGATGGAGAGGAGGTAGGAAGCAAGAAGTCTCATGGATCAAGATAGAGACAATGTAGTGGATGAAGCCAAAGCTGTGTGCACAAGGAAAGCGAAGGGATTTATTCAGAACTTTGCATTAACAGGCAGAGGTTTATCCACTTCCTGGAAAGCAGGGTCTCAACATGCATAACGGTTCCTTGGGCAGATAAATGGCGTATGAACAAACGTCCCTACTTTCCTTGAGTATGACAATTTGCTGATCATGGTGTTATATGAAATAGCCCTTTGGTCAGTTTGAGTCAGCTGGCCCAGTCTGTGTCTCCTCCCAGTTTCTTGCATATGCCAGCTTGTTCTCTGTAGGAACAGAGTGGGGAAAAACAGAAAAAGCTTGACACTTGCTAGCACTGTTCAGCAACAGCCAAAACATTGGTGGGTTGTCAACGCTATTTTAGTTACAAATCCGAAACACAGCACTGCCCAGCCTGCTAGGAAGAAAGTTAACTCCCTCCCAGCCAGAACCAATACAACCTGATAGTAGTGAATTACACATATATACCCAATTGCCTTTCCTGGTTCCAAAATCATTTCTACAGTATCAAGGAGTAGGCACACTTCAAAGGTTTCTCCTTAGGCCATATCCCTCAAACAGTGAATTGCACTTGTTCTTTTCAGCTTAATACAGTTTCCCCTGAAAAGGGATTGAAAAGGCTAGTTTTCATTTTCTTAAGGCATCTTTCCCTTGACAGGAACAGTCATTGTTGTGTTGTTTCCAGGTCCCACAGTTCTGGAGGTTTTTAATACCTTGTTGAAGCACTTGCGTATCAGCGTTGACTTTGAGCTGAGTGATAGGCGCAGTTCAGCGGGAAGTGCCACTTTCAGCACAAGCTCCAAGGAGAGTGATGAGAGGATTGTCCAGAATGCTATTATTCAAACTATTGGTGAGTAATCACAGCAACAGTGGCTTACTTAAAATTCCCCCTCTTCTCCCCCTTCCTCAATGAGATGGTATTAAAACAGCTTGAATCAAAAAGGAGCAGTGGCAGTCGTCGTATCTCTGATTGTACTTGCCTCTAAATCTCAGGCTCACCTTATGTATTTGACTTCTGAAAGACTGTTCTTTGAGTTATTAACTGAGCAGGTAGTCAAGCTCAATGAAAATTAAAAACACTGGTGGACTTAAAAAAAATTTATTGGTTATATTATTGTATGGCCTTTGAAATATAGACATCATTCTGTACGTTTGGTACAAAACTGCTATTAGTCCTTTTATATTGCAAGCAATCATATATAGTAATATAGTTTAGTAGGTACTACTTAAAACTTTGTAGAACCCCAGTGTTAAATGTAGTGGTAACAATGACACCTAATGGCCGGTTGCGCTGCCACAACTTCAAGAAGTACTTCAGGCACAATACTGAAAATGAGAGCACCAATTTCTGTAAATGATTTCATCAAAATAGTCTCTCCCCTTTTTTCAGATTTTGTCTTTACAGTGGTGCTATTATATATTGCAGTGCATTTATGTGTATTTGATGTACTTGAGGAACAAGGTGGAAGTGTAACTTAAATTTTGTTCGCTAATCTGTACCTTTGCATATGCCTTGAAGCTTTCTAGAGCAGTAGCAAATACATAGCGGATCTTTTTTCTCACCACTACAAACAAAGTGACCTCAGACACTCCTCATAAGTCTTCCTTTGACACCTTTCACCATCCTGATTGCTCTCCTCTGGACATGCTTCAGTAGTTTGATGTCCTTCTTCTATTTAGGGGCCCAAAACTGTGCACAGTACTCCAGATGGGGCTTCACTAGTGCAGTATAGAGTGGGACAATCACCTCCCCTGACCAGCTTGTTATGCTGTGCTTGATGTTCCCAAGGACACAGTTGGCCCTTTTGGCTACCAGGGTACACTGTTGGCTCATTCTCAGCTTGCCATAATCCCAACCCCCCCATTAGAGTTCAAAGAAGAAAGTGAGAGTCATGAAAAGACTCTGTAAAGCAGAAATGAAATGTATTATGTCCTAAAACAAATCCGTTTTGTTCTTCCTGTGTTCTGACCTCCTTGTATTTATAAGGCTTTTCTTTTAAAGTGAGGGGCTCTTTAGCTCTTTCCTTCAGTAATTATATTCCATTTTTTTATAGGATTTTTTGGAAGCAATCTCCCAGATTACCAGAGATCAGAGATTATGATGTTCATTATGGGAAAAGTGCCTGTTTTTGGGACAACTTCACAATCACTGGATACCAGTCACCTTGGGTTCGTATATCCTACTTCTTAAAATTTCTATTTAAAATTTTAGATTTTAGAATCCTGATAATTGAAGTAGTGAAAAACGTTAAGAAAAGTGAAATGCAAATTCTCACTCAGGGCTTGCATTAAATACTGGGCAGAATCAAGAGGTGCACAGTGTCAGCAGGATGAAATCAATCTCTGAACATATTACAGATAGAAAATCAGTTATTGGAATGCAACTTACTCTTCACTAAAATGTTTCTTCTCTCTATAGCTGTAGAAATGTTTCTGAAATGATCTACTTCACAGTGATTAATTCCCTAACTTATTATAGGTGTATTTTGTGACTGAGGGAAATGGGAATTATGACTACAGGTGTTCAAATAGCTGCATAATTTGCAAACATTTTTTGTTTTGTGTTTTCCTCATTCTGTACTAACCAGCTTCGGATTAAGAAATAAATGACAGAAATTCCAGTCAATTTGTTTTGGTTTAGATTTTCTCTATTTACTTAGAAATAGGAAAGAGCTATAGGTAGGGGCAAACTCCTGTAATAAACACACCATTAAAAAGCTGCCATACACTGAAGTAATACTGTGATATGAATAGTTCTGTTTAAAAACTGCTTTTCCCTAGTACAGGGAAAGTCACTGAAAAGGTTGCAGGTATTCTTTCCAGGTGCACATAGACACTTTGCACTACCTATGTCTGATCTGTAGGAAGTCATTGTCATTCTCCTGCCTTCTTGGTAGCTTTTCATGTAGTGTTGTGTCCCTACAGAGTGGGACACTGTTGCATGGAAGATAGAATTAGATAGATAGATAGAATTAGATAGATAGATTGGTCTCTGCTAACAGGATGTAGCTGGGATAGTAGCCCATGAAGGTGGAAGTTTCCACTGTTACGCAGGTGCCATCTTTTGTGAATGAAGCTCATTCTTTCCTTACAGTATTTTGTGGACCAAAGGGTTTATACCTTGTTTGTTCTTTCTTCAAAGTCTCTTTGGGTGGAGCGATTTATTCCAAGTAGCTTTTATCTTGTAAGATCTTGCAAGAACAGTACTGACATGGTTATATACCAATAAGTATTGAACTTCTTTTAGTACCACTAGATGGAAAATGCAAATAAGTTAAGTGGTATTCCATGAACCCTCCTGTGATGTAAAAACTGAAGGGTCTTTCAGTTTTTCTTATTGATTTTGCAGATATGTTTGTGGTTTTTTTCAGTCTCAAAGTTTTAGGGTCTGACTTAAAAAGTGTCCTAGTTTATTAAAAGACTCAATTACATTTTAATTCAGAAGAAATTCTGAGCTCTGATACTTGTGAAAATTAAGTCAAGCATGTAGTGGTTGAATATTTCAGATACAAAGAGATTTCTGAATGAAACACGAAGATTTAGATCTGCTTCACATATACCATTTGCTGTTTTCTCAGTTGTATGTGCTTTGGTTTTTGAACGTTCCTATAAGGGTCCCTTTCAAAAATGTTTGTTCATTGCACTTCATTGGAGATATTTGCCCCTTATTTGTGGTCATTCAGCATCCCTTCCAAGTCTGCTGTATTTGCTTGTCTAAAACGCATTGTTAGAATGTTGTCTGGACTAGATGAATAGTTTTAGTATGTGAAGAGAAACTAACTTTCAACTTTCTTTCCAATTGTAGAGATTTGGGGACTAGAAGGATTCAAATCATGTTATTGAGATCTTTACTTATGGTAAGCTTTCTCTGTTCAGTATACTATGTCATAAACACACAATGTTTCACTTTACTTATTTGTATAAACACATAGATACAATATTACAACTGCATTATGAAATTAAACATACCTTCATATTACATAGGTCTGTAGCCTGGGTAAAATGGTGACAGCATTTTCCCAACTTACGTTACAGCAGCTCAAGAAACATCCTTCCATCTGTTAGAGCACTTCACTGAGTATCAGTTACAGTTGGATCTGCAAATTCAAAAGAACATCACAGAGCAGGTAGAGTTAACTAGTTCTGCCAGCAGGGCTGGCAAAATCAAAGTGAAATCACTTCTGCCTCTGACATCAGAAAAGCTGTAATTAGTAGAGTGGCTAATTTTTTCAGAACTGTAGGAATGGATGCCTATCTCCCACACCTTAGAGCCTCAGGCACCACTGTTCTTTCCTTCCTAGTATTTCCAGAGTTTCTTGTAAAGTACAATTAATTGTTTTATCACAAATACATTTTTCAACTGTAAAACTTCAAAGAGTATTCCTGCAAGTACATCCTGATATTAAGGATCAGAAGTGGATGGTAAAGGAGGCTCTTGCATGTAGAATCCTGGCCCATTGTGTTGCAGAAGCTGAAAACTGTTTGGTGACTAAAGTAGGGGAAATACCATAAAGAATGATCTCATGACTGAAGCAGAATAAAGCCTGCCTTCCTTTGACATGAACTCTGTGCGTGGCGTTAGGCAGATCAGTTAAACTGTTCTTTGCTTGTCAGAATATGAAATCCTATATTCTTGCTTGCAGAAGAGCTGAGCATTCACAGTTGCAATTTAAGAAGAGAAAACATGTTAGAAAGGCCCTCGGGGGGTCATTTTGCACATTGTCGTCATTAAAGATAGATTCAGCTGTGCCTAAAATGTTCCTGGCAAGATTAATCTCACCAGTCTTAAAATTTTCCATTGAAGTCAGTAAGAATTGTAATTATTTGGGGTGCTGCATAGCTTGTAAGTATGCTTTGAGGAATCCAGATTGTGCACGTGGGAAGGCATTTAACTAACGCTTTTGACACAGAATGTTGTTTTGGATCCTCTGTTAAAATATGGAAGTAAAATCCCTTCACGGCGCAAAGATGTGAAAGTGAATGTCTTGATGTTTGATGAATTACTCAGACATTGATAAATAGTGTGGAAAAAATGTGGGAAGGAATTTGTGTTCAGAGCAAAGCTTTTATTGTGATATATGAGGTTTAGTCTGCACGTATAATGAAGAAGTAGAAACTCCTCAACTCTGCTTGTTCTGGGTGCTGAACTGAGCATTACACAGTATGTATTCTTTACAAAATAATACCTCATAACATAATTAGTCTGTTGTCATGCAGGCAGACAACTTTATGTTATCTAGGCAATTAAAATCTGTCACTTCATTAAAAATATGCACTTACATTTGCAGCCTTACTGCTTGTACTATTAGTAATTTTCCATTTTTGAAATGGTTAATTAGAAACCTTCATGTACCCTCACACTTCTCTGCCAGTCAGTTTCCTTTCGACTTGTTCAGTTGTGCTGTAGGAAGGGTGCTTGCTCCCGTGCTGTCATTTAACTCCGGCAGACAGTGAGTGACACCCAGTCGTTTGCCTGCTCTTCCACAGTGGGATGGAGGAGAGACTGAAAAGGTGCAAGTGAGAAAAGTGGGTTGAGATTAAGACAGTTTAGTAAGCAAAAAGGAAACGAAGAAAAATAAGACCAAGAAGGAAGAAAAACAAGCCATCAAAAATGGAACAAAACCACTGCCTAAACAAAGCACAAAAAACCCTACCCAAAACCCAGTTGCTCACCACCAGCCAACTGATACTCAGCCAGGCCCTGAGCAGTGGCAGCCTTTGCAAGCTGCCCCCTTTTATGCTGATCACAACATCTTATGGTCTGGAATATCCCTCTGGCCAGCTGGGGTCATCTGTCCTGGCTGTGTCCCTTTCCATCTTCATGTGCAGCCCCAGCCTACTCACCAGTGGGGCGCGGTGAGAAGCAGAAAAGGCCTTGACTCTGTGTCAGCACTGCTCAGCTACAGCCAAAACATCCCGGTGTTACCTACACTGGTTTGGTCCCAAACCCAGAACTCAGCTGCCTGTGTACTGCTATGAAGAAAATTAACTATCCCAGCCAAAACCAGTACACCACAGTTCGCATGTAGAAGCTGTAATGCTGTGGAGTATGCATAATGAAGATATATTTATTGTGTAATGTCCAGTGACTTTTACCATAATTAGATTTAGGATAATTTTGCTCCCCTCATCCTAAACAGGTGCCGCTTGTCAGTTTCTGAGCTCTGTTTTGGTTTTGAGATTGCAATATTCTGGTAACTTCAATTTTAAGGGACGGTACATTTACAACATTTCTGACTTCTGTAAATGTTCAGCTCATTAATATTTAAATTGTCAGACAGAAATTAACTTTTTATTATGTACTTATAAAGTTTGCTTTAAATAAAAGGAATCGAATGAGGCAAGTCAGAGAATGGTATTAGTTTATAAAAAGAAGGAAACAACACCATGGTACCAGATTTCTAAGCAAATAATGTTTGCTTCTTGCTTTCTCTTTTGCAGTACAGTAATATCCATATGTACATCCAGGTCCTGATTTCTCTCTCTTTAATTTCTTTTTTTTTTCTTTTTTTTTTTCTTCCCATAAGTGTACTCAATACCATACATGAGCAGCTCAGAACCTGAAAAGGGAGAATCTCTATTGGAATTATTATTATTATCTTCTTTTTATGCCCTGCAACTTCTCATTGGCCATTTTTCAAACAGTTTTATAAATTGTACCTTTATTCTTTGAATACTTGAATATTCTATGAATATTGGTTTGAATCCACCTTCCAGAGATGTCAAAAAAAGTGACAGCTGCAAGTAATTCTTACAGTGCAGTAATGACACACGTTCATTTTACTTCCAACAACGAACAGGTGACTTCAGGATACAAAGCAACAACGATAACTAACGCACTTCCTCCCCCGTTCCTGGACCCGTTATTGTCCCCTTCACTCATGGAAGACTCTGAACTAAGGCAGCTGGTCTTGGAAATACTGCACAATCTCATTGATCGGCATGACAACAGAGCAAAGCTCCGAGGGATACGGTAGTTCTCTTTGTTTGCTTTGGCCTACTGGAAAGTCTAATTTAACATCTGAATGATAAGTGCTGTTGATTTTTAAATATTTGTCATGTTAATGTGCTGGTTTTGGTAAATGCACAGTGCTCGGTATCATTTACTGATGCAGGAGTTTTACAGGTAAGCCTCAGTGCATGATACCTTAAATAATCATTCCAAATAACTGTCAGTTTGACTGTGGAAGACAGAGTATGGTATTCTGTGTAGAGGAGAAAAAAAATGTGGTTGTTATAATTCAGTTTGTGGTTCTCCTCCTTCAACTGAAATGTGAATGTCATTGTTAAACATGGATATAATTAACATGGAAATTGCTTCCAAGATTTGTTTGAATAGTTCATATATTTCACATCCTCTTCCCTTTCAACTTCTCTTTGCTAAGATGACATTTTTCTTTCCTTTGTAGAATAATACCAGATGTTTCTGATCTAAAGATAAAACGAGACAAAATTTCAAGGCAAGACGTGAGCTTCATGAAAAAGGTAGTAGAAGAGAAAAGTGAACTTTTCTATCTATAAAGAAGATAAAGGAAAGGAAGCAGTTGCTTTTCTTCTACAACTGTGTTTTTGCAACAAGTTTTCATATATAAGTGCATTTATTCAGTGGGATGAATCATTTTATTACTCTTATTTTCTGGGTATACCGTGTCTTTAAACAGCTAACCTTTACTATGCTTATTTCATCATAGCTTCTGTGCTTTGCTAATAGCTGTTTCCCTCTTTTCGAAGTAAAACACATTAGAACAACTTGGTATTTGATTTTAGAGGTGATAAAAAGACCACCAATGTCTTTATTATTTCTTAAGTGAGTATGTGCTGTTTGAAAAACAGATGTTAAAAGTGAGCTTTCTTTCTGCTGAAACTGAACTAGTTTTTCCAGATCTTAAAGAGTCAGTCCTTAGGTCTTGAAAGTTAACTGTGTCATCTGATACAGACCTGTATCTCCTACAGAGTAAGGATGGTGGCATGGTACTGAGTTGTGTGTTGTCTGCAAAACCTGCTTCTTATCCTTCCTTCCTGTGTTTTCCCTTTTTTATCGTGTTGAGATAATATTTTCTTTACAAAAATTTGGTTAAGCACAGTGTTACAAGGAATATAAAGTCACTGTGAGCCCTACTCATCTTCTGAAACACCCTCTAGAATTTTTTCTTGGTTTACTATTCAAAGTGGCTTGTTTAATGAATAAATTTGGTGTCTTCACAAGGATAACCCTTGAAGGTCCTCATTAAATGTTCTTGAGAATATTTCAAGATCTGCTTTTTGTTTTCTCCTTTTCATACATAGGCTTTTTTTTTCCCTAAATATTTCAATAGGAATCGAATGCCAGTGTCTAACACACAGTGCAGTATTCATTGCAATTCTCTGCACCATCATATATGTATTTGTAAAGAATTTATATTTACAGTTATTATAAGCTAGTGGATTTCCTGATTAATCATATACTTGTTTTTGTATGTATGTGTATACATATGTTTTATCCATTTTTATTTTCTTACTTCTCTATCCAAAATGATCTAACATTAAAGTTAGCCTTGCATGGAGTAGGGAGTTGGACAAGAGGACCTTTAAATATCCTGTCTAACCTAAATTATTCTGTGATTTGAATACTCATTTCCCCTTTTTTTGTCTTCTATAGCATGGTCAGCAGTTGTACAGACACATCTACTTGGGCTGTAAAGAAGAAGACAATGTCCAAAAAAACTTTGAACTGCTGTTTACGTCTCTAGCTCTTACCACAATTGAACTAGCCAATGAAGAAGTGGTTATTGACCTCATTCGATTAGCTATTGCTTTGCAGGTATGGGTCTGAATCAGTGGTGGGGTCATTGACAATTTATATTTGTAATTGGACATGCAATTGGATAGCTCGTTTTGTTTGCATACTGATTTTCCAATGGGAAATCATATTATTCAGTCTGAATTTGATTGATCTACTAAGGAAGTGCACCTTGCACATACCATTCAACTAATCAGATTGGTTACAAACTTCTACTGTATGTTCACTCCAGGAAATACAGCAGATGTGGAAATCTACTGAAACATTCTCTAGAATCACCAACACATTCATTAGAAGATTGACAAAGTATTTTTGTAAGCTGTGATCTTGCATCAGTGTTTCTTATAAAATACATGGACTGTCCTTACCTTGGAAGAAAGCTTTTGCTTAATAGATTGATCGGAAATATTAGTCAAACCAGACTATTTAATCTTACTTTAGAGTAAAATTCTATCATTGTGTTTACAGACTTTATTACTTAACGTTTGATCCTGTAAAGGAAAAGTTATTTCATACTTGCATACAGTCCTCAGTGAAACTGCATCACTTAGTAGGCATATCTGTGTTGAAATTAAAGCATAAAATAAATAGTGCTAGTATGTGCCATGGAAATTTGATGAAATTGTGTCCTGCATTCCCAGTTCACTGTCTGCTATTAGCCTTATTCCCAAGTGTGCACCTGCATTATGAAACCTCTGAAATGCAGGGTACATCCTTAATTTTAAAATATATCACTGAACCAAATCCTTACTAGATGAAAATGACATTAGGAAGTTTTACCAGAGCAAAAATAATACAGTCTGAATAAACATAGTATAAGCATTAAGTAATTCCCTTCAGGATACTGTATCTGTGCTCACAAGAGTATATTTATTATTAAACTACTGTTCCTAATTTTCCTGAAAAATGTTTTATGATCAGCAGGTGTTAATGTTAAGAGACTACAGTCATTAACCTGTACATTCTTTCTGAGAAACAGAAGTTTAAGTTGAGTAGATACATTTCTCTTCCTAGAGCTTGAATCCTTCAAGCTCTCTAAATTCAGATCAGTATCTACCTAGTTCAGGAGAGAGCTAAAAGACTGGGATTATACAATAAGAGCTATTAAATGGTAACTAATGTCAGATAGTCATCATATGTCAGCTAGTGTTATTCATTTTGACTTCCATATATCCCCAGACAACCTGTTAACTTAGGGAAGTGTAATACTGTTCTTCATGTTTCAGGACATTGCCATCATCAATGAGGATAATCTGCCAATGTTTAATCGTTGTGGTGTCATGGCATTGGTTGCAGCATATTTAAACTTTCTGAGTCAGATGATTGCAGTTCCTGCCTTTTGTCAGCATGTCAGCAAGGTAACAATTAAGTTGTGTAAGTCATGTAAGTCATTTAGAAGAGTACACATTCTACTATAAAATAGGGAAATAACTTCTGTCGGGTAATTGCTTGTGGCATTTGTGTCCTCCAACATTGCTTTGTCTTCTGTGTCCAATGGCATTACTTGCTGACTCGTATATGCACAGAATATTCTTATCTAAAGGTATAGCATTTTTATTTTCTTTATGGTGCCATGTATATAAGGGCCTTGCTGGCATTGCTAAAACAGTACTGACACGCACGAGACCCTGTGAACCAGATGTTTAGTCTAAAGTGTAAGTGCCACTATGTCTTTCTCTGGTTAAACGACATTCTAAGTGCCTTATTTGTGCTGAGGTAGATGTTACTGAAGGACTGGTAATCTGCTACAGAAGAAACTCATGAAGCAACTTAGTCATTGGAGAAAATAGCTATGGAATTGCTCCATTTGTACTACTTGTTTTTACCAGGTCATTGAAACTAGAAGTCTGGAAGCCTCTTACTTTCTACCAGAAACGATTTTCAAAGACAAATGCAAGTAAGTAGATATAGAATGTGAATTAATGAACAGTGAAACACCTATTTTATTATTAAAAATTGCACATAATTGAAATATGTTGCATATGTGAAAAATAATTTAGGGTTTTAATAGTGTACAGGATAAGCAGAAGAAAATTGAGCATTAAAAGCATTTATGAAAAATTGTGGATTTTAGACTTCTATTGTAGGCAGAGACACATATATCTTCACAATATGATGCTTAGCATAAGTGCTAACACAGTAAAATGCATGTTGACTGAATCACAGAATGGGAAAGTTGGAAGGGACCTCTGGAGATCAGCTGGTTCAAGCCCCCTGCTCAAGCAGGATCGCCTGGAGAAGGCTGTGCAGGACCATATCCAGATGGCTTTGCAGAATCTCCAAGGCTGTTTCTGGGCAACACGTGCCAGAACTCAGCCACACTCACAATAAAAAAGTGTTTTGTGATGTTCAAACAGAACCTTCTGTGTCTGAGTGTGTGCCAGTTGCTTCTGGTCCTGTCACTGGGCACCACTGAAAAGAGCCTGGCTCTATTGCCTTTCCACCCTTCCTCCCTCAAGGCAGTTGTACACATCGATAAGATCCACCTTCTTTTGTCTGTGCTGAAGCATCCCAGCCCTCTCACTCTGTCTTCACTGGAGAGATGCTTCAGTCCCTTAATCCACTTAGTGGTCCTTTGTTGGACTCTCTGAAGTCCTTGTCTTTCCTGTCCTGGGGAACCCAGCACTGGACACAGTACTCCAGGTGTGGCCTCACCAGTGCTGAGCAGAGGGGATCGATCACCTCCCTTGACCAGTGGACAGTGCTCCTTGGAATGCAGCCCAGGATACCCTGAGCCTTTTTCACTGCAAGGGCACATTGTTGGCAGATGACAAATACTCTGCAGTTTTTTCTGTTTAACAGTGCCCATATTCTCTCAAGATCTAGCAGAGTAGGTGAGAAATGTATTTCAGATAACCAAGAAGTGTTAAGGCAATTTAAAATATTGGCAAGGTATTCAGTGGACTAATTTTGGGGTGTATATCTGTTCCTAAAAAACTGTGCAAGTTTTATTTCCTTCAAAACATTACCATTGTCCCTCTTTGGTTGCTTGCAGACACTGGAAAAATATTTTACTTAGCAAATCTCTATTAGCAGATGATAACTTCAACTATATATTTTGGCAGTCTTCCAAAATCCTTAGAGAAGGATGAAAAAAATTTATTTTTCCTGACAAACAAGATTGCAGAATCACTTGGAGGCAGTGGATACAGTGTGGAAAGATTGTCAGTTCCGTATGTACCGCAGGTGACAGGTAAGGCGTGAGTTGTGGCAAAACTAAGTACCAGTTAAGAATGATTTCTTCATGCATTGTGTGCCAATGAAATGTAATGTGACTACCTGGCAACAAAATGTAATCACAGTATAATTTTGGTTTCCCAAGATGGTTTGTTAGGGGCTTTTTTTCTAATTAGCTACTGTATTAGTGCTAAGAGGTTTCAACTTTTCGTCCTTTTAAGATTTAAATTTTTTTCTTAAATTCCAGATGTGGGGCAGAAAGTTCTTGAACCCACTTTGACTCTTTCTAATGAGGTCTTCCCTTTCAAAATAATGCCTAAGAAGACAGCAGTGATTATTGCTGTTTTTCTGTATTAACTTGAGTTGGCTGCAAGTATTTAACTGTCTCTCCAGGTGACGAGAAAGGGCGATATGTAATGCTAACTCTTAGCATATGTCAATCCAGTGGGGTTTGAGTGGGTTCTTTTGTAATCTTTTTGTAAAGAGCAGTAACCTAAACTGCTTCCATGTCCTATATCATATCTAATTAGGGTTATTTCGTATCTGATTAGGATTTTTAACCTCTGATCCTGTGGGATACGGAGTTTCCAAGGTTTTCATTTAACTAAATCAGACCCAAAGTCAATATCTTGGAATTTTGAAACTTTTCATGGTTTACTTCAGTAAAATGTTTCATTTCTACTATTGTATTACAATGCTAGAATATAACATTTCAAAATACTAATTTTAGTAAAAGATGGAGCCAGTTTTTGTGTATTCTGTGAAAGTTATAGTTGAACCCAAAAAGCCAGTAAGGATTTTATCCTAATTATTTCTGGTATTTCTGAATATCAATGATACAGTGCTTAATAGTGACTTACAAACATAAAATCATCATCCTGTCTTTGTTTCAGCTTGGTACTTCTTATCAGGTTGAAGACATTCGTATTTGCAACTTTTTGTACCTTGTTCTCTTCCTTATTTGGGGGAAGCTGATAATTTAAATGTACATTCAATGATTTTTTTTTTTTGTCTATACATAAATATGTACTTTTTAATTAATTGTATTTCCATCAGGCAAAAAGCCTCATAAATGCAGACACAAGTCAAAAGGTAAAAACTGAGTTTTAGGTCAGCCTGCTCTCCTGCTAGCTGTGGTGTGCCTGTGTAGGATGCACCCAGTCAAAAAACCATGCTTTTAGAAGCCCTGTAGAGATTTAGGCCAGATACTGTGTTGTGCTCAATGTAGTTAGCGTTTCCTTCTGCTTTTTTTTGTTTGTTTGTTTATCTCCTTGATACACCTGTAGCAATGTTAGCTGCTGCAAGGTGTGCCATTGTATTTACCCTTGATTTGGAACTCTGCAGTATGGTAGCTTCCTATTGCCTTTTCCTGAGCAGGTGGTAGGGCTATAGGTATCATTTTTGCCACAGTACCTATTTGAGTGACACTGCAAGGACTCGGTAGAAAGTTAGCAGCAGCTCTGAGCTGTTCACAGAGCAGTGACTCCTCTTACTGGCTGTTCAGGATAGAGCTCCAGTGGTGGGATATATATACACGTGCATGCGTTCTGTATACACCTCACCAGTAGCTGGGCTTAGACACTGTCTACCCACCAGCTGTCCACTGGTTCCTAGTCTCCCCAGTTACTGGCACCTGAGCATGTGAATCCCCAAGGCCCACAGTCCTGGCCCAGCTGCTGGTAGAGATGCCCCTTTGCGCACCATAATGCACAGGGGCGTGTTACACGTGGCTCTCGGTCAAACCCCCGAGCTCCATGGCCTTTCTGACAGTTGGCCTGGGCCTCCTGGTCCAGGTGACCCCCTCTCAGAAACACACAGAGCCAGACACACACAGACACCCCCTTCTCCCATGTCACTTGACCTACTTGCCTCCTGGTCCAGCTTGATATTCCCACAGCATCACCCACTGATGCTGTGCACCAGTGACCTCTGGTTTGACTCCAGTTGCTGCACTCAGACCCCCAAGCACACACCAGCACAAAGACTAGAGTCCTTCCCCCAGGCAAAGAGAAACAGCATTGAATCAGAAGATGGGACACACTGCACTGATGTGGATCAGGGCATGGCCACGTGCACGTGCTGATCAGCAACTGGTTTACATGGTGCTGATGTCTTTATCCTCTTAGCTCTCTATTTCCCTTGTTTGCTCCCCCTCAAAAACCATCTCAACCCTTGTTTTCCCCACCTTTACTTCCTCCCCTAAACATCCCATACTAAGCCTTGTGCAATCCCAAGATGCTGTTCCCCAGTCACCGATCTCACCTTCTGCAATCAGGTGACCCAGAGAGATGCTCCCATTGTGCCATGGGGTGGGTGCTACCCCAGACCCTGGGCCCATGGCTCCTGGGACAGCTGGCAGCCCTGGCAGGGCCTGGGGCAGTGGGTATTGGGGCTCCATCACTGCCCGTGTGCCTCTGGGCTCCTTTGTGCCTGTGGAGATGAGCTTTGCATCGTAACAGAAAATAAATTGCAGTTTTCACAGGTTTTTACCCATTTAATGTGTTGAAATTAGAGATGAATGGACATTTTTATTAGACAAGTGTAGTGAGGCATCCATTACAAAACTGAATTCCAGCCAAAGTAGTCCCAAAAATGCATCTCCTAGTGTTTGCGTGTCAATTATAGAGAAAGCAGCAAGATGGCAGCAGAGATACAGTTTTGTCTTGTGTTTCTCTTGAGGACTAAGGTGCTTTCCTCACACTCAATGTATTGGATCGGGCACCAGTGAGCCCTCGGGGATTAAAAATTAAGTAAATCCTTCAAAATACCACTGCAGATGCTCAGAGTCTCTGAGAACCTGGTAAAGACAGCTAGAATTCAGGTGATTTTCACTAACCTTGTTCTTCTACTGCCCTTAGATCTTAAAATGGCATTTCTCTTATATAGCTTTTGAAAGTTATTTCTGGCTTTGTACAAGCTGAGTATTTTCAGCTCTGCTGGAATGACTTCTGTTTGTTCACACTCAATATTTGCACTGCAAAAGTGCTTGGCTGCAAGTGGTTTAAACAAATGTTGTGGAAGAACCAGCATAAGTTACCTTGTGGTGGGGGATTTTACAGGCATTCTCCTTTGGTTTCAAGTGCCTGTGCTTCTGCCTGTGTGCAGTGCAAGTCATCAGGTCATGATAGCCAGGTCCAAATGTCTTGATCTTGGCTAAAATCTAAAATGTGGCATTGCAATTCCTGCGTTTGTAAATCTTTTTTTTTACAACAGTCCCAATTATAAAATAGATGATCTTGGCTGAAACAGGCACACGGAAACAAATCTGCATCTGATGTGTAGAAGTCTGATTGATTGTTTCAACTGGCATACAGGAAGTAAGATAAATAATTTTTCTTCTAGATGAGGACAGACTCTCCAGGAGGAAGAGCATTGTGGACACTGTATCTATTCAGGTGGATATTCTGCCTGGCAACAACACGGAGGATAAGGTATGAAAATGAGAGGATATTTTAAAGCAGCATCTTCAGTGAGATGGGGAGCAAAACGTAGATGAAGTTTTCCCAGGAAGTGTAGTATCTAAGTGTTCTGTCAGTGTTAAATGCTTTGTAGATTTGATTTCTTTTTTAAATCCTTTGTGTGTAGATGTGTTGTCAAAACACCAATGCTGATCTTGCTGTATAAAAATATTTTGTCACTATAGTTTTTACAAAGAGTACTGCAGAATATGGAATAGCAATATATATATGCCAAACAATTAATATTTTATGAGTAAATATTCTAAAATATTTTCTTTGCATTTTGAGGCATCAAATACTTGCACCATTTGAAGTCTTTCAGAGTTGTCTTCATCAACATGGGGCTCTTGGATATGAAACCTAGTGGGAGACCTGCTGTCTTTGAGAGGGGCAGGTCAAGATTAGGCAGGCTACATGCACCAGAGTGTTGCAGCATCACTTTTCCCTACCAGAAAAGTTTAGCACACAAAGCTTTAAAGTCACAGGAAGGGTAAGGTAGCAACAAAACATCTCTACGTAAGGTGCAGGAGCTGATGCTAATTATCCTTTAGGAAGACTGCATTATAATTAAAATTATCCCGCATCTTTTGACACTTCATTTGAAGTATTTCTTAAAATAAATTTCTACTTCTGCCATTTTCCAAGGTTCTGCTGATTTTTATTAACCAGGCTTTTGCTGGCTGCAGTGGAGATTAACTGTGGAAATTGAGGTGTTTGTAGCTGCAAATGAATCTTACCTTTAGCATCATGAAACAGAATGTCTGGGTAGAGTCAAGCTGAATGTTAGCTAAAATGCAATATTAAGGTCTCCTGAAGGAGCAAGCTTCATTTGTAATTTACTGACAGAAGGGATTTATGTTTTGCATTGTTACTATTATTCCTTTCTGCTTTGTGCTGGTGATACCTCAGACGAGATACTTTGTGTTCAGTTCTTGCTGTTGTGCTTTAGCAAGAATGCAGGTAAAAGTGTAGGTAAAAGTTTAGGAGAAAGAAAAGAAAAAAGTGTTTGAAAAATAATCCAGATTATCACGGTCTTTAGCTTTCTGCAGAAAGTAAATGGTTGTAATAGGAACGGGGGTGTTTGCCATTAATAACCCTCTTTTAAAATCATGTATTATATGTGATTATATTTGATTGAAAATCTCTCTTGGAAGTAGAATTAAATGAAAGAAGTTTCCATTTCAGATCTCAAATCAGTATGCAGATGTTAAGCATTGATATATAGACATGTTGTTGAAGAGGATATAGCAGCTGTAGATAAATGAAATCTTTCTGTGGGTTCTCAGTTTAATGTGGTACAGTGGTTTGGATAATGAATCACTTTTTGTCTCCTTAAAACCAAGGATTTTATTAATCAGAAACACAGGAAACAAAGTACTTTGGTTGCTTTACAATGTTTACAATGCAAAGGGAGAACCAATATTTTCCAGTTTGCTGACTGCCCCTTTATACCAATATCCTGAAAAACTGGTAGACAGACCAAAAGTAACTTCTCAGTCATGATGAGGCTTCAGTATTATGCTCTTGCAATTCATTAATCATAGGATTATTTAGGTTGGAGAAGACCCGTAAGATCATCAAGTCCATGAAATCTGCAAGGCTGCCATAAACAGGAATATTTACCAAATACAAACAGTATAAAAGCTGATTATTTCAAAAGCTGAGTACCTCTTATCTTTAGGCATATCCACAAATATTTGACATAGTGTTTTGCTGTTTATTTATATTTTTACCATTTATATATTCAGAGGTAGGAAATACAATACTAATATAGTAAAATCTGTTATAAAAGTGTCACTTACAGTTCCATCTCCTGAAGTGCCACTGATGTAAAAAGGGAGCAGCTACTTCTTTTTTTTTCCAATTACAGTAGGTCAAGCCAACGAAATGGAAAGAATTCAAAGCCTTCTGAGATTTTACTACCTTACAGACCTTTGAAGTCATGTTAGACCATTCTAAACAATTAGTATTTATAAGGAAACATAAAAGTTCTGCATGTTTACATGTAGTTACTTTTGAAGGATTAAAGTAAAGCAGCCCAAGGCGAGAAATCATGTTATATTCAGGTAAACACTGTTCTGCCATCTATGCATTCTCCTCTAATGCTATCCTGATTGTTTTACTGTAAATATATTCAGTGATATAGAAACTCTAGGTCTATAAAGAATTGAAACACAAAGATCCATGAACAGGAGCACTTCAGAGAAATGTTAATGCATCTTTGGTAATTTTGCAGCCCCAAGCAATTCCTAATGAAGTACATCTGCAGCAGCAAATGGATATTCACAGTGCTAAAAGAACAAATTTTTTGAGTGAGTCAGCCATAGCTTGTTATGAAGAGCCCTTTAGCTCTATGACATAAGCATCAATTTATTTGGAGCCCATACCAGTTTGAAGCTAGCCTAAAGCAAAAACCATTTTCCACTCTACCCTCCACTGCCATCTCTTATTTTAGTATCTCGTTGCTGGTAACTATCAAGTCCTTTTCCAAAGAACTGATACTATAAAGCATCTTGACTAGAATTTGAAAAGTTTTCCTTGATCTCCTTTGATAAAAATATCCTCACTAATTGCAATGGCTTAAAAATGTCAATTGGTGATCTCTCAGCTGTCATAAACTCAAGATAAAGCAATTAGAAACTTAAAAAGCATAAAAGCTCCATGGCTGTTTTGACCTTCTGTGTTTATCACATTCCTTATTTTTTAGAAGCTTATTTAGAAGGTTGAAGAGGTTTTGTTTCTTTGTGTTTAGATTGATAATACTGAAGAAATCACCTTTGAAGCTCTGAAGAAAGCAATTGGTAAGATACATTGCAATTATGTTTATGCAGCATAGTTCTAGATTACCATGGAATTGCTAAAGTTGTAGGCAGAATAACAATACAAATTTTACATAAATATTAAATAAAATACTTATTTTTAGATTTATTTACAGCTTCAGTTATTTAATTTGAAATTTCTGAAATAATAGCTTCATAATTTTAGTGACTTCAGTTTCTGAAGGTAATGTGACTGAATGAAAAGCATCTGGAAATGTCTGTAACCTATTAAATTTGCCCTTATAGGCCAAGCTATAAATAACATGAGTCTTTCAAATTCCATTGACTAATATTTACAAAAGTAACATATATTTTTTTCATGTTAAGATTTTCAGGTCTTCAGAAAATAGATTGTGTGGCACACATTGTGGACTTCAAAACCACTATTTTTTAAAAGAACACTTTTCTGGCAAGTGACCCAGCTACCAGAACTGAGAATTATCCAGTTTCCTTATTTCATGTCACTATAAGTAATCATTAATTAATGCTGTCCAGTCCACTGAAATCCTGTCCAAAATCTGTCTTGGACACTAGTGTTTTTAACAATAGACACTGACATTTTAAAGACTAATTTGATCTCACAGTTTTCCAAACCTGTCTAATCACTGAGGTAATTGAATTCACCAGGTGCTGGAAAGTTCCAGCTGGTTGTAGGTCCAACCAAGGGAGGTTGAACTTGCTTTTCCCAAATTCTAGTAGAAAATTCTGCATGACACTGAGGGGATACTCCCTTCTTTTTTTGTGAAGCTGAACTTGTGTGCAGTAAGTAGTACAGTCTTGTGTCCAGATAATAAAGCAAAAGGAAGCCTGGATGTACTTTTAATTAAAGCACATAGTAAAAAAGGAACAAAACCAGAGTCCTCAAAGCAGCTCCCTGAAATTCTGTCTGCGCTTAACTTTAGAAGCAACGACAGATCACATGTGAACATTGCTACATCACTTCAAATTCAGTGCTTGTTTGCTTCTGCAGTGACCATTTGAAGGTTTCTGTCACTTATACTTGATAGGCAAAGATTACACTTGTCTTTATCTCTTTTTTTTAAACTTTTTAAGATAACAATGGACTTGAAGAACAGGAAAAAGAAAGAAGGCGTCTTGTGATTGAAAAATTCCAAAAGGCACCATTTGAAGAAATTGCAGCACAATGTGAAACCAAAGTGAGTTGCTGGAAAAACATTACACAACATTAAAGATACTGGTATAGGCATTAATGGGGATGAGCTGACTAAAGGTGATTTATGTTACCATGTCACTGCTGCTGTTACTTCAGAGAAGTTCAGTTCTTTCTCTTCAGTTACTGTCTTTACTATCATCAATGTTGGGAGATTCCAGCTATTTAAGCCCTCCCTATGCCATCTGAAAAGGAATGGAAATCTCATATGCTTTTCGCTGTAAAGTTTTCCTTGCTGTCTTTGACATCTAGGTTCAGAGTCCATGCCTATTTCATCCTGGGATAACTGGAGCAGTATTCACCCCATTATATATTTTTGAATAACTAAATATATTTCAGGTTTGTTAAACTCCTACCCGCAACAGCAAAATTTGTTATAGAATTACTTGCACTTGAACTTCACATGCCTTTTCAGGGCTCAGAATACTTGCAGCAGTGAGAAAAGAAATGGAGACAAGAAATGCTTCCCAGGTTTGCTATGTGATGCTGTGGAACACGCTCACTGAGTACGGCCTGGCACAGTCGTTACAGCGCGGTTCAGTGTATAGTTAACAATTCATTATTTTTTTTATTTTCCCCTAGGCAAACTTGCTTCATGACAGACTTGCACAGATACTGGAACTCACCATTCGGTAAGGCTTTAGAGGAGAAGAATATGATGAATGAAAAATTGAGTTGTAAAGCAGTTGTGACTACTTTCAGATGATCATGTTGTAGTGTTCACATGTAATAGGCAGAGAAAAATTGACTTAACTGAATGTTGTGGTTTAACCCTGGTAGGCATTTCAGCCCCACACAGCTGCTCGCTCACTCCCCCTCAGTGGCAAAGGGATGCGAGTCACAAGAGTTAAAGGAAGAAAACCTTGAGATAAGAACAATTTGATAGGTAAAGCAAAGTAAGAAATTCATTAGCTACTTCCCAAAAGCAGGCAGGTGTTTAACCATGTCCAGGAAAGCAGGGCTTCTTCATGCATCACAGTTACTTGAGAAGACAAATGCCATAACCCTAAACGATGTCCCCCCCCTTCCTGCTTCTTCCCTTAAAGCTATTAGCTGTGCATGATGTCATAGCTACTGTAAAGAAAATTAGCTCTATCCCAGCCAAAAGCAGTACACTGAAAGAATACTCCTCATCTAAAACGGTCACCGGGATTTTCTTGTGATTATTTTGAGTCTTCTAGGCAGTGGAGAATATTCAGAAACCATGTCATAGTACAATTATATTCTTATAATATTTCTATGTATATCAGTACTATTGAAGAATGCTGTTGGTTTCCTATGGCTGTATCTGTTTAGGTAGATACTGAACACCCAGTCTGGCACACGCCATTGTTGTAGAGTTGTGCACATCTGTTGTGCAGTATAAGTAGTATTTGTTGCTAATAAAGTGCATTTTTATTGTTCTTTAACATCAGTGAGTTTGATGATTTAGACTATCAAGCCTTGGGGCTTTTTTTCTTTAATTTCATTAGAATTTTGGGATCAGGGTAAAATACCAATGGTTAGAGGGGAAGGGGGGGAGTGGTGGTTTACTCTTGTTTCTCAGCTACTGGTGTATAAAGTTATAAAAAAGAAAGAAATCTATGTAATTATAAATTATATATATTGTTTGTTCTTCTCACACAGTCCCCCGCCTAGCCCCTCAGGAACGATGACCATTACTGCTGGACATGCCCATTACCAATCTGTTCCAGTCTACGAGATGAAGTTTCCAGATCTTTGTGTGTATTAAGTGTCTTCTGAAGTCTGCTGGACATTATTTAGAGTAGAGTACAATAGAAAGAACAAGATGAGTTTTCAAATTTTGTTATTTCATCTAAGCTAATTTTAAGATAATGATGGATGTGAGCCAAACACAGCTTACTCTAGCCAAACTCATGAGACTGTCTTGTTTTCTTCTGTAATATATTTGAAGTTAGATTTTTTCATTATTGTGTTTCTTCATTTTCATATTTGAGTACATGTAACAGTCAGATTCAAAACTTGTCTTGCCATACAGGTGTATATTTCAGTTACTCTAGGAATTTGTATTTCTGTGAATTCCTTTAAGTTGAGGCAGTGTAACTGAAGAACCTGTTAAAGCTTTTTTTTTCCCCTTGTTTTTTTTTCTTTGTTTTTCTTTGGGTTTTTTTCGTTTTGTTTTGTGGTTTGTTCTTTTTATTTGGGGTTTTTTCTCTTTTTCCTTTTTTTCTTTTTCTTTTTTTAATTATTATTTTTTTATTTGGTTGGTTTTGGTTTTTCTCCTCTCCACTTCAATTATGTATCTAAATAGAATGCTTTTGCCTTGCTTCATCTTATGAAATGTAAGCAGTGGAGCACGACCTTTTGCTCATGCTGTCATAGCTGGTCAACTTGTTTATTTTGAAATATATGGAAAAAATACCTTCCATGTGTTCCAAGTACAGTAAATGAATCAATGGACATTTGTTAAGTATTTTTTGGATGCTTCACCTAATGCGCTTTTTCGATATATACGCCCAGTATATGTCTTGAGTTTCTTGCTAAAAGCTGACTGCTTAGCATAAGAGGAGAAATCTCCTCTTGAAGCACTGAATTGTGCAATATTTTTTGTGTCTTAAGGTGTATGGTTTACAGACTGTACTTTTGAAAATGCAGTAGTATTTTACTGTCTGCTTTAGTATAAATACACAAGAGATATATTTAGTATAGCAGAAAATAAACTTGAGGGCATTTTAAATCATAAATACAGAAATTACAAATATATTCTATGAGGTATTTCTCTGTAGCTTTTTAATGATATTTTAGAAATTGAAAGAAAAGTGGATGAAACTATTTAGAGGCCAAGGGTTTATTACATAATGTTTTCAAGCAAAAGCATTTTAAGAGATGCATCTCTGTGTTCATTTTTTGTTTCATTTCTCAAACCTTTCTAGAAATGAGGAAACAATGGTAACTTTCATAGGTTTATGTATCTGAATATACTATTCAAAGGTAAATAGAGTAAAACTGATACAGTACATTTCTGGCATTTTGATAATTGTCAAGGCTGTCTTTATGACTCAGTAAATTCTGCAGGCAAAAAGAAAAAACAGCTTTCATTGATGCCATGAATAGTAAGTTTGAAGTCCCTTAATCTTTCTGAATCTGGCTGAAGCAGCACAAACATGAATGAATGTTCTCAGCTATCTATAATAAATGTTAAGTTAGCTAGCAGTTTATAGATCAGCAATGGTGAGGCCATGAAGAAAATTCTCTAACTTCTCTGAGCCCTGCTTTGAGCAGGAGCTTTGTTTTTAGGTGACCTTCAGAAGTCCCAACATAAATTAATCTATGATTGCATAATTCTAAAATCAGAATGGTTATCAGGCCAGCTGATTTGCAGACTCTTTTGAGCATTTGCAAACCCACTGTAAAAAGGGTTTTGATTTTTGTTTTTTGAACTGTAGTGCAGTATTCCACTGGACTACTTTTAAAAGCCTGGTGTGACATAACATCGGAGAAATATCAGCTACTTAAACCTATGAGATAACATGCTGAGACTTTCAGAAAGCATTCATAAAACTCAAAAGGTAATTGAGACCTTCTTTTCAGTTTAACAGTGCAATCACAGCTGTTAGTGGATGACGAAACAGCCCCTTATCTACAGCATTCCGTTGTGATTTTTACTGCTGCAGCGTATCAGCCTGATCAGACCACAGTCTACACATAAATAGGATTCTAGCTTTTAGTTTTCACTTTTTGGTTTTTTTAAGGTAAGATGTACTAGTTTTTTGGCCTATATAAAGACTGTAATTTTTTAAATAGTAAATACCTAGGGATACGATGTAAAACACTTTATCCACTCTGTCATTTTATAAGAATAACACTGTGCACTTTTGTACAAAAGAAAATAAGGAGTCTAAGAAATAAATATTGTACTTCTGTTTGCACTCTTGCAGTATGGAGACTGTGCTGTAAATACAGGATTGTTTCTGTGATTGAATTCTGTTGCATGGATGCCGCATGTGAAAATAACGAGATTCAGCATTTCATTTTCTGTTCTGTTAATGAAGTATTTTTCATTTATGCCAATGGTAGGTTTCCATGTTTTCAGTGTTGAAAGGAGCTTTGTTTAGGAAATGCAGGTGTTGTGCAGGTATTGTGTGGGGGAGTGATGGTCTTGTAACACTCGGTGTGTTCATGTGATACTTAATTTCTTCCTTTCTGGAAATTCAGGGAGTCTGTAAGTTGATAATTGGTTCCCTCTGGCCGTTAGACACCTGGAGATGGGAGTGACTGTAAAATGTATTGTTTTGGTAGCTATTGTTATACGTAGCTAATGAATGAAACCAAATGAATTAAGAATGCTGTTGTATAGTATAAAACTGCTTTGTTTCACTTATCTCTGTGTTCTTGAGACAAGTTGCAGAACATAAAAGCTCCATGTGCATCACCTGCAAAACACTGAGTGCTGTCACAATATTTATAAATTGGTATCCAGCTGTTCACACATATTCCAGCTTTTGCTTTGGGTTCTTTTTCCAATGATGTCATTTTGAGAAAGTAGAGCTTTTGGTATTGGGTCACTTTAAATAAAATCCTTGCGAACTTCAAAAGGTAGAAATAGCCTGTTGTCCCAAATCAGATCAGGGCTAACTGTTGTATTGATGGTCATGTATTCTGTACTGTCCGTAATGAACCGGTTTCAATCGATGTAAGAACACACTGTGCAATCTATAAGCAATAAAATAAACCAAAATTCAATATTAATCGTCAGTTAATTTTTATTGCTCAATTAAAATGTCAACGACATAATTTTTTGGCTTTTAAAATAGATCTTTTAAAGTTTTGTGATGTTTAATTTCCTAATAGCAAATAAACTTTAAGAAGTTAAATAAGCTGGACTTTCTAGGCTGTTAGAAAATACTGGGCTTGCAGTATCAATTTCAAGGCGTATAGTTGTCAGTGTGTGTGAAGATCTGTGTGCAGCTCACCCACAGGTAGCTTTTTCATCTAATGAAGCCAAGTATTTTACTGTTCTTGTTGCTATCTGGTTTTGGTAGCATTCATTTATTTAAATGATTTTAATACTGCACCCTGGGAGAAGCAGAAAGCACAATTCTTTTTTTCTGTTTTGAGGAAGTTGAGGCCTTCTCTAGCTCACATGAGATAGATCCTACAATAGAGAGGATAACACTACAGTGTTGTCTTTTCCATTGCTCCTCTGTGCCTAATTTTTGCAGATGTCAATTAAAAATGTGTGTATTCAGGAGATCTTAGAAGGTAGGTGTCTTCTTTCTATAATCTAGGACTTATCATGGTTCTCAGAACCTGATACTAAGATTTGTGCTCATCAGGCATTTGTGTTGCTCATGTTGGTCTGAGCAGAATTTTGATGATTTCCTTGAAATAATCCAGGAAGAAACTAGTAGCCACACTTGAGAGATTATTTTAAATCATATTTAAAGAGAAGGTCTAGAGGAGAATAAGAGGTTCTGGCATTCTGCCACATGAGACCAGGCAAGGAGGGGCAAAAAAGTGGCAACCACTGCAGTTCTAAGACAAAACCAAAGGTGACCTGGTAGGAGCTACTTTCCGGGTACTGGGGAAGCTTCAGTCTGGAAATTTTTGCTTCTTCAGTGCTGCCTTTATTTGAAAGATTTAATTCATCTATTGCCCTCAGTTTTAACAATGGATGACCAGTACACCTAAATCTGGTTTTCAGAGCTCAGTTTTTAATTATTCTAGCACTGATCTCTGAAAATGAATAAATATAGCTAATCATAGCTTATATATTTAAGACTTCTTGTTATCAACATGATTTATGTGGTCGTACCTACTCTGTGGAACAACATTGGTGTTAGATTCTTCCTGAAAGAAGGGATACTGGAAAGAAAGCTCAAAGGAAGTCTGACATTACCTGAATAACAGCTTATACTTGATTGAGTCAAATGGTCTTCTACTGTCATGATCTGATTGACCAGCAGAAACTTTGTGGGAAGAAGGAACTCATATTCATGTAATTACCTTAGCTTTTCTCTTGGGTGTTTTGTGCTAAAATCCACAGAGGAAGAATGTCTGCAAAAGGAGCTGGGTAGTTGCAGATAGGTTTAATGAAAAATCTGAAATACTTAATCACAATCAGCATGATCCAGTCTGAACCAGGTACAAGGTTAACAAAAACCAGTCTTGCCAGAACAGGTTTTATGCAGAAATCGAGTGAAATTATACAGAATAGTATCAAATAATTATTTATGTAATATCTGACCTAAATAGCAGGACCATAGTGCCAACTTCACTACCATAAGGAGTTATACAGCCTAACATTTAATACCTAGCCTATGATTACATCATTTGTGCAGGAAAGTGTAAGGCAGCCTGTGGAGTGGTAAGAATAAGGTACACTGAAAGTCTCCGTGCCATTTCTCAAGCATGTGGTGGTGGTTGGTTATCTGCCTTCATGTTGCCCAGTTCTGGAGTTTCCAGCAGGCTGGTGTGTCTCTCTCTTTGCTCTTCTTAATACACTCCACAGAGGACCTTCTTCCTCACTGCTCTCCTCAGAGCTGGAAACCCCAGTGTCTGTTTCTGTGCCGACTGAAGGCCTTTCATAAGGGTCTCTTTGACATAAGAGTTTCTCCTCTTGGCACTCTTGCCTGTGTGGAAACTTAAGGCTTTCATTGAAGAAGGCAGAGGCCATGCACTCGGCTGCTGTCTTATCGCAAGCACAGAGTAGTTTCTCACACGTGCTCCAACCAATACCTTATAAAGAGAATTCAGAATTAAGGTTTGAAAGCAGTTACAATTAGTCACTGCGTAATTTGCCATGGGTAGATGAGCTTTTGAAAACTTTCAAATCTGCCTTGAATTTTAGTCTCCAAATTCACCTTTAATTGTCTAAATAGAAGCCTGACACCGAGGTGCTGAAGGTCTGACTGGCTTAGTTGAACTTGTGAATGTAAAGACACCAGCAGCTGACTTCTATCTCCAATCAGAAAATGTCTGAATATCATTTTCTCACCTTGATCTCAGCTAGTTAGAAAAGAACCTCAAGTTTATAGTAAACACTGCTGAGATTTAGTAAGCTGAATTTTTCTGTCTCCATGCTCAGCTCTAGCAGCTCACAGGCATGGTGGCATTCAGTCAGCAATGCTTTGATGTGCTGTTATCAGGACAGGGGAAATTCCTTCTGACACAAACTTACATTTTGGCTTATGGTCAAAACATACAACTTCAGATCTTGAGCTTCCTTCTGCATGACATCCAAGTTTCTTAACTTGTTCCATACAACAGTGATGAGAGAAGCAGCACCTAAAATAAACAGTAGATAGAAATTAATGAACATTTTTCCTGCATCACAGAGTGCTCACAATTATTTTGTCTTTTTATTTTCAATGCCCACTAAAACTGGGAAATTTTAGTTTTCATATCATGGTAAAATCCTTTCCATAAAAATAAAGCCAATGCAAACCATTCCTACCTGTTCCCACTTTCACTACCTCCTTCCTAATTCCTTTGGTATCACATATGTTTAACAGGACTGTAGCTTTTTAGGAGTTTTAATTTTAAGACATATAATTACAATTGTAACTGTGACCTAATTCTCTGTGAAAAGTATGATCAAGTGTTCAAATATTGTGGGCTGATAAGAGCACTGTGCAGGGCCTTGTCTGGCCTCATTCAGTCTACTTTG
Source organism: Todiramphus chloris collaris (assembly GCA_025345505.1). NCBI lineage: Eukaryota > Metazoa > Chordata > Aves > Coraciiformes > Alcedinidae > Todiramphus > Todiramphus chloris. Next base: position 822,223 of record JANVCC010000209.1, read on the forward strand.
TCATGTGTAGACAGTCTTCTTTGTGTGCAAGTGTATGGAAGTTGAGTGTGCTGTGTGCTCAGTGCCATACTTAGACCTGAGGTGGCCCCAACTATGATGACCTTCTACACAGGGAGAAATGCAACACTCTCAGAGGAGATTCCTTTACTTCTGTAACGTAAAGAAAAACCCAAACATGCTGCTAACTTCAGACAGTGCAGTCAGTTAGAAGAACTGAGCCAAAAAGTGAAATCACTGAACAGAATTAGTTCTGTTCTCACTCAAACCAGGAGTACTTTGGTTGAATTTTCTGCCTTTGTCCAGAATTGCTGTTCTCTGCGAGCTGTGCCGTGCCAGCACACGGTTGGCTGTGGCAGGCTGCGGCTGTGGTACTTCACTTGAGCTCTGCTCTCTCCTGAAGGACAGTGCGGCACGGGCGTATGTTAACTCCTCATAAATCTCTTTCCCAACTGCCTCTTAGCCAATTTTCATGGCATCCTGGTTTTGCTGGGATAGAATCCTAGGCCAGCAGTGTTGCGCAGGCCATTAGCAGTTTTGAGTCAGCCAGGAGCATAAGCTGGGAGGGTCTAAGGCCAGGGCAGCTGGCCCCAGCTGGCTCACTCACAGATGTATTTCACAGCATAGACATCATGATCATTACAAGGGGGAAAGTTTGCTGAGGATGGGCCTTCCTCTGGCTCCTGCTTCTCTCCATCCCCGGAGAGGCTCACTGACCATTCTGCTCCTGAAGATTCCCTTCCCGTTTGTTACAACTGCTGTACGCTCACTGGGCTGAGTATAACTTCATGTGCTTTATATTGGCATTAGTATTAATATTAGTTTTGCTGTTTATTAAATCCATTTTCATTTCAGCTCACAGGTGTTCTCCCCTTTGCCTGATACCCCCTCTCTGGTGGGGAGTGGTTCTCAGGGACAGAATAACTGCTGTAGTTCAGCCCTGGGTATCAGCTGAACGTAGACAAGGTGGCAACCCTTACACTCCTCTCTTTCTACCTCCCATCATTCTCCTTTCTTTAATTCAGTTAGCAAGTCCTCTCCAAAACATTGATGCAATAATGTAATGTGTGATCTTAGTGACATTAGAGTATATTTTGTATATTTAAGTAGATGACATTATTCTCAGAATGTGGCCTGACTACTGATACGCAGCTATAGAAGACCCAGCAAAAGGTATACTGCTCTCTGTTGGTCTATAGGCACCCCAATAATACCCACAGTTAATGGCAGATGATAGAAGAGGCTATACCTGTCCAGTGCATCAACAGGATAACCTCTCCCTTCCTGGCCACAGTAGCAGCCATAAGACTCAAATTCCTCTGGGCATCGCTCAGTTAAACAGAACAGCATTTCTCCCAGCTGAGGCAGCTCCCTCTTCACTCTTCCATTTCCTCTCTCTTGCAGAAAGGTCAATCGTTCACATACTATAAAGCAAGAAATGTTATTGGACACATTATGTTTCCTTTGTGATGATTCACAGTTTATTTTTCTTCTAGAATAATCAAACCTAGCTGTGTGTTCAGTGGCTTCTGTCTGGGCTAATTCAGAAAATGGAGTCCATAGCTGGGGAGTGACTATGTTGTGCTGGAGGAAACAAGACCTTTTTATTATTTTTTTAATTTTTTTATTTGAAATAGAGTTCAATCCGAGTTCAGATGCCCCAAGTGCAACCGCAGGAGCAAGCTGTTGCAATGGTTACTGTGCTGCTGAGGTTTTGGCATCTCTGTCTCAAGAAGAACTGACATTGTGGGGATTTTCTCTAAGATGTGAGAGCAGACTGTGTTCCATGTCAGGAACAAAGATGGCAAGGGTCCCCTCTGGGGATTTTGCCAGGTAAAGGACTTGAAGGAGTTGATGGTTGTTGGACTGCGGGAGAGAGGGTGGGCTTCTGTTTCCTGTGCATCCTTCTTGCTCCCATCTACTGCCACTCGAGACTGACTCTCCCTGCTCCTTTCAAGAACAACCCTAGATTGCTTCCCCCAGTAGGAAACTCTGCCCAAGTGCTTGCTTGGGTCTTTGCTCACTCATGTTAATTCTCTAAGAATGAACCCCAAGTTCATGCACTGACATGTGCTCTCTAAAAGCTGGTATTTTAGGATCAAGTTTTCCAGTTTGATAGAAGACTGGGTTGTATCTTCATGTCTGCTCTTTTCCAGTTCTGGACTGCTTCTCCCTACTAGGAAGCCTAACAAGATGGATGGGACAGCCTATCACTGTGGATTTACAGCAGTGACAGGTCTGAAATGCCTTGGAATCTCAGTGAAATCTGAGCAGGAGCTAGAACAGAATCAGAATGGTGAGAAAAAGTGCCAACACTAGCAAGACTGGCAAGAGGTCAGAGTGAGGAGCAGCGGAACGTCCTTTTGTTGCTTCTGCTTCTCGTAAAATAAAGTAACTCAAAGATGTGGTTGAATTACTGCCTAAAAACAAAAGCAAGGGGAAACATTTACTGAGCTCATTTTAGATCTTGCCCATATGAAAAATTTACTTATAACCTAAATAGCTTTTTTAAGTGTTAATCTCTTCCACTAATGTGCTATCATTAAACTGTTAGAAGGTGTTGTAGATGTCTGCATCTACTGATGTTCTTATAAATACCATACATATGTTCGTGTCTAAGTGGTTTAGAGTAACTATAAAATTTAAATGTAATATACACCTACCTCTTAATTTAGTGGTAGCTGAATATTTCATTAGATATAACTGGGAAAAAACCCCTTCATTTACCTTTTCCTGCAGGTTCATTGGGTCCCCTGTCAGACAGTACCAGTTCCAGAGCTAGTCCAGAGGAAGTTGTGCTCTGGCCACCGCTTGGAGGGCTTGTCTCTGGATATGACATATGCATAGATTAGACTTGCAAAGGTAAAATAAACTCTTCTTTCAGTAATGTCACCAAAAGTGCATATTCTGAACCATTATCAGTTGGCAGTCTTCTAACATTTGTTTAATTAGTAGTTGGAAGAATGCTAATTGACAGTTAGTTAAAGCTTTCCTGGTCAGTGTTTGACAGTGAGCTGCCCTTTCCAGCGCAGTCAGTCTTGTGTACCCTGTATTCTATGCAGTCTATCCAGATTCAGGGAGAAAATAGTGTTATTCTATGTATCTATAAGAAATGATGAGTGTTCAGATAGCTGAGAACAGGGATAGGGGGAGTGCTGGAAATTAGAATAGGTGTAATTCAGTTCTTACTTGCCTTTCTCCGTTATCCTTGCAGATGTGCCTGCAGGAATCCTCTCAGTGGGGACAATTTTGACTTGTATTGAGTTAGTATCTCCTGGGAATGAGGCTGGGGAGGTGGTTCTCTCTTCCACTGGGACCACATCTTCCATAAATCCATCCCCTTCTGATGAATAAGACATGGAAATTTTTCACTTTAGATAGATATTCAGAGTAACATCATCAGGCAGAGCCAGTGTGAATTTATGGTTGTAGAGGAAAAACATTCAGGATGAAAATTGAAGAGGCAAAGAGTATCCACACTGGTCATTTCTACAAATCAGTTGCCTTTCAGAAGAAATGATGCTGGTTAAGTAAGACCCATTTAACTGCTAGGCAACTGAAGGACTTACCATGTTGTAATCACAAGGAAATACCAAGGGGAAAGCAAGTTGAGGTTGAATAGAAGGAGAATTTAAGGAGAGTCTTTATCCTAAAGATTAAACTGGTATTTATTTGTGAGTTTATTGGAAGCTTTGTTGAGCAGGAGTATTTTGTTTAATTTGGGGATTATTTAACATCTTGTTTTCTTTCTTTTCAACCTTTTTTGTATAAGCTAACTTGTAACTGAAAACACTTATCCAATGGACATCAAATAGCTTAATTTTTTCCTACATGTCAATATGTGGTTTATCAAAAACAAGGTACTTTAAAAATAGTAGCGAACATGTGTTTCCACATTTTTAAAGCCTTTCCTTTTGGATTCCTTGGCTGAACTTATTAATTGGATTAAAACTCACATTTATTAAAATTGTCCTTCTGATGTTCTGGTTTTAGTATGTGTTGAAAATAACCTGTCATAGCATAACGAAGCCCAGGAAAGGTTGTAGAAAGGGATCGATAGCAACATGCTAGTTTTATTAGCTCAGCAAGGTGCACATTTTATGTTACTTTGTTTGACAGGGTTGTGTTGAAATGAAAATGATTCCCACCAGATGCAGAAAATAAAACTGGAGTTTGGGAAATTCTCCACTTGGCTAAGAATAGATGTTACAAATAATCTTCCCGGAGCCATGCAGATCTGCAACACAACACAGATTTTCTGATACGTTCAAGTTAATGGAGGAGAACATTTAGTGATTTTGATCAGTGCTCAGCACAGCAATGACAAATTTCTGTACTGGGGTGGGAGACGTGGATCCTGTTTAGTTAATGTAATTGAAGTAAAAAAATGACTACTTTCAACTCTTCAGTGTTCCTTGACATTTTTCTGGTGGATTTCAGTCTCCCCAGATGATCCTTTCTACAAAAAAGGGGCCATGGAACACTTCCATGTCTACCAAGGTGCTCCATTTCTAGCTGTAGCTCCTGGCATGGCTGTGCTCAAAGCAGCAACAACTGCAAAAGCTGAAATAGATTTTAGACTGGGAAAGAATTCTGTGAAATTCTATATAATAAAGGAGGAAGCAAAATCAAAATGAACCCTTCTGGCAGCAGATGCTATGAATGTGATTTAAAAAAACAACCATTATATTGGAAATCCTTATGTGGAGAGGTTTTCACATAACACTTGGATGAGAAGTGCAAATGAGTGGCTAGAGGCAAGGAACAGCTAATACTTCTCAGAGCCTGGTTTTACTGTTTGTGTATCTGCTATCTGACCCTGATCTAAATTTGATTCTCTGGCAGCCCTGTCATCAGCGTGCAAGGATTTTTAACTGTGATGCTTTTAGATGAAGTATTGCTGTGTCAGTCACATAAAAAAGAAAGCTGAGCACCACTGACCTTTTATCGAGAGGATGGGGGGAGTAGGAGCTGTACCTCTGTGGTCCCTTGTGGTAACTGTACAAAAACACAGAGGCATCATGGTAGTGACCTACCTGCTCTATTTCTGCAGTGCATTTCTGGAGTGACTTCTACTGAAAACATCAAAAAGCTTAACTAAACTAGAGGGAATGGATTAAAACTAGAGATAGGTCGATTCAGGTTAGACATTAGGAAGAATATCTTCCCCATGAGGGTGGTGAGACACTGGAACAGGTTGCCCAGAGAGGTGGTGGAAGCCCCATCCTTGGAAGTTTTGAAGCCCAGGCTGTCTGGGGCTCTGAGCAACCTGCTCTAGTGGGAGGTGTCCCTGCTCACGGCAGGGGGGTTGGAACTGGATGATCTTTAAGGTCCCTTCCAACCCTGACAGTTCTATGATTCTATAAATATTAGTCTTGTTTGATAAAGAGGGTAACTAGGAAAAACAAAATGTTTTGCTGAAGGATGTGCAAGTCAGGAGAAGAACTAGGGGTATTATCTAGAAATCCTGAGCTGCAGATTTCTGTCTGTGACACCACAGAGCTTCACGAAACGAAATCCATTTTCACCTGGAGTCAAAAGTGCCTGATTTGACAACAGAAGTATAATCAGACTCTTACCTCTGGCTTTGGAATTCCCCAGGACCATCTCACTGGGCTCAAAAGAAATCACTGTTGAAGACATAAGATGTAAACTCAGAAAACAAGTTGCCAGCACAGACTCACATGAACAGTCAAGCTGTTGAGAAGAGGTTTTTGGGCAAAGCAGGAAGGCCCAGGCATTTCATAGAGAGTTGCCTGTTTTTCTCAGTGGTGAATTGATTGTTGTAGACAAAGTGATACTGATAAAATAATCTCATCGCTGCTTTCAAATATCATTCTTAATAGTAGCAAAGAAGCATAAATATGACTGAAGTGGCAAATTTAGTATTAAATCTACTTAATAGGCATACACTGAAGAGGATTAGGTCTAAAATCTTGCTGTTGCTCTCAGAAGGAGGTCACATTTCTCATGAACACCTTGTGTTTGCCTGCCTTGGAAGTCAAGTATGGATGGACAGCTGCAAGGCCAAATACTTCCCTAACCCCTAATTTTTATCCTTACCTGATAAACTGATCTTGATTTGTCAGCTATGTTTTGGTTAAGTTATAAACATACTTATCAAATGATCCAAAAAATCATTTCTGCACCATTGTGTGTGTTGTTAGGATGTTGTGATGCGAATAAGAATGTCTTTGCCTTTAAATGAGTTTCTGGTAAATATGAAACTTTGGTTTAATGCAGTTCCCACAGTTGTCAATGGTAGACATCCTTTGGGCTTAAATGGGGAGACAACCAGTTAAATGATAAGTGATTCTCCAAATGTTTCCTTCAAATCTGACTGGAGGTGTCATCTGTGATATGTTTACAGCTTTCTAAAATTCCTAATGTAGGATTTTATCCCTTGGCAATATTTTGAACTTTACAATGAACAAGAGAACAAGAACAAAAAATACCTCAAAATAACCAACACCTTGATAAATACAGAAGAGGTGTGAAGGAACAGTCAGCACTTACACTCTGCATAAAGCCTTTTCAGGTAGGTACCCTTGTGCATGTGGCACTTTTCTAAGACTAAAAAAAAATCTCTTAAAGTATATTAAAAAAAAAAGTGAAGAAGAAGAAAAGAAAAAAAATGTTAAAAAATTCACAGTGAGTGAAAATTCTGTCCATGGCCTTGTGTTGTAGTGCACACCATGCAGATAGGAAGAGAATGGTTTTGTCATACAGCAGCAATGAGATTTTGCAAGCATCCATTCTTAAGATAGCTATTAATTGTAGCAGAAAAAAAAAATTAAGATTGTCAGAAGAACCATTTTATAGTTTGGGAACTCACCCGAGAGGGACTTCAAACTGGATCTCTGTGTTGTAAGTAAATAAACTACCAGACTCCTGGCTCGTGTTTAATAAACCACGCTCATCTTTTCCTCGTGCCACTGCTTGGTCTTGTATAATTAAATGTCTCTTTAAAGACAACAGGTATGCAATTGGCTGTAGGGCCAGTGGTTGGCACCCACACGGCACCTCTCTTCCAAACAGCTCACCTGCTGCAACCCGTGTTCCCAAGGATAAAAAGGTCTGCCTGGATGAAAACAGGTTTTGTCACAGAGTGCTCATTCTCAGCCCTTGGGAAACTCACTGTACACACCGGTTAAGCACACCACATGCACAAAGTGAAAAATTGCACCTGCTCATTCAGTCTTGAATTTGATCACTGAAACTTTATATCTGCTTTTATATCACTCCTTTTAGAAGGGCAGAAAGAAAGCAAACAGCTTATTCTTGTATTTTATTCTTCTAGCTTTTGGGAGCTCTAACAGTGCTTCTTGCACTGCAATTGCAAACCTTCTTCCATGGATGCAGTTGCAGCCTGGGTTTTGTCAGTCCTGTGATGAAGGAACTCTGAAAAAAAACAGAACCATCTTGGCATAACAAAATCAGTCATCAGAATGGAATTTATATCTACATATTCCTACTGTTGTGCTCTTTGTACAGTTATTATATCATATAGCAAATACAAACCTAATATCGATAATTATGGTTACAGCATTAAAATCCTGCCTTAAATTCTCAATTCTACTCAGTAACATACAGTATAATAAAAGAAAAGAAATCCCTCTATCAGAAAGAATTTCAACCTAAACAAGAGGAGTTGGATAGCAATCAGCATTCTTTCAATTTCCATTTCAGCAGGTACTTAAATACAGGGCCTATAGTGAAGGTATGAAGATAGGAAACATTAAACAGAAAACTTGAACGTTTAAATCCAAGTGCTTGGTGAGGAACCTTGTTGAAGTAGGGCCTTAAATGTGCATTTAAACAGAAAAGGATCCATCTGAAAATATTAAGTTGCTTTTAGTGTGTTTCTTCTTATATTATTTCTAAATAAGATACAAGGTTCTCTTTTGAATTCTTTCTCAGAAAAAGGAGTACTTTGGCCATGCACCTGTGTAAAATCTAGTCACAAAAATGGTACTAGAGTTTATTAGAGTTCTCTTCCTTTCATATTTTGATATCTTACTAAAAGTTGTCTTTGCTACTCAGAAAGGAATTCATAAGTTCCAAAATACTCATTTTTCTGAGTATATCTTGATGTAATATACTCCAGCCAAAGAATTAAAGAGAGAAGAACATACCCTCCATCTGAGGTGTTGTCATCTCTCTCTTGCTGGTTGTTTCTGAAAAGGAGAAAGCTCTCTCATAGACTGAATCTGAACAGTACAAATCAGGAATTAATTGCATTTGTTCCTGTTAAAGCAAAGATTTAGATCCCCATTTAATTAATCTTTTTCGTTTAATTCACTTTTTTTTCTCAGTAATAAAAAATCTACCAAAATTCTTTTCCTAGAAATTTGTCAGATAGGAGTTGCTTGGGTTTTTTTCCAAAGCCTGAACTGTCCAGAACAGCTGCACAGAAAGATAATAACTTGAGTGAATACTAAATAAAAAATGTTTCATTCAAAGGATTTTTTTTTTTTCCATTAAGAAATACAATCAGAAGCCTAAAATTAGTGCAGGTATTAAGTGAGCTAAAAACCAGTCTATTTTTATCAGCATGATTTTCCTGTTAGCACCTAACAATTTCCCCTTTATTTGTAATGTGTTGGAACTGCCATACTTTATATTAGAGCCATCTGATCCCAGTGAAAGATTATCAGCTTACATGAAACTATTTTCTGGCTTTGATGCAAGCTTTCCTGTGGTGTTTTCTTCTCCCTTGACCTATTCACAAGGGGATGCATGCATCCAGAGCATTATATAGGTGGATATATCTGCCCTTGGCACTGGTGTGTGTGAACATGAGCCAAAGGATTAGAAAAACCAGCTTTGCTTTTTTATATCTGTCTCAGCTTGGGAGTTCAAAGGTCCTCCCCCTGCCATGCTCTGATTGCAGTGAATTAAGTTTTTAATCCAGTCCTGTTCCCACAGGATAGGTATTCAGTCTTATAAGGCTGTAATTGCAGCTACAGAGCACAGATCAGTCTATGACAATGGAGATAAATATGCCCTTCATCTTCAGAGAGGATTTTTCCTCCCAAGATGGAAACCAATTAACAGTAACAGAGCAGAGAGGGTCTATTTTTGCCTTACCAGGTAATTTTTGCATGACTGAAGGGGAGATTTCAGCTAGCAATGTTTTCAGTTCAGTGTTCCTCCTAGTGACCTCACTGGGTCACTAATCACCCCAAGTATCACCCATTCAGGTTGGCAAGAATCTCACAGGGTTGGCAGAAGCCCCTTGAAAAAGGAATTTTCTTCATATCTGACTGGACTTTCCCTTTTGCAGTTGTGCCTCTTGCCTCTTGCACTGTCCTTGTGCTCCCCCAGGAAGAGTCTGGCTCCATCTTCTCTACACATCCCCCTAGGTGCTGAGGACAGCAGAAAGATATCCCCTGAGCCGCCTCCTCTGTCACCAGTCGGTAACCTCTCCTAGACTTGCTCCAGCATGGCAATGAGTGGACCTTCTCCTTCTCTCTTGGTATTCACTTGACTAGCAGTAAATGGAAAGGACACATGAAACGGAGAACAGGACAGAGTGCCAGATTTAGTGCAGGAAAGCACCCTGCAAGTGCTTTATTCTCGTTGGGTCAAATTTGACGCTGGCAGAAAAGCTGTCAGGAGGAGGCAGTGGATCAGATCCTTATTATTACCTGTAACCAGAGATGGACAGAAAGAGACATCCAGCCCATTCAAGGAAGAGTTAATATGTGCATTCACAAAGCATTCAATGGCATCTTTGTCGCAGTTGCAGAGGAACTGTTCACAGGGATCTCCAGACTCTGGAAAGAAAATAAAAATCCAGACAAGGCACTACTGAAATATCTTTTCCACCTCCTGCTTTTTCCTCCCTATAAGGGTTGAGTCTATATTAATTAGGACAAACCTATTAACACTGTGCTTCTTCAGGTTAAACACAGTCAAATTCCACAGTCCAACACAGTTTTCAAACACTTACCCAATGTAGCCTGGCACAGCTAGCCATAGACTTGCCCATGATGGCTTCTGCAGAGTAATGAGGACTACAGAACAATGCTTTGCTGCCTCTAACTGACTTTTACATTTCACAGACTTCATTAAAATATTCCTCCTAACCTCAAGAAGTCACAGTCCACAAGCCAAGCTCTTCTTGTAAGCTGTGTTTTGCTCTTTATAAAGGATATAAAACAGTTTCCCAGAAAATACCATTTTCTCACTTCAAAACCTTCTACTTTTCAGGGTTTTTAAAAAAAAAACACTGATCTTTTGGAGCTGTCACACTTACATTTCATGTATTTGATGGGGACTGTTGTTTTGGGTTTCTTTCTTCCTTTTTTTTTTAGTTTCAACAAAAACTTTTATGATTATTAAGTATGGAAGGAGCTAAAAAAAAACACTATTCATGTTTAAATGCACTTGGACATTTATAGACTGGCCTAAAGAGCAAAAATGGTTTTCATTTGAAACAAGAAAAGGAAATTAGATCAGCTTGTTGCTTAACAAGCTGTAAAGCTGTTGGTCTGGGGATTCTGCTCCTCTTTGCTGATACCCTCAAATCATGTTTCAGTATATAATTTTTTCTGAGGGTCAATATGTGTTGAAAATAATATTAGAATTGATTAGGCATTAAAGAGGCCCACTCCACACTTGCCAGGACTGTATTAGAATTGCATGGAGTAGCTCTTATTGTAAGGGCATGGTCTCTTCCCTCCTTAGTGACACTGTTGTATCTGAGGAGTGTGTATGACCCTGTGAACAAAGAATTTGATCCCTTAAGTATATAAAAATCAGGCCTTGAAGCTTCAGAAGGGAACTATTTTTCAGCTGTATTTCTGAGATGTGGAGATACCTCAAGCAATGCTTAGTGGTCCTGGAAAGTCAGGGAGAGCTCAGTAAGAGGCTGCCTATCACAGGAGCCCTGGCAAATTTCTAGTTATTTGACTTCAATTTTCATGCCTAGGTGGGCTTTCGTGCCTCTGTGTAGCCCTGTTTCCATTCACCCTTCAGCAGAAAAAATCCACATGTGGAAGTAGTTTCTGCTTCATTTATGTAGGACTTTTGGTAGCTAGACCAGAGTGAACTTCTTGGTCAGAGTGTGGCTCCAGCATTACTCTCTTGAGGTAGGTTAATCTTACCACAGGCCAGGTTGTCAGTAGAGCAACTGACATCTGTTGAAATCTTTGATGGGTCCCACGTGCACTCCATCTCCGTTGCTTCCTCGTAGCATTTGCGGTGCTGGAAACAGCAGCTTAAAAAATGAAATAGCACAAAGTTCACACAATTTAGTTTCAGTTCAAGGTCAGACTGTTGTGCTTTCATGTCAGTCTTACACAAGAAAAGTAAAAGAAGGCAAAAGAGAAAAAGAGGTACTCAGAGTGGTCCCTAGACAGAAGAAAAGCTGAGTGCAGCTTTTCCCTGAGTCTCATGGGATAAGTACAGCTGGATGCAAAACTCAGTGGTGGGAGTAGATCTGCATGCTGTGGGAGAGCACACTGGCATCTTTCTCCTTCTCCAGTACCTGAGTTCTTACAGCTTAGCTCTAGAGGTCTTGGCTCCAGCCTCACCACAACATTTCTCACTGCAGATTTGGAGAACTACACAGAACCTGGCACTCATGGAGTGCTAATGCCTCTGCAACACCTTGTGAATCCCTCTGCCTCGCTGAGAGTATATAAATATTCGCAGTGTTATCCTCCATTTCTTGTACTTTCTCTTCTATGGAACAATCAGAAGTAAATACACCATTTAGTCAGGGGAAGGGGAAATATTTTTGTCACAGCGGAGTAAAGCAGCTTTCTTCCACCACCACACAACAAAGGCAGTTAGAAACCTTGCACTTTCCTCCACCCCTGCTGTTATGCAACCCCCGAATGCCTGCGTGACCACTTTAGCTGTGAATAGCAATGAAAACTCAGCTAAAGAAAACAAGCTTTTCATCAATCCTCTCTCCTCTTCAGCTGTTTTTGAACAGGCAAGCCACCTACTTCTAAATCATAGCAGCATCTGTGTGCACTGACATCAGCTATAAATGAAACACCAGTAATACACTCAGTCATCATTTACACCATATAAAATATTTACATGGATCAAGCAGGGCCTTGCTGTTAGATTTAGACTGAAATATCCTCATTTCAGAGAAGTGGACTGGGAACATGGGGCTGTTATTGAATTGCCATTGGTGTTGGCCATGCCGAATGCAAAGAAAACATTAACATTTAAAACCAGCATCTGCTGCCAGGAGGGGTTAACTTGCCATCACAATGTAAGGAGTTAACTTTAATTAAGCTCACATGATGAAAGACAGCAGTGATGAGGTTTGCTTAGGCTGCCAGCAGCAGATCAGAGTTGAGGGATAACATTATCCCTGCTGATAAAGTTTCAAAGCCCAATTTCTTGCACTCCAGTGTCTCTGATGCTTGTTAGTGGTTTTGCTCCTTGCTGTAACCTCGTCTAGGAGACTGCAGGGATGTACTGATGAGAGGTGAGGGCAAACAGTGTTCAACAATGAGGCCCTGATACACAAACAGTACTGTGCCTTGTTTCAGAAGTGAGGCTGAAGTTTGTAAGCTTCATGAGGAACAGGGTTTTAAACAAATAGCTGATGAAATGTCGCAAGACCCACTCCTGTCTATGCCTGAGGTCCAGCGAGGCACCAGCAGATGAAAGCTCCTCTAACTGCGTAATTAGTCTAATACAAGCTCTGTGCAGTTCTTGTTTGTTTAGAGTGTCACGATTACATCAACATTAACTGCCAAAGTTAATCAGAAAAGCAGGGGATTGTAAACCATGGACTGTCCTCTGGACATGCTTCTCTTTTCCCATGGTCTGTGGAGGTAGTCTGGGCTCCTAGTGTAGGTATGACAATTAGCTACTCTGGGAAATGGGAAGAGGTTGGGCTTACAGGCACTAACATTGTTCCAGTGCCCTAAAAACCTGCAGTGAGATGTTCAGCTCTTTTTTTTTTTTTGGTGGAACAGAAACAGCAGTGATAAAAACCAAAGCTTGCAAAACAGGTTTCTAAGAAATAAAGTTAGTGAAAAAATTGCAGCACTGTGGGAACTGTGTCTGAGAAAGACACTTAGCAGCCACCTCTTTGGAGGCTCTCTTGAACCAAGGGCGTATCTGTGTCAGTGGCAGAACAATAATCCCTCTCCATTTACTACAAACTGCAGTGGGGTTGCCATGCTGCTAAGGAAACCTCAGTGCAGGACTACGAACCAATTTGTAAACACAAAGTGACTCTGTGGCTGTTTCTCAGGACAAAACTGCTGATAGATCATTCTGCTCTTTCTGTATTTATGCTGCTCTGCGCTGTAATGAAGCTGAGTGAAGCAAAAGCCCAGGTGCTCAGCTCTTCGGGTATCAATCCACTGAACTGACGCAAGCTCTCGTTTCAGCATGTCATCATGATTGTTCAGAAAACCTTTCAGAAGAAGTTCCATGGCTTTTTTCCAGTAGCAGGGTTAGATCTTCTTTTTCCCAGCTACCCTATGCTGGATTAATTTCCATCTAGCCATAGGCCTTAGCCCTTTCTGAGCCATTGCTGTCTTCACTCAGGGAATTGATACATTACATTACTTTGTTGGAAAAAACCCTTTTATTTCTACTTAGATGTGGATGGATCTTGATTATCTCTGCATTTCTTTTTACACCTTCTGCTGGAATATATGAACAACCATAGTCTGTCCTGGCCTGAGATTGCTTTTCATTTCACTAGACCACTCAGGGTCTGGGGCAGTATCCCCCCAAAGCACACAGTGGAGTTTGGATGGGTTTGTTCCTGGTGCATGGTACTGGGAACAGCCAGTGAGCTACATTGGTCTTCTCTGTGCCTGGATGCCCCAGTGTCTTACAAACTCTGTATGTAAACAGGTATCCAGGGCAAGATCTCCTGAACCTCCTAACTGCCATTTGAAGTCATACTTAACCGTAGCCTGATTCCATTAGTGCTCAAATCCCCTTCAGATGCCAACAATTTCATTACAGAGATTACACTGCTGCTGTATCACACAGCTCCCAATACCAACAGTTTGGCAAGATTGTAAACCCGCTAAATTGGTCAGACTGATGCTCTCCCACTCACCTTATTAACAGGCACTCTGGTTTTTGGCACCCATTAAAGCGTGAGGCAGAACACCCCAGCACAAAGAAATGAATGAGGTTTTGTTCACAATGACCTGTTCAGAATTTAGAGACCTCTGGGTAAGATATGTCAAGGAGATGGGTATGGTCTTTACTTATTCTACTGCATTAATGGCCACTCTTTGCAAACAATTTAAACCAGCTGTGCCACCAGAGTTGCACTGGTGGAATTATATGCAGGAGTGAACACTCTGCTTTAGTAGGTTGAGAGTATTTCTCCATGTCAGGTGTGGGTAAATAAAGAGACACTCTGAGCTATGAGAAAAAAAAGAAACAAGTGGTTATTACATTCTGTAGATTATGACCACTTTGACTTCATCTGTTTCCCAGAAGTGCTGTAAGGCAACTGGTACAGAATGTTGGCACAGGAGGAAGACAGTGCTCACCAGCAGGTAGGAATCCCACAGGACAGGGCTGATAAACCAGAGCTGAAGTTATCTTTTGTAGGTCATATCAGATATTTAGGTTGCAAGTGATTGATGACTCGATTAATCAGAGCTGGATGGTGTGGTACTTACTTACCCTCTAAATAAATCTATTTTTTTACAACCATCCTTAAATCATTTAGGCAAGCATTATGCTCTGGGTCATCAGAGCATAAGGGCGCTGACAGAGCAGAAGAGGACATCTCATGGATAAGACTTACTCATCAGCTTCATCCACAGGGAGCCCTTCCATCTCAAACCGGCAAGAACAACCATAGTCTTCAAAATCCCTGGGACAAAAACCCGTAGCACACTTCATTTTGTTCACAAAGTTGAGCAGGGCAGGGAAGTTAGTGAAGATGGACTGTAACCAGGTGAAGTGAGAACCCAGGCAGTCTGGAAACAGAACAGCCATAAAATGCATGGTGAACAGAGGTGAGCCAGGTCACGCATGGGTGATGTTCACGTGAACGCAGAGCCTAAACACAGAGACATTGAGCAATGCTTGACACTCAGCACTATTTAGTATTATAATAGTCTTTGGGGAAATCTACAGCCTCAAAGATCCCTGTTCCTTTTCAGCATATATAAAAGCAAACACCACAGGATTTCTGTTCAGTGCTCAAGTACAACTGGAACACATACTTACCAAAAAATAATGCAACACTTTCCACATTTTGAAAGGCCCCATTGAGGAATGTGGCATTGTCTAAATGAAAAAATAAACAAACCATACCTTGGTTTTAAAAAGTAAATGACAAGAACTGTCCCCAGACTGCCCCTGGTCTTGTGTCAGTTGTTAAACCATTTTGAGATAAGAGCAGCTATGTGCTAACTCCACAATTCCCTACAATGCTTCCAGAGTACAAATGATTCCCCACTGCCATGCAATATTGTGAAAGAGAAAGCTTAAACCGTTCTTACTCAAGATTCTTTCAGGTGTGTTAAGAAGCTCTGGCAGGAATCCTGGCGGCTCCAATTCTTGGCCACCTACTTCAGCAAAAAAAAAATTGAGGAGAAAAATAAAAATAAATTTAAAATAAAATAAAAACAACCACAAACAACAAAACTTCATTATGACACGCAGACCATGGGCATTTTGAATACCTTCCTACACTAGCAACCTGATTTTTCAAAGCCATGAAACACGTCCTAAGCTCTGTCTGCAGCCAGAAAAGCTCAGAAGCATACTGATAAGTCACACCAACATCAGATTAAAAATCAATTCTGTTAAACTGAGGTATTGCTAGTGAGGATGTGCTAACCTTTGTATTCCTGTCCTCTCCTGAACAGTAGCACTTACTGGGATAAATCAGTAGAATTGTGTAAAATTGTAGCTGCCCAACTACTTTCATTTTCCCAAATGTGTCTACTCTAACCCTATGCTCTTTAGTTACTTGAAATCAAGAGGTTTGGCTTTTCTGAGCCATTATTGCCTATTGCCTTATTGCCTCTCTTCCTATCACTATTTCTTTCTCACATTTATTACCTCTTTTTCCTTTTGAAGGTGCTGCATTTCCCACTTTTTTTTTTTTTGTTTGCCATGTCCTGTATGAGGGTGAAATCTAGTATTTTTTTTCTCCCCATTTTCCCTTTGTTTTTATCTTCTGCATGGTTATAGAAGAGAATGTGTTGCTTTGGATTTGTTTATAATTGACTTAATTTTTTTAAAGACAAGTCAAGGGGATTTATTGGTTCCAGGATCTAAAAACTTAAGAAAAAAAAGTAATATTAAAATCATTACATAGCTCATGGCTCAATAACTGGCATTAGGAAAGCTGTCCAATTTCTCTATGAAAGATCTGGGGGAAGAGCTGATAGTTACCTTGCTCATCTTGCATTTCTCTGCAGTAAATAAGAGCAAAGCAAAGTCGTGTACTTTTTAGATGTAAGGCAATGTTTAGCAAAGGATTGAGAAAACTTATTTTAAATCGTATACAAGGGCCTTCTCAGGATGTCTGCAACTTCTGTGAAGTGATCAAGATATTCATGGTAACAGTCATATATATGCCTGCAGTAATTAATTTCTCAAGTTTAGTGGCAGAATACGGATATCAGATAGAGGGAGGTAGGAAGATGTGCTTCCTCTTATGTTATTCTTTTCCTGATAGTCCTGGTCACAACCTGATAGTCCTGGTCACAACAAAAAGTTTTTAGATGAACACTGATCCAGCACAAGTGTCCTTCACTGCAACAGGTCCAAGGGGAAGGGACTGCTTTCCACAAACCAGAAAAGGTCTCTTGATAAACTCTGGTCTTTTCACAGAACTGGAACAAGTCTGTTGAAAGCTTGACAGCTATGAGGAGTTCAGATTCGAGCAAAACAATTGTGTGCCTTGCAAAATAAATAGCACTGAATGCCATATATGCTTGCTGAAGAAAAACTGCTCATTTTCTAGCTTGAAAAATGGTTCCTTGTTTTCTGCTTAAAGCCTGTATTTCCTCTGCAATGACATCCTTCCCCCAAGCCATGTTCCATCAAATGCATCTAGAGCCATACTTTGACACAGTGTATAACATCAAACTCGGTGTCTGTTGATGAATAGTCATTCAATCCTTTCAGCAAAAGTTTGGAAAACATGAAAGTCCCATTGAGTTGAAGTGAGACAGAGCAGAGAATTGATAACGCCACATTACAGAACTGCTGGAAGCTGTGATTGCTCCAGCATCCTTCACTTGCACTTAATTCTTCTCAGCAGACTTAATTTGCACACACCCAATTAACACATAAATGTTTGAAGCTCCCCTGGAGAAAAATCTCTACCGCAGGATCAGCAGCTTGGTAAACCTTTGGTTTTTCTAATCCTTTAATTATGAGGAAGGATATTTCTAATTGGCTAAGTCAAGATCAATGAACCAAAGTTTGCTAACAAGATTGCTTCATTCTGTTTAAACTGTAGGGAGAGAGACAAAAAAAAATACTTTCTGGATTAATTATTTTCTTTTCTTCTTTTGCCGTTTTGTTTGTCTTTTGGGGCTGTTGCTCCCATGTCGTTCCCTGTAAAGCTAGTGAAAGATTGCACTATGAAAATCAGTCCTTTAAATATCAGAAGACCCTAGGGAGGTCAACTTCTCTCTCCTTTCTCTAAAACCTGCTAAATGACTTGGCACATGACCTGAGGAGACTTGTAAGATACCTCAGCTCTTGGGCTTTCCAGGTGCTTAATTTATCTATGGAATGTCTTTCAACATTCAGATACATGTAAAAATATTTCTGGACTCTGTGATGTTGCTGATCTGACATGTTTCTGAAGTGTTACCTGAAAAAAAAGCCCATCAAAAAACCATCAGTGTAACTCCAGGCTGTTCTTTTTTTGCAATAGTAGCTAATTTAAATGTCATAACGTAGGGCATGGACACAGTGATTATAATCCCCAGGGAGCAGAAAACTTGATTGAGCTGCGAAAAGTCAGAGTGCAGTAAACCCAACTTATTTGATTTATTGAAGGTAAATCACATTAGCTCCTCACAAAGATGCTACTTCATGCACAGATAGTTGCTTCTCTCTCAAAGAAGAGATCAGCAGAATAGGTTCCACGTGAATATAAATTAATAAACCCCTCCAAACCTAAAACTGGTAACTTTTAAGAACTTTGTGCTCAGATTGTGTGTAGCTGGGGGAGTCTAAAAATTGTGGCACAGCCTTTTGAGACTAGGGGGGGAAATGTTCTGTCAGAAATGTTCTTGCAAATGTTCTGTCACAAAAATTTCTCAGTGTTCAGATATTTCTGAGTGCACTAGGTGATATTAATAGATGGAGTCCCTTTATTTTTTTATGAATAAACAATGTAGGTATTTCTGCATTCTCTGTCACTGCAGTGGGAAATGCTAATACTCTTACTGACTTCTATTCTTGTATTGGGAGTCTGAAGATCCAGCTTCATCAGTGTATTTTAGCCCATGTGTTTTGTGTTAGACCTGTTTCTTTACTGACCTTCAGTGCACAAAACCCCTTAGAAGAGGGGCAACTCATGGAGATGGTCAGTGCAGTTTTCTCTTTGCCAAGGAGCTGATTTTTCTTTTGCCTTTAGAAATAACCCCATGAGGCCAACCAGAAATTATGTTAGACCTTGTAAGAGTCCTTCACTTCACCTGAACACTGCTAATCTTAATGACATCCCTACACAGTGCATGGACTGCAGAAATTTGAAATGTCTGCCCAGCCCTCCTAATTCACCCATGATAATAAAATCTAAATATTTATAAGAAAGAAAACAAAACCTCTTCATAGTAAAATTTGAAGGACAAGCTTTAACTGAACGAGTTTTTTTTCAGGATGCTCTGAATGATTTGGAGACTTTAGACAATATAAATGTATTTAACAAGTAGTATCTCTTTATGTGTAACTTTTTACTACTTTTGAGTCTAAAGAACTTAAGTAATGACCACACGCTAGCAGAAAGGAAGTTGCCATTTTTTAAAATTATATTTTTAAGACCACTAAATGTTTCTTGCTTCACTGTAAGTCCCGAGAAAAATATGTTTTAGAAGCACTCCATAGATAAACTTATTTAAGTGCACTTGGGTGTTGACCAGATAGGTTTGAGGGGACAGAAAGGTGCTTCTAAAGAACTGTTTCCCAATGTACATACTTAAAATAATATTTAGGCATAAATGTCAAATAATTATAAAAATACATTGCCACTTACCACAGTACAATGCCATTGACATAGACACCAGCAGAATTACAATCATTTTTTGTTTAATCCAAAGACAAGAAAACGTCACACAGCAGACTGGTGTTCCTGGCGAGTTAAGTAAAAAATTAGGCAGAATATTATCTCTTGAATCTGGGAGTGGGAAGACATAACTTTAGGACACCATTCTTTTGCAGCCTGGCTATATTTCAGCATGATGCAATTCAGTTTTTACCCTTATTTTAGTAAATGTACATATTACAACAATGCTGTACCTTATTTATCCTTCAGATTTTACCATTGTCCTCTATAAACCTGTCTAATATTTATTTTGGTATTGCTTTAAGTGAGGCAACAGACTCTGCCAAAGTGCCATAGACAAGGAAAGTCCATTTAGCAATAAAACAGTGCACTTGAAGTTTCTTTTGTTTTGCAAAAGCCAAATGTTTAAACAATTCTTCACATTATGTTTAAATGCAGATATTGTGCAACACTTCGTAAATGACCAAACATTCTGGGATTACTTCTACTGAACCCAGTTAATCTGCAATCCATGATTTAGTTTGTTTCAGATCACAGAACTCTCTCCCACTTTGAAGTCAAACATATACTCTAATCCGTGTTGAGACTGATCTGAAGTATCATACACTTTCCCAATGATAAACACTATGTTGTATGGAGATCTTCAGGTTCTGGATGTGCTTGTCCTTACAGAAATGTGTGTAAATAATTCTTCTAAAGCTAAAAGTCTTGCACTGGTATTCATTAAATGATGGATAATAGATTGGTTTTGAACTACAGTCACAGTTGACTCTAAATTGAAAATTATTTTCCAAGTCAGGCATAGGAGATTTTACAGCCATATAAATGAACATTTATTTATCAGTTTTCTAATATGTATCTACTGTTGATTATCTGCTCCTCTAACGTCAAACATTGCATTCATTTCTGTTAAAAAAACTTGTAATATTTCATCAGGAAGTGAGGTTATAAATCTAGCAGCTCTAAATATTTGTAGTCTACTATCCCAAATATCTTACCTGTACATTAGTCTACAACTCCACAATCCCAAATAGCTTGTTCCAAGTTGGTTTATTCTTGATTCCCGTATTAACGAGCACACCTAGAAAAGCTTACCTGGAGGAATATTATTTGAAAGCAGTTGGATAGAGGACAAATGGATTTCAACAAAGTCAGTACTAAGTTATTTATACCCACTTGGATGTATACCTCACTCATGTGATCACTTCCTTTATCAAACACACTTCAACATTTATTAATTAATTCTTCCATGAGATTCCTTAAAGTCATTATGTGTATCTTAGAAATATAGCTCCAGCCATGTAAAGGATCTATACTGAGAAGTCTGTTCTGCAGGTGCACTCACTGTACAGTAACTTTCCCTAATACTCTTGGCTGTCATTAAATAACAATCATCTCCTTGTTATTAATCACCCACAAAATTGCTGGGGCATGTGAATATGGCTTTAATAGCTTAGAAGAGGTAGTGTTCAGTGATGAAAGACAAGTGAAAATTTATACAGCTTTAAACACTGGCATTCCTCAGGGTTGAGAAGTTGCTCTCATCTATCCGTGGTGGCTCTGATCCAAAGCTTAGTGAAATCCAGGGGAAGGTTGAGTCAGTGAG